>VWZS01003982.1:31724-58199 GCA_013397075.1 Rhabdornis inornatus
AAAAAACACAAGCGGAGGCAAAGTAAGTGAGCAAATAAATAAATAAATCAGCAGTTTAGGTGAGTAGCACGCGTTCGATAAGGGAAAGCAGATGAGGGGCAACAAATGCAATTCAGCAGACAAAGTCTTTCTTCATAAACCCAGCAGAGGAACGGATTAAACCACCTGGCAGTCTTGGCAGGAAAAAAAGAAAATCTCAGGCGGTGACAAAACCAAACAGGTGGAACAGGTATAAAACTTTTGCCTCCCAATAATACCCCTCTCTTCCCTGGAATGCCTGGACAGGTGCAGAAGTTCAAGTTACAGCGTGGAAGTGGCAAATAAATACACAGCATTAGTGTCTGACGTGCCCGGCGAGCAACCGGGGATGTTAATAACTGGCAAGGTACACTAATCTCTGATTGCAACATTTGGTTTACCTTAATCTGGAGGGACAGCTGTATTAAAGAGGGAATTATACTAATCAGTTCAAGGCCCTTGCATATAAAACTTCCCATTAGGCTTAAAGTACAACAGCTTACGCTCATTCTCTAGGAGCCTTACATCTGGTTCTGAATAAGGCTGTCTCTCATTTGCAAGGTACAAACCGAAAACAAGGGAGGGGGGAGCTGACAGTTGCTGGAGGATGGTTGATAGAAGAACAAGCTACTAATTCTTTGAAATTTTTTACAGCGCAAAACTGGCTGTAAGGCATCTTAATACTAAAAAAACAGGCATATGTTATCAACCCTAGGCCATTTTTTCCTGTTACCGGAGGTGACCAACATAAAATAAAATTGATGATGTCAGTCAAAAACAGCTAAGCACAAAGCTTGGCTTTGTTATCTTAAGTCAGAAGGTATGATAGGCCATGCCATATGGCTGTAATCCTCCTATATCTCCCATCACCTAACAGGCAACCTTCATGTAGCATGACCTTATTTGGCTGGTCTCAGGTTAGGGCTGCCCAAAGGGGATTTTTCTGTTTCTGCTATATCCAAAGGTTTATGTTGATTTTTTTTTCTCTTTTTTTTCTCCTTTTTTTTTTTTTGAGCCCTGCAAACTATAAATCCGACTGATTACTCTGCACTCTTTTGCTTGACTGAGCCTTTACAATCAGACATCCCCGTTAACAATAAGCTCCTAATGAATCAAACATCTATGGCATTAGTTTCACCTAGCTGCCTCTTTCCCATGCACTGCAGCTCTTTGTCAGACCTGGCTTGATGAGAAAAGCTAGTGACACTTGGTGCACCTATTGATAAACAATTCAGTAATGAGGGGCATAACAAAAATTACCTAAAACAACCTGATTAAAAATGACAGGCAAAGGGTACTACAGAGCTTTGCAGTTAAGGTAACTCCTGTATATCGGGAGGGATGGAAAAAATAATTAGGTGCAACACAACTTGCTTTAAAATTATACATTTTGGCACTTTTCTCTTCCTCCCCCCCTCCCTTATTTTTCTGGCGGGACCAGGAGTCTGATGGGTGTTAAAAGGAAAATGTTCCATCATAGTTTATAAGAGATTCATCTTTTTTCAGAAAATTTGCAACTCAATAAGCTTTTTCTCTCTCCTTTTTGAAGCAGCACATTAATGGCAGAATGCATTGCTATTTGTAATCCAACTTTCTATCCATAGCAAATTCCTATATTATAACTCAGCATTTTACTTCCTTTGTTTAAATATTGGTTTTGTTGGTTAAGAGAACATGTGGGCTGTAAACAAAGGATAAATAAGCTGTGAAAATAAAAGCAGGCTCCAAGGAATAAATAAGAACAAAATGGAAAAGACTGCACTGGGCTCCTGCGATGAACACAGGGATCTCTTTGTGAGAGGGGGAAAAAATGTGTTAAAAGGGCACATACTGCAACTCTGAGGCAAACTTTGAAATGGAAGTGTGGAAGCATAAGAGCTTTTGATTCCAAATCAGCAATGTGTGGGTTTGCATTTGCGTAGCAGCATGTTGGGAGGGTTTCAATCAGTGCACAGATGCACTTGAAAATCAAATATGGACATGGGGAATGTTTTTGGATATAGCAAATGAGGACTGATGACATGTTTACACTTTGCACATGGATCCAGTACAAAACCATACTCTGCAAAGAAACAATAACCACCATTTGCTGCTTTTCAGGGCTGGAACAAAATGGTGGCAAAGGAAGAGAATACAAGGGAGTGTCTTTTCCCACCTGGGAGAGGGCTGCACCGATTCCCTACCTCTGGGCTCATGTTGCTCATCTCTCATTTGAGAAAGGGACTTTTTAACCAATATTGAAAAAAAAATAAAGACACGTCAGCTTGAGAAACAACAGTGTGAGAGGAAAAGGGAAGAAAAGGCAAGTTTCAAACATCAGTGATGCCTTTCTATGCTGTCAAAATATTTTCTTTACAGAAGAATTAAAATTATAGTTGGAATGTTGCTGGAATGAAGTAGGGAATAATTGTAAGCAAACGCACTTTCATCATCTCCAATGGAAAATTGCCATTTTGACATTATTTTACTATCTGTCTCTATATATCCTTAAAGGAGGAATTCCTGGCTTATAAATAACATATCCCAAGTTAGGCTGAGTTGTTAATGAAAGTTTATCAAGATGGCAAAACTTTTTCGGAAAGGAAATAGTAGTTTCAGGCAATTGCATCTGACCAGACTATAATGTATCCCTCTGGAAGGCAGCTCCAGCTCCCAGTATGAAGTAATCGTTTGTGAATGTTTTCCAAACAGTGATGCATATTTTACATTTTAAAGAAAGAGACAAAAGTTAGCTATCTATGACAACAGGGAAAAACATCTGTTCTACACTTTCTCCCAATCAGACATTAAAGAAATGCACATGCACTAATGCCCTGAGTTTTGAACTTTTTATGAAGAGTTCATTTTAAACTTTGAAGAGGGTATCATTGCAGTTCAAATAGTCCTTCAGACATTTGACTTCTGCTACTGATTATTAATAATAATCATCCCATTTTCCCTTACACTTTCCAGCATGAATTCAGAATGTCAAAGCTAATTTTCTCATCAGCCTGGGGCTTTTTTAAAACATCACAAACTTGAGATTTCTGTTCTCTTCTCACACACTAGGGGTTTGCCACAGCATGGGGTTAGAGCATCCAAATTCCACAACTGTGCATGGGATCAGCATTTGTCCAACTGAGACCCAACAGCTGGATTTTTACAGAAGTACCTGAATCTGAGGTCTCTTGGCCCTTTTCTGGCACTTGTCCAGTCTGAAGCCCATGGTTTTGTCTTGATGGCTTTAGAAACTCACTGGCATTTTGAATAGAATAAAAACGGACTTATCTGTGAAGTCAAGCTACAGCTTTCATGAGAAATTTGTACAAGTAAGACATTATTTAGTAAGATAAGGCACTCAAACCATTGAATTTTAACACCTTTCTCTCTGCATGTTACTAGAGAGAGACATTCCCAATTACACTTTGCACCGCTCTGTCCTATCTGATGCCCTGAAATGATACCAAAGAGCTCCAGTGTGAAGCCATTCCCCCTTGTCCTGTCACTCCATGGCCTCATCCAAAGTCCCTCTCCAGCTCTCTTGTAGCCCTTTAGGTACTGGAAGGTACCTGTGACAATCAGTGATCACAGATACATCTATCACATTTCTTCAGCCCTGTTCTTCAAACTTCAATTTTCTGGGTATATCCTCCTTTCCCCTTAAGGACTGAGCAAAAAGGCAAAGCAAACTCCAGCAAGTGGTGCTTGCTTACATTACCAGCTCAGTGAGAGGTGCATCTAATGATGGCTTCCTCCAGATTTAGCTTCAGCCCCACTGCCATGTTATTTTGTCCAGTGTTTGTACATCCAACAGCAAAAGGAGGAACATGTTAAACATCCAGGAATAAAAGTTATGAGAGATTATTCTTAAACACCACCAGCCTTATAAAACTATGCAAACTTTATTTACGAAAGTAATTTCTGAGTTGTTTCCATGATTCTCCTTTCTAGTACAGAGTAAGGCATTTCCATTTGTGTCTCAGATAAAAATACAAAGTGTCATCTCCCATTGACAGCCAACAAGAAATACGTTTGTGCTTGGGAAGCCTTTTCATATACCGTCTTTTTTACTTGGGAAAGGAACAGACAGTCCAGTTGCTATAAATTTATCATGCTTTCCAACAGATAGAAGTCAGTGTAGTGCCATGGATGTCACCCAAGGGAGACCCTGAGTGGAAGGTAACATGTGTTACCCTTCCAGTCATACACAGAGCCAGAGCTGACACCACGGAGCGAGGGCTGAGCTGGTGGATACCAACACTACCTCCATCATCACAGGACAAAATAACACATGGAATAATTCTATCACCTTCCCTCCTGCAGCTTTTGAACATGAGTCTGATATTAGAGCCAACTTAGTCAACTCACTGTAAGGGCGCTCTTATATAAGAAAGCAAAAACTCATCAAATTCATAATTCAGCTTCAGCTGGTTCTGATGTTCAGTGGGCAGACATGAGCTCAGCTGTTTGCCTCAACAGAACAAACTTCATTTCCATTGACAGTAAATGTGGACTTCACATTTTGGGAGAGAATCTTGAAAAAAAACTTACACCAGGATGACCTTTTTATTTCTTTTTCCCCCTCTGTTTCTGAAAATTTCGCTGGAATAGACTCCTATGTGACTATGCAGTAAGGCCAAGGTTGAAATTAAAAACAGAAAAAGGAGACAAGATATCAAAAAATTCAATTCTCAGTTTTAGTTTTAAAATTATTTGTTGTACAGTGAAGCCTGAAAAGTACCATCAATATTAGGTCTAGGTTTTTCAAGGCCATAGGTGAGCCAAGATGTGCCCCAGCTAAATACTGAAATTCACTTAGGATGAGACACTCAGAGCAGTGAGGTTGGTCCCCTAGAGCCATCTTATTATCAGAAATGCATTCAAAGGGTATTCTATTCTTACCTTCTCTAATATTTGTCAGATAAAAATAAAATTTGTGGAGATTCAGCTGCCCCATAGTTAATGGCAAAGTTATATTTATTTTTCAGCACTTGAAGATCTGGCCTGATTAAATAAAACAGCCAATTAGGAAAGACTACAAATTTATGTAAGCCATATAGTCAGTATGTTCTCCCTATCACCACAGAGACCAGATTTTTCCCATCACAGGTCCTTAGTTCAACACTTGCTCAAAATTCCAAATCTGAGAAGTGCCACAATTTTGAAAGACTTTCCTGAAAGCCAGGCATTGAGAGTGTAGGTGCCTTTCCTCAGGGCAACATCTTATTTAGATGAGGAGATCATTTTCCTTCCCTACTCTTGAAAAACATTTTGCTATTCACTCGGTGTGTCCTATTAGCAGAAAATAGAGAAAGTTCTGATGCATCATAGCACGCATCTGAAATTCTAATTAACAAGAAGTCATCTGTAGTTGTCCAACATCATATTATTAATTCACAAAGCAATAAAGGGATATATTTCAGACTGAATGAGAAAATAGGTACTGAATGGGGTCAGAGTATTTCCCTACACATAATTTGTCATGATCTTTAACTGTTTCAAACCTGCAGAAGCCAAGCTGCACAATGCCTTACCGTGAATAGAATTCCTCACCTATATAAAGCAGTTACACCACTATGATTTACTCTTGCAAACTTAAAATCTGAATTAGTTCTAAATCTGAATAACCCAGGGTTGCATAAGGAAGTATATTTTTACTGCAAATATGTAGACTTTTGCCCTATATGTATTTTTAAGCAAGAAAGGCTCTTCTAGGGCCACTATAATATATAATATCTATGATATGTAGTATGTTTTTTGGCATTATGATCAATACATAAATTAATTTGTTTACAAATTGTATTCAATAACAGGAATGGTAGTTTTGACAAATAAAAAAGCACATCTCAGTTAAATTCTAACCAACTTTACATTCCAAAAGTCTTAAGAAGACTTTTTTTTATCCTACACCATGAAAATGCAGGTTTTTCAAAATTCATAGTCAATGACTAAAACTTTCTTCTTCCTGCTTGTTTCAAGAAATTAGCTTCATGGTAAAGTATGGGCAAACCCAGAATGATTCATGCATTCAACCATTACTTTTCCAGCAAGAGGTTTCTCAGTTACTAGAATTTTAAACAATTAGTGCTCTGAGAATGCTTTAAATGCAAACCTGTAAAAGGAAAGTAAAAACAAATCAAAGTTAATCTTGACTGGCTGGATAAAAATGCTTCAATCAATATGGTGATGGCTCATCTACTCATCATTTAGCCATTACCTGGGAGACAGGGACCTCCTGCTACAGCAGATATTTTATTTATTTTTAATACAGATTTACCACTGCCTCAGCTCTGCAGACACATACGAAGCCAAAGTCATTCCAGACTTGCCCTGTCACACTGTTTACTCCTCATATTTTATTTATCCCTGTTTGCTCTTTACATTGGTTACAGAGATAAACACATACAAATATTTTGATGTTCAGCAGGTTTGGTGCAACGAGAGAGGGCAAAAGCCACCATCTCCCATTTATAGCATCCTGGAGAGAGTGACAACACCATAATTCTCCTAAAGAAGAAAATCTTTTTAATATAAGATTTTCTTTAATTTAAGCCTTACCTAGACGAGTAACTCTGCAAACTTTATAAATATTTTGAAGTGTTTCTTCACCCCATGCAAAAGTCAGGTTAAAACATGTTTCCAGTACAATTGTAGAGGCAGAAACCTCATTGCCAGGTATTCAACATACAAAAAGCTTGAGGACATAAAGGTTATGACTAAGGAAAGGACAGTTTGGGAACCCTATATGCACACATACTCGTATCCTACTGGCACGAGCAGAAATGCTAAATCTGTTCAAATCAGTGGTGTTTGACCAGGGATCAGGATCAGATCTATATGTGTGACTTCTACTGGAAGCCACAAAACTTCCCCAGAAGAGTAACCCTGGGGGGGGAGGTTTAGGCAATGCACATCTGAGCAGCAAAGGCTACTTGGTAATTGTGACAAAGCAAAGTGTTTCATTCTGGTTCCTGAACTGCAACAGATGACTATTTCTTCTTTTAAGGAGATGAGAGTAAAAAGGGAGCCAATCCAATCTCTGGAAGAAAAGCCTACGATGCAACCTCAAAATAAATGCACTTATTTGCATATACAAACACTATATGTACCCACTAATATCCCTTCCTTAAACTGCAAGGAATATCACATATGCTACAGCTCACACCAACCAGAATAATGAGGGAGGTGTTGGGTTTTGATATTTTTATAAGTTCATATAACTCTACAGTTGAAGCAACTCTAGGTTCATCAGAGCTATCACATAAGAAAAAGGGACTTATCACAAGCAAGTTTGTTTAATCATCAGCTGCCTTAACTTCAGTCCTCTTTCCAACCTGTATGTCTCCAGTCTGTGTTCCGGTCTGTATTGCAGCCTAATCACACAGAAAGGCAAACTCTGAACAGCTACTGTCACCTCCCTCTCTCTTTTCCTTTCCCAGCAGGTTAAACGTGGAAAATGCTAAAAATCTCCTGGGAGTGAGTCTAAAAATGAAGTGTAAATAGGTACGGGGGAAAAAAAAAAAAGAAAAAAAAAAAAAACCGATGAGAAAAAGTGTTATGGAAGGTGCCTGAATGGCAAAGTGCAAAGGGTGACAAGAAGAAAATTGTGATGGCACACAAAAGGCGAGGGAACAAGAAAGATGCGATACAATAGATAGCTGGTGAGAGCCTATCCACTGCCTGGTCGCTCCTGTTCCTCCCCCTCAATACCTTCATTTTTTTGTTATGATAAAGGACATTCATGATCAGTAACAATGTTATAATGATAGTAAATGCGGGATTTAAGGTATATAAAACCTTCAGCCAACATTAGAAAGCCACCAAGGGGGAGTTACCTTGCACGAGGTTCTATTTAGTGATGGCTCCACTCTTTCACTCCCTGACTGCAAATCAGCATTTTTAGTGGACAATAGGCTCAGCAGTGGCCTTATGATTGCCTCTTTTCAAATGGAAATGGCTATCCTAACTCCTCTGCCAGGTTTTTCTTACTATAGCACAAATTGCAGTTTACAAGGCTCTAAGGGGAAAAAAAAATCTTAGCTGAATATCTTTTTTTTATTCGACAAACTGACATGTAAATTACCCTTTAAGTGCTCCACTCTAGGGCTCTGATCATCTCCTAATTGTCACAGTCAATTGTAGCCAACAGTCTCTTCAATCCCAAGCGCTTTGACAACAAGCATAAGGATCAAAGCAGAATCAGCTCCCTTCAATATCCTTCTGTTTAGGATGCTACAAAAAGCCTGAAAAAGAAAGGTGTAAGGGCATTAGTGGAGAAGGAACTGAGAGGAGAAAGTACTATACCAGTCATTTTCTTCTTCACTAATATTATATATCCTTATATACTCTGTTATCCCACGTTCAGCATGAATACATAAACATCCCAGATAATAAATACGGTTTAAAACCACTTGCATATATTACTACTTTAAAATAAACGTATAATGCATTTCTGCTGCTTCCTGCATGCCTCCTCCCAACTTTCCCTTCGACTCTGGGAACGAATGCAATATCAATTATTTTTTTAAGCAATTTTTTTTTCCCCAAAGCAGTCTTACAGTGTCCTTCAGGATCAGCTGGGCTGCAGATCAGCCTACCCGGATGGAAACCCATCCCAAGTTGTATTCATGGGACCAGTATACTGAGACATGAAGCAGGTTGTTTGTGCAGCCCTGCCTTTGTTTTCTGAAGTGTCTATAACCCAAGGTCAGGCATGGGCTGGAGGAAAACCCTCTCATTCAGTTGGAGTCCAACCCTGAGAACAGCCAGTTTCAGTCACATCCAAAACGACTGGGAAGAAATACAAGAATAAATTCAGCACTTCTCAAAGCCTGCCCAGGGGGAAGAAATTATTTCCTGTAATTCTGAAGGAAGATTCACCTTTTATTGTATTCCAGACCACTTTAAATCAGCGCCACACTGCATGGCTGAAATTTTTGTACTGGCTGGCTCTGTTTGATGATATGAGCTCGCTCTGCAATACACTTTCATACCCCCAGTGCCTTGCAGACGCCTTGTTGGAGTCGTGTTTCCAGGGAATGGGAGTAAGGCAGAGCTATTCTGAGTCACATTTTTACTTCAAAACTTGTGTGTCTCCACAAACGTAGTGCCAACTCCCACGGGGGCTCTCGAGCAGCTTCTGCCACACGGGCTGCCGGGGAGACATCGGTGGCTGCTGCAGGAGATGTGCTGCTGGAGTGGGAGAAATCCCACAGGAGGCCAGGGAGGCAAGCTGGGGATGTGCCACAGGCATCTCCAAATGGATAACCAGGCTCTGCAACCAGAGCCTTCGGGCCTCTCCAATGGCCTTGCTACCATAGAGAAAGCAAGGAAGAGACCACCCATTTTCCTGGAGCTCTGTCCCTCCTCCTCCTGAAAAAGGTACAGGTGAAATCCCTCAAGTAAAACAAAATGGGAATTCAGAGATTAGAAGCTATTTGCTCCTTTGTAAGAAATTAACTCATTCCTTACAGCTGTTTTTAAGGAACTTAGCATTTCCTGAAGATGATGCACATAATCCATTGTCTCACATGACACTGAAGGAATGGTTGGACGAGGCAGCTGGATGAGCATCACAACCTGCTGCCCCACGGTACTTTCCACACCCAAATTCTGTGTAGAAGATGAGCTGAGTCAGATTTACAAACCAGAAGAAAACCAGTCACTTGTTTAACAGCACACCAAGACAAGGGTTTAAGGTAAATCTTCCTGAGCCAAAACCCACAGCACACTCCCCAAAGACATATAGGTTTAAGATGCAAACAATAACGTTATTTTTACATAGAGAATACTCTGAGTTTGTAGGGAAGATACAGCACAGATACAGCAAGGCTTCCTACAGAGCTGCCTCTTCACCCAAATGTGGATAATACAAAGGTACAGAGACTGGTGAGAGAGTGTTTTCGATAATGAGTAGGAACAAGAAGTCAAAATTTCTCATGGGAAAGATATTTTAAAAAAATTATGAGTGGGAAACATCAAAAGCACTCGTTTGAGTGATGTCAAAATAATATAGAAGGTTAATCTAATATATAATTTAAAATAAATACAAACCCAAAATTACAAAATTGAATTGAAACATTTGTCTTGTCAAGCTGTTTTGTTTCCATAATATCAAAAGGAAATATTTTAACTCTTTCTGAACAAAAATTTTATCAAAAAAATGCATATTCTGAAGAAAAATTTCCAGCTGAGTGCAACACACTTTGCCCAACAGCAAATTTGCAAATATTTTTCAGCCTTGTCTAAAGATCAATATCTTCTCCAGCTAAATTCTGACATGAGTGCAGTTGAAATAAATACAGTATTTTCCTAGACATTGCAATATAAAAGGTAAATCCATTATTTTTTAGGAAGATTATTCCAAGACACTAGGACACCTTCCAAATCAAACCCTCCCAACATTAGCAAATTTGTGGCTGTTTAGCTCACTAAAATTAACTTGAAGTATAAAGATATTTTCACCTCCTCATTCACACACAAGAGGAGCCACATGCCAGGAAAAAGCTGCAAGGTCACCTGGATTGTAATTTATAAACATTTTTTTAAAAATTTTTATTTATTTATACAACAGAAACATTTCCAAATAATAGGACAGCTAACACAGCCTGGGCTATTTTCTTACCTTGCTTGAAAACACATCCAAATAGTTGTTCCATAAAACTGTTGGTTCCAAGCTCAGTCAGTGGAGTTGCTGCTGATAGAGAGTTGAGTAGCACAAAAATCCTGGACATTTTCCCTCTTTCCAGCTGGTAAATCACAATAAAGAAGGTTAAAACAATGTTCTTTCCCTATCAGAACATTTTTGTGGAGATAATTGCTACAGTTTGCTAAGTACAGATTTCATTACTAGAAAGTAGTAGAGAGTCCATACGACAATGAATAGAAAGGGATAAGCTCAATGAGAGGGTTTTTCTTTAAAATAAGGGACATGTTATGGAAAAAGTAGAAAAAACCCTGCCGTAAAACAAAATACATTCTTTTTTTCAACACATGGAACAGCAGTAGAGATGTTTGATGCACTAAGCCATTTGCTGCACATGACCATTTCATTATACTCCAGAGCTGCACTTTATTACAGGTGATTAACAACTGTCTTGCACAGCTGTAATGAGGGAAAAAGGGCCACAATGCCCCCTGTGCACAGGAGCAGCCTGCAGTAAAGTGGCGCCTCCCACAAATCGTGGGTGTGCCAGGGAGCACAGGGGCTCCTCTGGATGTGGTACCCCAAAAAGGGAGCACTGAATGCTGATCAGAGCTGGGGTTCTGAGAGGCTTCTGGTGCCCTTTCCTACAGACTCCAACATAACCCCCCAGTCTGGTTGTAAAGGAGGGAAATAATAGTGCCCATTGTGCTGCTGGCATTTCTCTAGGAGGGGGTGGCTCTTCACTAAGCAGTTGTTTCCTTATTTAGTTCTCAGCCACAAGAATGGATTTTTGCAGCCCTTTTCTTTTTTGTGTGTGTGCTTCCGCAAAGTAAAAGGATGAAAAGTTACATTTTGGAAGGCTTGGAGACAGTCAAAGCACATGCACTGATGTGATATGAAAGTCCGTGGCCACAGAACCACTTCAGGATTATTGCAAGGCTCCTGATACAGCTCTGAAATTAGTGATAATTAACTGATGTGCTCTGGTCAACAAATCCTTGTTCAACTCATCCTTTCAGGAAACAAATACAAACTATTTCCCTCTGGGATGTCTTGCAGGTGTCTGTGCTGGGTTTGCTAAGAATGTACATCTAGTCATTACCTCTGCAATGGCCAGAGCCAGGTGAAGAGACTTCAGAAGAACTCAGGAAACCGTGGGCTTACACCTCAGCTGGGATTTGTTTTAAGCATCTCACATGCCCCTTTTTAAGTGATTATTCCTAGCTGGTACTTGGGGTGGGTTGGTGACAACAGCTCCTTCTGTGCAAAGGCTGAGGTTCAAGCCAGCAATAAGAGGACTTGTACTAAAGGAGCCAAATCCTACACAATTCCTTGCTCTTGGGGAGAAGAGGCATTTTTTGGGTGTCTTCATAGCTCATTAGCACAGTTTCTACTGCAGTTAGCTCAACTGCACAGCTCCCACTCCAGCCATATCCTCCCGAGCCCAGGAAAACATTCCAAAGCTATTTTACAGAAGAGGACATAGAAGCTCTTTTAACAGTGGGATCCAAGTCTATTAAAAGCTAATGAGATGTGCCGTCCAGCGAGCTCACCAAAAACTGGTGTCAGAGCCAGGGCCACGCCACAGCAGCTCCCCGGCCCTAATCTGTGCTCAGGCAGTTTGGTGTCACAGAGACCTTCCTGCTTTTAACTCCTGAGAGGTCACCTCCCGGCAGCTGAGCACACAACGAGGATGTTCTGCTCCCTCCCAGGCTCCTGCATGACAAAACCCAGAACAAGGGCATCATTCACGGGCGCCGCCATTGGGACTGGGCTGTAAAGAAAGCTGCTTCAAATAACAACCAGAAAAATCATGTCTAACCACATGTCTGTTGAGAAGAATATCATGCAGCATTTATCAGCCCCGACAAGAGCTTGCCTCACAAAACTGGTTTCAATATAGGAGTTTAAGTACATGGCAACTGAGAGAGGGAATATAGACACTACTCTACACAGGGAGAATTTCTATCTGTTACTAAGCTGTAATTTTAATTGACATTAAGCAAGAAGAACCACAAGAATAGAGCAAGTGCCCATTTCTCACAGCACATCTAGCTTGTGTAGAGTTGCTCAGGGCTCATATACCACCAGTTTAGAAACATGTGTAATTGCTTATGGTCAGCATGGAACCACTGCCAGATCACACATTAAACAGATAACCACTATTATTATAAGAGCAACTTCCTTGACCTCGTATTTTGGTCTGGCTCTGAATTCCTGTCCTTTACCAATTTGGTTTGTTGCATTTTGCCAGCCTTCTGCCTCTACATGTCATTTTCTACTCCTGTAAGTGACCAGTGCAGTGGAGAGCTCACTCCAAAAATGCATATTTGAGCACATGAATAGAATAAATTTAAGAAATATGATCACGGTTGCTCCTCTAATGTTTTTATAAACACAGAGTCTCTGCTTTTTTATTATAGTTAAGGTAGAGTGTGTTATTTGGCAGAGGAATCTGACTTGAAAATGTAAAAGGTTCAGGCAACCACACATTTGGAAGTAGAAATCTTTCCTTAAAACAAGGCTCTGGTGTTTAAACATAGCAAAATTTCTGGAAACTTCAGTTTCTCAAAGTCTGCCAAAGCTCCAGTCACATGTAACATATTCTTGGGGCTTACATATAATGCTTCAAGTAATAAACAACATCTTGTTTAGAGCAGGATGAAAAAAAAAGGGGAAAACATTCATTAGGAGTCAAAGCTCTACATCAGTACTGAAAACAAAGCAAGTTTCTTGCACTGAGAGCTCAGAATAACTTTTATAATGGATTAAAAAAAGATTCAAGTACTCTTCACACCTCTAAATATCGCAGTTTAAAATGTAGGTTAAGTTCTTACAGCAATTAAATCAAATATTCTATAAAAGAAATAAAATACACTCACTGAAGTGCACTCAGGTTTTCAGCAACAGAAAGAAAAGTTCTGATCATCCTAATTGGGTAACAAGATGAGTTACACACTGTACATAACTATAGGTCATCAGTAGCCCTTCAGTGCTCCCTGTACAATTCATTTATCGTGCACTTTTTATTCAGGAACAAGGCTGGATTTAAAAAAAAAAAAACGCTTCCATACGAAGGCTCATCGTGCAGAATATTCACAGTTTAAATATATGCACAGTCATCTCTACTAGTCAGACACCATTTCAGTCCTCTCATCAGAATGCACATTAACAGAATGAATTTGAGATACAGAAATAGCACACCACAGCCAGGCCTGGAGTATGGGCCCTAATACCTACCTCGCTGGGATCTAGTCAGGTTTAATTAATTAATGCTTATGAAGCACTATGAGCTCCTCAGATCATCACTTCAATTCATTATCACCCCCATTTGTTTTGTGTCCCACTTCCCCCCTTAATTCAACAGTGAATTTCTTTTGGAAAGTGTTGCATTTATAGAGTAATGAACAGATGAAAGAGGTTGGAGTGATTCCACAGGAGTATAAAAGGGAGCAGGAATCCTTCCCCTTCCTTCCTGCTTTAGTCATTTAGCATCAGGTCTGAGAGGAGCATGAAGCTTCAGGATGTGTAATGCTCTTCTAGGAGTCACCCCTGACCAAAACAGTGTCAAAATGCACCAGAAAATGATGAATGCAAGGATTTAACATTAAAACAATTGGTTTGAGTCTGGGAAACTTCTCTGCTTGCATTTATGTTAATTAAAGATGGGCAGGAGCCACAATGCTCAGAGGGGTGTGGATGCAGGCACTTGGTTCTTCCCTCATCTCTAATAATTATTAGATACATTGGATGGAAATAGATGGAAAGAAAATCAATAAGAGAATGAATCAAGAAAATGAATAGCAATTTCAAATACTTACTAGTATAGGATTTCACTCAAGGCCAAGACAAGATAAAATTAGTAGTCTGTATTAAAACAAAACAAAATAGAGTTTGATCAAACTTCCATTCAGTGGAATCTTCTTTAAGGACTTCAGATTTTGGCATTGAATAAATTGGGTTACAGAACTTAACAGGGAAGAAAATAAAGATTGTCTGGTGAAACTCCAAGGTTGCTATAGACTTTCCGAAGAGAAACCAGATTAAGACAAAAAAATTACTGGTGGAAGAAAAGCTGATAAAGAAGACTAGAATTTGATAATGGAAGAATTTAATTATTCAGGTATTGATTGCTATGATAACTATGTGGAAGCTAACAAAGTTTGTTTGTAGCAGCAATGCTATTAGTCCAGTAACTGAGCCCTATGCTTGAAGCTGAGCATGTGTGCTGTTATAAAATTAATCTTAATTATAAAATTTAACTTTAATCACATTTCGTGTCAATATAAGTTTAAAACTTAATGATAGAGAGTTCAAACTTCACTATGATAAAGATCCTCATAGATTTAAAGGATAAATCAATGGGAAAGATTCTTATCAAGAAAAGCTTGGGAGATTCACAAAGTGAATGGACTTAGGTCAAAAGAACAATTAAAGCCCAAATATGCTGTTACTATTCATTTAAAGAGAAAAATCTTACTAAAAACAAAAGAATTGATATATCCAATGGTGAGGGAAAATGTATCAATATACAGTAGTGGCAATCTGAGAGTCATGAATCAGGGAAAATCAAACATCATTTATTGGGGTTGGTTTGTGGTTATTCTGATTTAAAAAATCTTCCTGCTGGACTTCAGAGTTAGGACCTCATCTTTCAGGACTCACAAATACAGTTTCTCATTTAGATATTTTAGTTGCTGATATAACAAACCGAGAGTTTTGCAGTTTATAAGTGGGACTGACCTTATACAGTCCCATGACTAGAAGAGTGGTCTCCAGTTCCATATGTTGTATATTTAAATGCTGTGATTTAATCAATATACCTGTGAGCAGGTACTTAAAATCCAGTTCTGCCCCATCTCATTTTTTTGCCACGAGAGTTTAGGGTGGTACCAGGTGGGTCAAAAACTTTCTTATCAGACTTGCTTTCTCATTGATCCAAAAAAAAGAGCCCTCTTTCATTAAAAAAACATAATTATCTTTCAGAGCAAAACCCAATTTTCATTAAAAAAAACTTGGAAAAAAAATTAAGGTCTTGATTTTCTGTGAAAAATGTTTCTGTTTGGAACCATAACCACAGTGGTTTTTCCTCACCATGATTTATAAGCCAGACCATAATTCAGACAAAATACCAGAAAACTTCAGCAGAGAGGATGTGGCACCCAAGCTACAGCACCTTTTAAACAGGTCCAGTTAGATTACACAAACTCTATTTGTTTTAGACTTAAATTTTTCATTTGGTTTCAATTCAAAGGGAGGGACTGTTTCCTGTGTAAAATGGTAGCTTTCCAATATTAAAAATCAATCTAGACATGAATCTAATATTTATTAACCACTTACTGTATTTACCAGAAATTGCCAGGTTCATCAATGTAATAGAGAGATCTGCAGATGGGAACAGAAATCTGGGAGGGATAGCAAACATCATAAAATAGTCAAATAATGGAAAAATAAAGCAGAAGGAACTTCTAGTCCAAAACAAAATATTACATACTACATAGAATTTAGAATTAAGTATTATTTTTTGCAGCAGCAAATAAAAATATACTTCTCAAGCAAAAGAAATCCTTAAGAAATGTGGGTAGAGACCTGTAATAAATCAGAAATGTTAAGAAGCATCCCAACAGTCATTTTGATCTCTTGGCACTGAAGTAAAGTAAGCTCAGTGCATAAGGGTTAACTCCTCAGCTCACATAAATCAAGTTAACACCATCTAAGTTAGCAAAATGTATTCAAAGTCAAATTCATTTACTCCAGCCAAAGATCTGTCCCTAACTCTATCCGTTGCATTTTATACTGCATTAACAATTTTAACATATTCAGCTTTAAAGCCCAATATACTTCAATATAATCTCTATTGCATACACACACTTTTATGTACACATGCATATGCAGAGGAATATATACATATAAAATTATTTTAACTTATAATATAAACAAATTAACATAACACGATTTGTAGCTATGAATAACAGAATAGGAACGGTTTTGCTGGATTTAGTGAGGAAACACACTGAAAATCCTAATTTGAGTAGAGTCAACCAACCCGGATTTATGAGCAGGAAATCTTGCTCAAATAATTTCTTGGAATTTTTCAAAGCTATCCCTGCCAAGGTAGACAAGAAAAATGCTATGGATGGTATACAACATGCCTAGACCTTCAAAAGAGTGATAAGATCCTACACTGGAGATTACCAGCAAGGTACAGAGCCACTGCACAAATGATAACAAACTTTAATGAACTGATAAGAGTCTGCAAACAGCATTCACCGAGTGACTTAGAGATTGGCAGTCAATACAGGGTAGTGCCTCGGTCAGGTTAGGAGCTTGTCTGGCCTCTAATCTATGTAAAAGAATTAAATCAGAATATCAAAGGTAACGTATCAAGCCGTGCCGGGGACATAAAAGTGACGGGGGCTGTGGCAGCAATTGTCTCACTCGGGCTATAAATGCGAGATGCAGATCAGCAGCAAATGCAGCATCAGCAGCACCGGGATCGCGCCGCTCTGCCGGAGAGAGCAAAGCAAACAGGTTTTTCTCTTGCAGGGCCAAATGTGAAAACAAACTCCACGAGGGCACAGGGCTGGGGAGAAACTGGTGGAGGATGTTGAGGAAGGGGCGGAGGGAGGGGAAACCCAGGTGCTGCTTGGAGAGGAGGGAAGGGCTCAGGGAGCAACTGGAATTACAGCAAAGATAAGGGGATGCTTTGAGTCTTTTAATCCTGAGGAGATGGGGAGTTTAGAGAAGATTAAAATCTTTTGAAATTAAAAGAAAAAAAAAAAAAGCCGACCTTTATTTTCCTATCCCAATTTAATGGGTAAGTTTTTGGATAAAGCTTTCTATCCCAGCAATATGATTATGGTTTACTGCAAGGATGACAAAACCAGTCCTGTGTCACTTGAACCCAAGTCCCATGTAGTTTTGGAGCACTACTGTCCCTTTCTGCCCCAAGGGTAGCAGATTTGGCCAAAAAAGCTCAGCACAATCAGCAGACCAGAGTACAGGACAAAAGCATCAGAATTGATTTCTGTGCTGCCACAACTCAGGGCAGTCTTGGAGGAGCCCTCCTGGTGCTTCTCAGAAGCACCAAAGAGATTATGGCTCCTAAATTCAATTTATAAGAGTGTCTCCTCCCTGGAAAACCACAATTTGCAGTCAATTTCAGTGCTCACAGAAACTTGGAGAGGTTTTGGGTACCCAGGACCTCACTCCAAGACCAATTTTTTTACATTAGCAATTGACCAGGCCCATGAAATAAGCTGGCACAGAGGCATAAACCCCCAAGAACCGTGCTCCAGCCTAGTGGATAGGTGTTTAACCTGACAGAAGGATATGCCTTCCAATAAATTTCAATTGAAAAAAGTGAAATGAAAGTATTCCTGAACAGGGCTGAATGGATCCACTCCAGCATGTGAGGTTAACTGAAGAGTTTTCAGTTTAATTTTGTCCTCTGGTAACTGCACAGAATTTCAACAGCTATTTAACTTAAACTGGCAGCAGCTAAGAATGGGTTCTGCTCCTGTGGCTTTACTACTTTTATCAACTTTTACATTCTTGTTTCTTCAAACAACTTGCCCAACACTGGATCAAAATTCTGTTGGCATTACTGCCACACCTACTTCACTCAATTTAATGAATCTTTTTTCAACAGCACAACTGAAAATGTTTGGCCTCATGAGGATTTATCAGAGCTGTACAAAGGTTAACATTTCAGCTTATTATTACACACATTTTACCAAATATTCCTTTATTATCTTTATTATATCCTCACAAAAAGCAGTCTGATGTTGTGGTAGTCACTACACTGACTTCCACTTTTTCAGACCAGCATCTTTAAACAAGGGATAAAAAAACCAAGGGATTTTAAGCTATGAGTGCCCAGGAGATTCCACGAGAAATGTTTTTTTTACATCCCTCATTGCCTTTGTCCAGGCCTAAGGTGGCATTTTTGATTCCTCTTTGGAACACCAGCTCCCTGGTAAGGCTGGATTTTTTAGAGTTTTACAGGGCTTTTTTTATCACTGTGGATCCTGGATATAAACCTGAAGCTTTCTGTGTCTCTCTGATACTGTTTACTGATTAATTTTTTTTAACCAGCTGCATGTCCATGTTTTCATTTCTGTCATAACTGTTTCTTCACCTGCCTGAAACCAAGAGATTTCTTATTTTTCTTCCGTTTCCAAGTTTCTCAAAGTTCCCTGTCCCCCCAGCACCACCATCATAGTTCCTGAATAAAACCTCAGTGTTTCTCAACAGGGTGCAGAATTTCTTCCCCTAAACAACCTCTGCTAGCAGTGCCTCTTTTCTCAGGGGAAAATCTCTAAATAAATAAGTAAATAAATAAATAAATAAAACTTCCTATTCATTGTAAAAGTAAGTTGCTTCCATAAGCAACAGGGTGTGGCTAGATATCAGAAATAATTGTTAATATATTGGTTTTCTGGGATTTTAATGCACTTAAACACCAAATTTAAGAGTATTTTCTTGATCTTGCATCACAGTGATCTACTTTGCCTGCTTCCCACTTCATGCTTCACCCAAAGGGTTTTTATTTTACCAGCCTATCAATCTTTGAAATTTGAAAATCACTCAGGTTTATCTGTGACTTGTGTTTCTTTCCCCACGGTTTGTGTTGAGTGCTTTAATGACATTCTCCTTTGAGTTGCCTCAGAGGAAAGGAAAGACCCAGGTTTTTTCACATGTCTGAGGAAGCATCTGTATGCTAATTCCCTCTCAACTTTGAAAGCAGAAAATTTAAAGGGAGATGGTTTTTAACAAATGCAGACCAGTTAGCAGTTAGAAATCTTTGTAATGGTACCAATTTCTTGGGAGATTTTTTTTCCTCCCATCAGTTTTCAAGGGTATTTCTTGACTTTACAAGATCATTATAAGTTAATACTTGACTCCCAAAAGCCCCGCTCCACCTTAAAAATTGTACTGAATCTGTCAAACATCAATTTTGAATCAATGCCAATTCAGTATAAATAAAGTGTGATACGGACACTCCTGCAAAGGATTGCCTGCAAATCAAAAGGGCTCTTATCACACAAGGAACGTGATAGATTTTTCTCCAGTAATTCCAATTCTGATCACCTTTTCCAGAGAGGAACTTTAGTGACTGAAATAGGAATAAGATATGAAGCAATTGTTATTTCCGGCTGTTAAAGATACTTTATATAAACAAAGGCTGAGCCTAATCATTTTTTTTAAAGACCTAAACATTAATATTTTCATAATTAGGTTGAGGACTGAGGTAGTGGCTGTATCTGGTGAGTTTAAAAAGGGAAAAATAAAACAGATTATGCCAATTAAAAATGAAAGGTCTAAGAATAAACAGTGAATTCTTGCAGAGGATCCAATTCACAGCGTAGTAGGCATTATGTCAAATAAAACCACAGAGTGAACTGGAGTATTAATGAACAGAAGAGATAGCCAGACATGTTTACACAGGCAGACAGGGCTGGAGGATATATCGACAACGTGGGGAGGTGTGTTGTAATAAACTTGAAGGGGGACAGACTTGTTGGGCCAAGTGTCCCTTTCCTGTCCAGGAATTCCTCATGTCCTCATTACCCTTTCACCTCTGGACAGCTGCAATATTAAAATCTGGCTCCTATCTTAAGGAAATTGAGTTTAATGTCCTTAATTTAGTCCCCAGTCTACATATATCCATATCACAAAACAATCATACAATTTGGCTGGATGGACAGCGGCTGCTGGGGAAAGAGGCTCGTCCTGGAATGGCAGGGCTGTTGCAAGGCAGGCCCAGGGCCTCTATAAAGCATCTGTAGCCTGTGCAATACATCCACAGAACATTCACGCTTGTGATAAACCATGTATTTTCACTTCTTTCTTTTCCTGGTGTCTTTTGCACACAGGGTTTTAATTGCCAAAGCAGTTGTCGTGTTCCTGTATGACTGCAGCGGCCAAGCTGGATGAGAACAAAGGTGGTCTCTTGGTTTTTTTCATGTTTTCTTCAGCTCTAAGTGCAGCCTCAACAACTTGATTCAGCACATCTCTCTTCTCTCTGAAGCACAGAGGAGGGCTGCAGGGTTAGGTGCTGCATCCATAGATTACACAGCAGGAAAAACATGAGTGGCATATTTTGGTCCCGGGGATTGATATGCAACACTCCGAACACTGAGTCAACTGCTAAATAATCTGGAGTCAGAAAGGGGCAGAGCAGTTGTGGAGGGGGAAAAATAAAATGTGAAGGGGATAAAAATTAATCATTGAAAGAGTGTTATGCTTTACGTTAGTAAATCATTTTAACTAATTGATTACGTCATATCTCCAGCCAGGCTTCCGATTTGAAATCTTCAGGAATCGGTGGGCAGGGATGTAAAAAGCACTTGTTCTCTTCATCTGGAAAACATCTATGTTGCTCATTTTCCAACATTATGGGGTTTTTTTTCTCTGTATTTTTCTTTCAGAATTTTTTTGTGCCTTTGTGATGATTTTCTTCTGATCTGTTTGCTTACCAACATAAGGGGCATAAAACAGTGTAAGGATACTTGAAGAGTATTGATATAAATGTCAGTGTGCTGGGTGCATTTTGGGATGGAGAGTGGGGTGTAAGATGGAGGATAAGTCTGTCAGCTCGTGGCAGACACGGCTGATTTGTAAATAACAAAATTGTAGGATTTATTCCTTTTGATGCACTGCACTTTTATTAAAAGAAAATCCCCTGGAAACCTCTGTAAATGGCACGAAACATATAATTAGACTTAGCTTTTTTCACCCTCTGCTTATTTAAATGCTCCGTAACTTCAGCAGTGATTCAGTAACAACAGATTTTATAGAAACATCTGACAATGAGAACAAATATTTGCAGTGTTTTCAGTCTCTGCTCTGTATTTCTCTCTACGAGGCAGAGCTTGCCTTCCTTGTGTGTGGATCAGTGTCACTTCCCCTGCTGCTCACACTTCCAACCAGATCCACTTTCCAACACTAAATATCAGATTACCCCTCATTTCCTACCTCCAAAGTGCCACCCTACAAATCCCTGTCTCCAAATTCCAAGCAGGGACCTCCCAAAAATGAGTGCCACCAGCAGGCAGGCTTTGGCATAGGCAAAATCATCATGGCCAGGCACAGCTGGTAAGTGGTGGTGGCACAGGAGCTCTCTCAAGCACTCACCTGCCCAGGGAGCAGATATCCAAGGCTGAGCTGTGGTTGGATTTGTTCTCTTTTCCCTGTGCTCCATCACTTCTGTCCTTTCCCTGGTAAGGAAAGAGGTCTGTACACAGAGAGCCACCCCAGCAGAATCACTGGTTTAGATGAGCTACAGAGTCATCCAGGATGGGCTTTGCTGCCCTGAGCCTCAGCACCAGCCCCCACAGCCATCACAGCAGCAAATTAATATCACACCCTTAACACGTGCAGTGAGTTGGGTCCACACCAAAATCTTTACTTGTGGGATGTGGCTCAGTCAAACTGTGGGACAGGAGATCAGGATGTGGAGCTGCAATTCCTAACTCCTGGAGCCAAGGGGATCCATCCTCATAGCAACCCAACCCAGGCTGCCAGAATTATTCCAGAGACCATGTTGCCTCCTCCCTAGCTCAGAATTTGGGAAGTCACATCCATTTACAACCTCTTTGTCCTTAGGCCCATTGGCAGATGGACCCACTGACATGTGGACCCTCTTGGTGAACATCAAACAGTATTCTCACATTCCACCTGGTAACATTTTTGGACCCATTTCCAACCTGTCAGAACAAGGGGAAATAACACAGTCAATATAGTAGCTTCTGAATTTAAAAAAAAATAAAACATAAAAAAGATAAAAATAGCCATTTTTAGAGGGTTTCAGGTTGAAGGTTGCTTGTCAGAATCCAAGAAGAGAGCAGCAGTTGTTCTGACACTGCGGTTTTCACATCCTTGTCAGAGATTTGAAGCAGGATAGCTGATGTGTGTTAAAAAAGGATGGGAAGGTTTAAAATAGTTTAGATGCTGCCTGGAGCAAGTTCGAAGAGATGTAGTATGGAGCATTGGTAGGAGTGTACGTGCATATAAAACCATCCGTGAGGGAAACAACTTGTCCAACTGCTGGTACCTTTAATTCGATTCTGACCTGAAACCCCTCAAATGACCCAGAGATGAGTCAGGAAATTTCCCAAGAAACATTTTTAAAATATAAATCAAGGAAGGAGTGACAACATGGAGAACACTTTCATTGCAAGGGAAAAGAAAAAAAAAAATCTCTCTCTGGTTTTTGACAGCTCTAATAACCCAGAGCCTAAGATTTGGGCTTGGAAAGGGGCCAGTTGGCCAAGCCTCTATCCACAGACAGGCTGGAGATGATGCTGATAGTCAGAGGGAAGCAAACAGAAGACCTGGCAAGTTCAATGCCACCCCTGACAAAGGGGATGTCTGCCAGCTCCTGCGTAAATCTGCAGTTTAGGTGTGCAGCAGTCACTGGGTTGTGCTTCTGCTTCTCCTGGAATCTGATCCAGTCAGCAGCCACCCGCAGAACGGCAGCAGTTTCCCAGATATTGGGCAATTCTGTACACAAGGAAACTATGCTGCAGTGGCTAATTGCTTTGGAAACTATGCTGCAGCGGCTAATTGTTTCAAATCATTTGGGATTTTCTAAATATCTTTGTAACCCTTGTGTTTCTGTAGATTTCAAAATATCCAGCTGATCTCCCGAAGTCAAGGAAAGAAAAATATGTTTTCCCCGGGGCGGTGATAAGAAATAATTGGGGCAATCGATCGACTCTGAAACTTTTGGATGGACATCAAAATGTCAGCTTTGCACCCAGATTCTTTGCTGCTAATTTCACCTCCATTAACTTAATCAGGAGTCAGTGGGAAAAGTAGGGTGACACTAAGAAAGTCCCAAACACGTAGCACAGGGGCTACTGTATTGTTGTAGAATTTATATTCCCCATTCAGCCTAAAGTCAAACAAAAAAAACCTCCATGTTAATAAATCTCCCACAAAGTTGTCCATTGATGTCATGAAGGTGTGACAACATCTGGGGGTATTGGATGATGTTTATAATGTCCCATCCCTGGAAGTGTCCAAGGTTGGATGGGGCTTGGAGCACCCTGGGATAGTGGGAGGTGTCCCTGCCCATGGCAGGGGCTGGAATGAGATGAGCTTTAAGGTTCCTTCCCACCCAAACCATCCTGGGATTCTCAGCACAGGATGCCTTCACCCCAGAACTGCTGCTGCGTGACCCCAACTCCAGAAGAGATGTCTCCCTTTACAAAGAATTGTGGAGGGATGTTTGCTTTCCCTCCTGCTTTTAGAACCAAAAAAGCAGAGGTTTAACCCCAATTCCCACCTCATCCTTTTGCAAAGAACTTTCTGTCAGTTCTGGCCACCGTGCTCACAGCTTGGCCCTCCACGTGACAAGGATTGCTCAAGTTTACCAATCTTGCTCTTACAAATTCAACTCCTCCTAGAAGAAAAAAATAAAAAAAAGGAAAAAGAAAGAAAAAAAGAATCTGTTATCACTGAGCATATGCAACTGCTAAACATCCTATTCAGTATAACTTCAGCCTGTTCTGAGAACTGGGTTTCACAGTTTCTTTATGCAGTATCTGTCTGTCAGATATTGCCCACTATGTTACCATAGTCTATATAATATACTTCCACCAAATATATATATATATATATATATATATACATATATATATACATATATATATATATATATATATTTTGGGAATATTTTTTACTACCTGTTGTGAAAACAAAAAATATGTTAAAAGCTTTTATTTTCATTTTACGTTGCACATGTCCTATTTATTAATGGCACTAAGGAAATTTAAACACTGTGATGAATTTGTGCCTCCATTTTGACGGAGGCAAAATTTTCTCTGATCTGCTAAATACAAATGGTGCATCAATTTTAGATATTTCTAGAGCAACCATCACCTTAGTTCTTCAGTATGACATCAAGGAGCGAACAGGCTATACACAGAATATTTGAGCTCCCTGTACACTTAAAGGTGCCACTAAATAAAATTCTTCAAATCTTTAATTTCTCAATAAATCAAATCCTCGCAGAAGTGAAGGCAACTGCCTGGGTGCCTGGCGGGCAGTATTGCTGTAACAATTAACCCATGGCCAGAGGCAGTGGAGCAAAGGCTACTTCTTTCATTCCTTTATTTAATTTTTCTACCTTTCGGGTTCTGGTTTTGTCCAGCTGCCCCTTCCTCCTTTCTGTTCCCTCTGTGGCTGAGCTGTGCTCACACCAACCCAACGCTGAGCAGGGTTGCACAACAAGCACCATCCCCTGCACCCCTCTGCTGACCAACTTATAACTGATCTGCACTTCTGTTGTTCCCTTATCAGCACCAGCTACAGCAAGGTGGGGTCTTGAGGGCCATGATTTGGGCATTTTAAAATGTATCAAGAAAATACTGATATTGGCTCACTGGGAGGGCACAGTTGAAATTCATACTAAAAGTTCTTCATGTTTTAAACACCTCAAATTGAAACAACCTTTGATCTCCTCACTAAGTGCCATAAAACCAAGACAGGAAAACTGTGTGTCTGAGATATTTCTTTATGGTTTCCTAGCTTAACCTCACATGGGTTTAGGTATTGCAGGGGACCTCACCACTGTATATAAGAAAAGGAGGCCTAAGTGTGCTCATATCCAGAGGATTCACCACCTTATTAATGCATATATGTCATGCATAGATTATTAACAGCTTCATAACTAGATAGGAACTTGCATTTCAATAGACATACTTTTACAAGTGCAAAGAAAAAAAAAAAAGTTTTGCATTAGGATGTTACTTACTTCGTGTCTTTGTCCTGGGAGAATGCAACTAAAGAAACCACATTTAAAATCAGACATTAGATATGCAAATATGTGTTCAGATCAGAGATACGAAAATTATTCAAATGATTAATTATTCATCATAAAAATGTCAATTAATAATTCTGAAGCATAATAGGCATCTTTCTAATGCATCTTTATTTTTCAAGCCTAAATACTGTTGAATCTGTGTTCAATTGCATTCTAACAAGTTTTTAAAAATTCAACAAAGTAAACAACCAACTATAAACAAAAGTGAGCTGTGAATTTTAATCACTGACACTGAACCAAGAAATGTGGCCAAACTTCAGCATTGATCCCAGAAGAGGAGGAAAAGCATCGCCAGCTCATGGTGTGGGACAGTGGATGGAGGATGCTTGTCCCTCACTGCTATCTGCCCAACAAGAAAAGAAATTCTGGGACCTGTGGATGCTGTTCCTCTGCTGCAGACACAGACAGATGCTGTGAACGGCAGCTGAGCAGCTCTAGGCCATCAGATGTGGCTTTATAAATGACAAAATTTTAAAAAAACATATGAGGAGATTCACTTTTAATGTTCAGGGACTCACACAAGATCAAATATTACAGTGATCTGCTGGTTAGAAATGCCCAGGGATAGATAAATTAAAGCCAGACAATCTTTTCCCTTGCTTTTGGCTCGTATCCTATCCCTACATGGGTTTTCCGCAGAGGAACTCAAAAACTTTGGGAATGTTGATCCAAAAGGTTTCTTCCCAAATACCTCATCAGCGGGTGGGGGGAGAGTCATTCCCTGACCCTTTCTTCCTCTCCTCTGTGCCCTCTTCTCCATGTGGAAATTGNAGAAGAAAAAAATAAAAAAAAGGAAAAAGAAAGAAAAAAAGAATCTGTTATCACTGAGCATATGCAACTGCTAAACATCCTATTCAGTATAACTTCAGCCTGTTCTGAGAACTGGGTTTCACAGTTTCTTTATGCAGTATCTGTCTGTCAGATATTGCCCACTATGTTACCATAGTCTATATAATATACTTCCACCAAATATATATATATATACATATATATATATATA
>VWZS01004007.1:4584-218760 GCA_013397075.1 Rhabdornis inornatus
CGGCCAAATTCAGCAATCTGGGTAACATTGGTCTGCTAAAGCTCCAAGGCTCTGAGGCCTCTGGGATTTACCCCTGCTGGCAATGACAGAGCCAGCGCCTGACAGTCGTTACACGCCTCGACAATGTCCCAAGCCTCAGCTGGCAACAGCTGAAACTGCTTCTGCAACATATGTGTGTTCTGATGGAAAAACCCATGCGATGCCTTGGCCTGCACGAGTGTATCAGGCTAAGATGCCACCCAGCCAACTTGTCAGCCCTTGCATTACCTTCTGCTATAAATCCTGGCAAACTGGTGTGATTCCTTACATGCAGAACATAGTATGGATGAACTCTGGACTGAATTGCACACCACAAGGTTTTCAGTAAATTAAACAAGGCAGGATTACAGACCTCCTTCAAAACTGAACAACCCAACCGCTGTGTGATGTCGGCCACATAGGCGGAATCCGTGATCAAACTGAAAGGTTCCTGAGAAAATCTCTCAAATGCCATGACAGCAGCCCTCAATCCAGCCAATTGGGCTGAGCCAGACTCATGACCTTCCAGAACCTGCCACTCAGATCCATCCTGCCAAGTAACAATGGTCTTTCCTGTTCTTCCCGAGACGTCAGGAAAGACAGTGGGTCCTTGCATCAGCTCCTGACTATGTTTGGGCCGCAAATAAAAATGATTTGATTTTGTCACGTGCACTAGCCCGTGGCTGGGCAGATGATAAGTGATCTGCCCTGAAAAACTGTCAAGAGCACTCTGCAGAGAAACGTTCCTCACAAAAGCCCCTCAAAGTTCTCCTGCAGTACCAGGAGTATGATTTCTGCAGGATCTGCTCCCATCAACTGCAAGCACCGTTGCCGGCACTTGCGTACCGGGTGAGCAAGCAATTCAAAGATTGGGGCCACCGTTTTTCGTAACTGGTGTGGCAAAAAGACCCATTCCAAAACATGCAAGGGATCAGACCATTTGTCGTCCCATTGGCCAATGATACCTGTAGGTTGTTGATCTAGAGTGATAATAAAAACAGTAACATCAATAGAAGGATCAATGCAATAAACTTGGCAAGCAGAAAGCGCCTGCTGAACCTCCTCCAGCGCTCACCATGCCTCCGGAGTCAATGTGCGGGGTGACTTCAAATCAGAGTCCCTCTTCAACAAATCAAACCATGGAGACAGTTGTGCCATGGTCAGTCCCAAATATGGACGCAACCAATTGATGACACCCATCAATTTTTGCACATGATTCAGTGTCCTGGTGGAACACTCGAATTGCACCTCTTGGTGCTGAATTGTTTTCTCCAAAATTTTGACACCTAAATATTTCAAAGGAGGTTGCTCTTGAACCTTTTCTGGAGCCACCTGCAGCCCATATGCATGCAAAACATCGAACAGCTGAGGTTTTATTCTCAGCAGCTCATCCTTCTGGATGCTGCCACCAGGATATCATCCATGTAAGGATAAATTCGGGCATCAGGGAACTGTTTGTGAACTCCAGACAAGGCATGGGCCACATACTGCTGGCAAATGGCCGGCGAGTGTCCCATACCCTGGGGAAGAACCTTCCATTGATATCTCTGTGCAGGCTCATCAGTGTTGGGATCTGGCACTGTGAAAGCAAATTTTGGTTTATCATCAGGATACAAAAGAATCGAAAAGAAACAATCTTTCAAATCAATTATGAAAATTGGCCAGTCTGCAGGAAGCATGGTGGGTGACAGCATGCCAGGCCACAGCGCCTCCATCTGTTCCATTCTGGCCCCCATTAAAAATACATCCCAATGTATTTTTAATGGGAAACAGAACTCCCCATGGGAACAGAACATCCCTCCCCCAGAGGGTAACAGAAGTGGAAGCAAAGAAAGGCCAAATCGTGGCCGTTTGTCCCTCCTGTTTGTGACCATCACGGACCGCTGGCTCACGTAGCATTGCTTCGCTCCAGCTAGTCCCACACCAGGTGTCCCCAGCGGATCCAAGGGCCACCCTGGGGGGCCAGGCAGCCAGGGAAAGGACCGTGATGTCCACACCAGCGTCAAGAAACCCGTGGAGACGGATCTCTGGCGGCATCCCACCAGGGAGGGACATGGCACACAGCATCTTGGGACGTTCTTCAGTCAGGACCGCTGGCCAGTGAACTTCAGGCAGCCCAGTGGACCCAAAGCCGCCGTCTCCTCGCGACCGGTCAGCCACCCTGTGAATACAAGTCTCAAAAGGGACAAGCTGAGCAATCCGTGTTCCGTCCGGAATCGCTGGTCTCCTGTCCGCTTTCGTGGGAGGCAGAGGCGGCGCAGCCCATCTGGCTGCTGCCGGGGTCGCCCCAGCCTCAGCAGAGCCCGCGGCTGCTGAGACGCAAGCCCGGCGCAAATTGGCGCGGAGACACCTGATTCACCCCCTGTTCGGCAGGGGCGGGGCGGAGCGCAGAAGAACCAGGCTCGTGGGGAGCCGCGTCCCCGCCCCACGCTGCGGCCATGGGGGCTGGCCCGGCCACCGCTGGGGTCGCCCCAGCCCCGTCGGAGCCGTGTTCGTCAACCCGGCTCGCGAATCTGGCGCGAACTGGCGCAGAACCACCCCAAGCTCATCTCCCTCCACGGCAGGGGGGGGAATAGAGCGCCGAGGAAGCAGGTTCCCGGGGAGCCTCGACCCCGCCCCGCACTCCAGTCACAGAGGCCGGCCCCGATGGGGGGGCCATCCCGGATGACGAAGGCGGCTGCAGGGGGCCACTCCCACCTGGGGCGGGGAAAGGGCAGGGAGCAGGAAAGATTGACACACGGGGGCCGCGCCCGCATCCCACGCCCTGGCCACAGGCTGAGCAGGCAGTGGAGACCGCGCAGGCGGCAGACACTGCGCAGGGCCGGAGCCACCCCCCCGCAGCCTGGGGCAGCCCCCACCGCCTCAGGCGGAGGCGGCGGAAGCATCCCGGGCAGCAAGGGGAACTGCGCAGGGCCGGCCAAGGCCAGGGCCGCCCCCTGCAGCCCGCGGCAGCCCCCACTGTCTCAGGCGGAGGCGGCAGAGAGAGGGGGCGGTCCAGGATCACCCCAAGGAGGGCACTCCCTGCAGCCAACCGGCCGACAGGGGCAGCCCCCTGGACCTGGCAGCCTCACACACCTGCGCGTGCCCAGCGGATTGCGTCATCGCTGGGCCAGCCATCCCAAACCACTCCGCCGCTAGAAGCAGCGGAGCGGGTGGATCCGGTCCAGCTGTGTCCAGCGCGTAACGCGCGGATGCTCCGCAGTTTGGACACAGTGTTGTGACCGACTTTGAGCCCAGCAAAGGTGGCGACTGGGCCAGAGGCCCCCCGCAGCCCCCAAGCATCGGGAATGCGCAGAAGGAGGGCGGTTCTCCCCCAGACCGTCCCCGCGGCTCGGGGAGGGGCGAGGCCAGCCCCGCCGTTCCCGCCGGGGTCTCGGTGCCCCGCGGGGCTCCGCCCACCCCTTGGCTGCTGGAAAGCGGCCGGCCAAGGGCAGTCACCAGGTTTCCAGTCCGGGGAGAACGGGAAAACCCCGGTCCAGGCAGAAACTCAAAACCCTCATCAGATTCGCTATTCGTCTCCAAAGTGGAAGACACGGTTTCGCCCCGGAGATCCTCTACAGATCCGCGGGGACTAAAAACATCATCCAGAAGGCTATCAATCCTTTTCCACTGCAACAAAAACTATACCCCATCTACCTCATAGGCAGAGAGAGTACTCCAGAGATGGTCACCCAAGAGAGACCACGCCTCCCTAGAGAAGGCTTTTGCAGGTTCAGAGAAAAAGCCCTGGCTCCGAGCCCATAAAAACAGCCGTTGGAACTCCATCAGGGAGATGGAAGCCCCACGTCTGTCCAGGAGGGCCCCCCAGAGGCCGAGAACCAACGCGTCCTCCGAAGAGACCGAAGGGGTCTCCATGGCTAAAAACCACCAAATCAGAGAAAAGGGAAAGAGAGAAAAATCTCACCCACACTTGGTTCTTCGCTCGGGGTCACCATTGTGGCCTAATGGCACAAAGGAAAGACACTCACCCTCCGAGGAATCAAGCAGGAAAAGAAAAACTTTATTTACATTACATGTCTATTTATAGAATTCCAAAAATGACTATGGATTAGACAGGGAAGATAATTCCTCCTGACCCCATAGGTCCTGTTAGAAATTAGGCCTTTTTGTTCGTTTTAAAAACTAGGATGTGGCTCGACCGCAGTATACACTAAGTTGCTTAGCAGGATGTTTATCGCTCACGCTTGCACAATAACAGGATGTTTCAGTTCTCAGTAATTTTCCAGAGAAGAAGGTCACGAGGGCGGCGACAAAGGATCTGTGCAGAACGCTGAGCCAGCGACACGTACCCGGAAACTGGACAGTATAAAGAAGCAAGCTCAGAGAGACCCAGTGCGGCAGTTGTTGGAGCAGAGACTCCCCTGTCGCCCAGCGCTGATTCTTTGCTTTCTGCTTTCTGAAATGAATCAATAAAATTAAATTCTAAATTGGCTTAAGGCCCATTGTGCTCATTTATAACAGGTCCCATCACCAGTCCATCAATTCTCTCTTCCTCCAAAGAGGAATGCAAAACATTCATTGTTTAGAATAAAGAGTGTGAGAAAGTGTAAAAAGAATCTGTCAACAATCAGAAGGCTGAAACACAAGGCAACAGGAAGGAAGGAAGGAAGGAAGGAACGAAGGAACGAACGAACGAATGAATGAACTCTCACTTGGGCTTTTTTGGTAGGATTTTCTTGGAGCCTTGGAGGCAGCTGATATGACTTGTCCAAGGCACAACTATCACAGTGTCTCCCTGACAAACTGGGAGGTTTGGGGTTATTGATGGCAGCACAGGGACTGCTGACCTCTCCTATGCGGCTCCGGCATGACTTCTGCTGTTGCAATGAGGGTATGACCAGCAAAAAAGTGTTTAATCTTCTTCAATTGTCTCCTTGAATAAATCATCTTATATATAATCTGATTATGTATTTAATATAAACATATAAATTAAGTAGATAATTGGTAAATAGGGTTTTGGCAACAAAATTATTTTAATACAGGGTTAGAGAGGCTAGACTGTCTTAAAAAGTACTTCTCTCTTTCTAGGGTAGGATTTAAAAGACAGTTACAGGAGTTTTCCATCTAAACCTAGATTGGTAAAAGTCCAGGCACTCAGCTCTGACTGGGAACTCCCTGGAGCTCTTTACAAGCGTCATGAAGAGGAGGCTGTTTTGGTGGTATCAAAGTCATGTGGCCTTGCACCCTTCTTTATCTGCTCACTCAACATGTACCATGCAGTGAACAACTTGGTGAGTTGAATGCCAAATGGAAGCTTTATTTTGCAGCTGCCCTTTTTGAATTCCCATTGTAGACAAGACTGGAAGCAGTGTCATGTAAGACAGCAGACATAAGGTGAAAGGTAATTTTATCCACTGTTTCATCTTCCATGGCCACACTCATCATAATCCCAACTCCTTTAGACTCTCTTGCCGTCTATAAAACAACCCGTACCTACCCTGGAGAATCATCAGACACATAATTGCAGTTTTCCTCCTTTGTGGTTAGTCCTGCAAAGTAGTGCTTGGTCCATATGTTGCTGTTGACACTATAGAAAAGATGCTATGGAGTAATTACAGGAGGGGACACTTGGAGTGGGGAGCTTTGTGCGCGCTGCTCTCCCACGAGGTGCACAGTTGCAAAGCAACCTAACACATCTGCCAGGGCTGTCTAAGAAACTGTTAACCAGTTGCTACCTCCTGTGCTCAAGAGCTGCAGGCAATTTCACAGAAATAGTTTCTTGGCTTCTTTCATGCAGGCAACCGTGGTGCCAAGATACTGACTTATATATGTGTCACGGAATGGCATCCTAAGTAGAGGCTTTACAAGAACAAAATGTATATGGGTAATCCGCAAAGGCTGGTTGCAACTGACAGCTTCGTTATTGCTCTGAGCATGCATGGCAGACACCATGGACCAGAACCATAGAGCAGCCATGGGAATGGACAGCTTTGATTCACAGGAATGATTCCGCAGCCCACCTACATGAGCTCGGGTAAAATCAGAAGCACCTGTACAGGGAACTTGTAAAAGTGCAATATTATTGCATGTATTGGGTTTGCATGGCCAGGTTGTGCAGTGTACATACAGTAGGAGGGTGTGCTAAGGGGTGGCTTCTGTGAGAAGCTGCCTGAAGCTTCCCCCATGTTTGATAGAGTCTGTCCCAGCCAGCTCCAAGACAGAGCTACTGCTGGCCAAGGTTGAGCCCATCAGTGGTGACAGCAGTGCCTCAGGGAGGAAAGATTTAAGAAGGGGCAAAAATTACCTCAAGAGCAACTGCAACTAGAGAGTGGAGCAAAAATATGTAAGAAGAACAGCCCTGCAGATACCCAGGTCAGTGCAGAAAGAGGAGCAGGAAGTGTCCCAGGCACCAGAGCTGAGATTACCTTGCAGACCATGTTGCAGCCCATGGTGAGGCAGCTGCATCCCTGAAGCCCATGGGAGGCTCGTGGAGTCCCGTAAAGGACTCCATGCCTGAGCAGGTGGATGCACAAAGGAGACTGACTCCATGGGAAGCTCATGCTGGAGCAGGCTCCTGGAAGGACCTGTGGCCCTGTGGAGAGAGGAGCCCATGTTGGAGCAGGTTCTCTGGCAGACTTGTCACCCCACAGGGATCCCACACTGGAGCAGTCTGTGTCTGAGGGACTCCACCCCATGGAAGGGACCTACACTGGAGCAGTTTGTGGGGAACTCCAGCCCATGGGAAAGACTCATGGTGCCAAAAAATCATGAAAGATTGTCTCCTGTAGGAGGGACCCCATTCTGGAGCAGGGGAAAAGTGGGAGGACTCCTCCCCATGAAGAGGAAGGAGCAGCAGAGAGAATGTGATGAACTGAGCACAATCCCATCCCTCTGCATTGGCTGGAGGTAGAAAACTTGGGAGTAAAATTAAGCCCAGGAAGGATAAAAGAGGGGGTAAGTTTTTCAAGATTTAGTTTTTATTTTCATTACCCTGCTCTGATTTGATTGGTAATGTTAAATTTTTCTCCAAGCTACATTTGTTTTGCTTGTGATGGTAATTGCTGAGTGGGTACCTCACTGTCCTCATCTCAGCTCATCAGGCTTTTGATATATTTCTTCTCTCCTGTCCAGCTGAGGAGGGGAGTGATAGAATGGCTTTGGCGGGCACCTGAATTCCAACTGTAGAGAAGCAGAGGTGAGTTTTGGGAGCTCTGACTTGCAGAAAGGACAACGAGCAAAGTTCCTTTGCAAACACAAAAAGAAGGGAGACTTCTAAAGCTGGGCTGAGTAGGGAGGTCCCCAAATGTAGTCTGACATCGAAGTGAATAATTTGCCTTTTTGTTTTTTTAGTAAGAGCAAAGCAAAAGTAGTTCAGGTATATGCATGTGCAGAATTAGGTTTAAGGCTCATTGCAGGTGAATGAGATAGGAGATCATGCTGGTACACATTGGGAAGTTGATTTAAAATATCTGAAAGCTTAAATGGCACTTAGTGCCTTCAGAAAACTACCTGAATCCTCAGAGCAAGGGCAAGGTCTAAATTTTAACAAGATGTATATCCAGTACTCAGAGACATCTCCTGATGCACAGCTTCGCCTTCACAGTATTCCCTGCCCAAATGGAGGCAAAAAAAAAAAAAATCCACTAAAGGACTGGGCCCTGGAGGGGATGCATTAGCTGGCATTATTTTCTCGGTCATTGAGTTTCAGCAATTCAGAACAAGTAGCGATGTCTCTCTCTACAGCTTTAATGACGTTTGCTGTCAGAGACATGAGCCACAGGAAGGGACAGGGCTGTAACTTTATTTTAAGCCGGATAGGCTATAGCTAAATCTTCTGAATCCCTTTCAGCTTTGGAAATGGTTTTCTCCTATCTCTGCCTTCTACCTGGTGCCTTCACATTGTTTGTGCTAAAAGGGGAATGATACTTTTAATCTCAAGAATGCCTTTGGAGCTTTGGAGTGGATCATTTTAAAGTCAACAGTGTTTAAAGCACATTAATGAGGATATTCACCATGAAACATTTTTACTTCTGTGTGTGACTGAGAAACATGAATATGAGAGAATATAAGGGAAAAGAGGTGGGGAAACAGTCCTGCTTGGAAAAGTAAACAAATCATGGATCTGTGGTAAAAAGGATATCAAATTATTATAACACTAAAGCTGGCTGTGAATCTTCTGGTGGAACATATTTTTATATTTTTCTTTTTTTTTTCCTCTCTCTTTGGGTTTAAGTTCATGGCCCAGCACTTTGCCTGGTGTTTGGGAAACTATAGTCAAACTACATTGTGAGAATAGCATTATCTTATCAGGTTTTTAAAACAAAAATGGTAGCTGATGCTCATCATGCTGGCTTATTCCTGTGCAGACACAGGGTAGTAAAAAATAGATGAAGGTGGTAGCAAACAGGACTGTTGCCTCCTAGCAGGTAGCAAAATTAAAGAAAATAATTTTAAGATGGTTTAAAAATTACGAAAAAAGCAAGTCAGGTTGGTTCTGAGGCCTCAGGTGTCCCTTTTTCACAGCTCTCCAGATCAATATAAGTTTTTGATGAGATAGCCACAAAGAAGTGAACTGGGTGAAGGTGCCATCTTTGTTCCTTTACAAAGAAAAAGCAAAACTTGCAATCAACTTCACACAAAAGAATATACAAAAAAAATATATACCAAATAAACCTTGAGGGCATCAGGAACGAGACATACTTACTAAATTACCCCAGCAGCATGATGTCCTGGTGTCACTGAACCCAGCACTCCTTTTGCTATTGACTGCAATGCAATCCTGAGCTCTCTTGTTATCATTTTAACCACACTTTGGTGGGGTTGACTTTGGAGAATCACTGAAATGTTACAGTGAGGTGAAGAGTGAATTCTTGTCTGTATCCGCTAAAAAAAAAAAAAAAGAAAGAAAATAAAAAGGAAAGATTTTGAAAAATAATCACTATTCTATGTCAGGTTTCCAAAATAAAATGAAAAACAGTTTAAATTCGGGGAGGGGGTGGTTGTGTATTTATCAAAACCATTTTATATGGGGAAAAAGAAAACACACAAAGAAAAAGAATAATGAACTGTTTCTCCCAGACAAATTCTCATTTTTGATTACATATATTTCCAACATGCAAGAGGATTAAATATATCAAGTCTAGGAAATAAATGTGTGAGCAACTTTCAAGAGTAATCAGGATTTACAATGACCTTTTATTCTAGGCAAGCAATAGCAAGCACTATGATGGATACAGAGAAAAGATTACTGAGAAACAAGGAAATCTGCATCCAGAACCAGCAGGAGCAAAAAGGGCACTGAATTGTGCTCGCTTTACAGAGAGGTTACAGTGCCATGTTATTGCAGACAAATGAAGGGCTTGCGTTAAAAATGCATAATTTAATCAAGAGAAAAGCTACTAATCAGATTGAAATATGCAAACCTGATATTGTTTTTTTAATATTAGTGTTACTAAATTCTGCTGTAGTTTCTCACAGAGTCACACAAATGTAAATTAATATAAGGAGAAACGGTTAACAAAATTACAGGCCCAGATCAAACATTCCTGCTCATTCACAAGCAACCCACTGACTTGTGATATTGGGGATGGCATAAAAGATTTAGTATAAAATACTACATGCACTGATCTAATAGTACTTTTCCCAAGTCAGAGCAGCTTGAAGTGCACCCTGATGCAGTTGTTGGCTTGAGTTGAATGGCAACTGAGGATCAATACCAGCATCTATGCCTTGGCCAAACACAGACTGCCACCTCCATGTACCATAGCCTGAGCACAGCCAGAGGGCTGCCAGATCCACCCAAAGTCAGCCTGTGCTGTAAGGAGCAGGAACTTATTCCCTGGACATAATCAACCTCTAGAATTAATACCTGCACCAAGAAAAGAGGGCTTGAACATTCCTCTAATTTAACATATAAAGAAGCATTAAAAATATCTCCCATTTGTGCATCCAGATGATGCAAGAGTCACTGCCTCTGCTCAGCATCTGTCAGACTTGTACTTACCCAAGTCTCTTCCTCCACTGCTGCTAAAGTGCAAGTTTCCAAACTGCCCATTTTACATGAGAGTGAAACAGCTGGGCAGGAAGGTACTGTGGCTTGCCAAGGGAAATAGCTCCCTGGAGTTAATGCTAGGAAAATGGCCCAAGCACTTTTTCTCATTTGAACATTTCTGATGTGGCAAACCTCAGCAGAGAGATGTGCTTGTCTTGAAACTCCACCAAGAAACTGAGGACTCATATTTTTGTCTACACACCTGCTTTACAATGCTTCAGTTACAGCAAGGCAGTCACCCTGTAACACCATTCTTCAGAAAATGAAAAATTATTAATATTAACTTGGTTATAAGGGTGGCCCCACTGTTTCAAGGAGTGTACAAACACCAAGAAAATTACGCTTATAATTCTTTTTCCCTTGTCAGTTGGAATATAAACACTGTAGAATAGAGATTCTAGGGTTTTTGTTTGCACAGCACCTTGTATCATAAGGTCCTAGTCTTTCAGGTACATCTGAACACAAAGTGGCTCACCAAGCCACCTCCCTGCTGTCCTGGTTAATCAGGGAGGCCCCAGCTGACAGGAGGTGAACAAATAAGACACTGAGCTACAAGAAGGGCAAGAAGGAGGATTCCAGGAACTACAGGTCTGTCAGCCTGACCTCAGTGCTGGGTCAGGGACATCATCTTGAGTGCCATCATGCAGCACAGACAGGACAACCAGGGGATCTGGCCCAGCCAGCACAGGGTTATGAGAGACAGGTCCTGCTTGGCCAGGTCTCCTTTTGTGACCAGGCGACCTGACCAGTGGATGAGGGAAAAGCTGTGGATGTTGTCTACCTAGACTTCAAGTAAAACCTTGGACACTGCTGCCCACAGCATTCTCCTAGCTGGTCATGGCTTGGACAGGCACTGTGTTTGCTAGGTCTATGATCACCAGTGATTTTGGAGGTCTTTTCCAAACTTACTGATTCTGTAATTCTATTCTAAAATAGATACTGAGCATTTAACATTGATTCCCAGTGGCGCTTTATTTGACATCCACCTGTGAGAGAAAGAGAAGATGGATAGCAGGAAAACAAGGGAAATTAAACAGCATGTGTGACCAGTAATACACAAAACTGCTCATTTTGCAAAAATAGCTGTAGACTCTTGTAGACTGAACGTTGATGTGTCAGTCTCACTTCCTACTTATTTTTCAATTTATGTGATGTACCACATGAGTGTTTCTGACACTACTTGCTCCAGAGAATAAATAAAGCTAAGCTAGATTCCCTTTTCTTCCTTTTTTCCCCCATTTTTGCGAGCTGCTACCTCCCCCCGATCTCAGGTCCTGCACAAATGTAACACCATAACATGGCACACACACACGGCCATCAGCAGCATCAGATAACAGCCAGCAAGCTGCTGCTGATGTCGATTCCCTGCTGTGTTACATCAGTGCTAATGAGGAGTAAATAATAGTAATACATCAGCTTTCTGCAGTTGACAGTAAGGTGTTCAATATTCACTGAAGCCACTGGCAACTCGGAGGCGGTTTCCAGAGGCCCCTGCCTAGCAAACAGTGCAATACTGCAAACACCATTTATTCTGGAAGAGCCAGCTACCATATTCTGTGGTAAAATCTTCAAACCAGCCCATCCTGCTACATTAGGAAATCCTTTGCAGACAGCAGATGGAGGAAGTTGGAGGAGACACCTCATGTTTTATAGCCTGTCTCATGCAGCATTTGACCTCTCCTCTCTAACCACAGAAAGGCTGCAGCAGAGTCCTTCTGGCTCATAGGTTGGGTCAGGGGCTTGCAGATGCTGATAAATCTTGGGGGGCCCATGGGTGTGCCCTAGCTCAAAAGGCAACATTAAGCCATGCCACCACGCAATTAGAGCTGGCTCAGGCAACCCTCTGAGCTGCAATCCCACTTCGGTTTTGCTTCCTACCACAGCAGCATATTCATGGCAGTATATCCTTCCAAAGGAGAAGCCCAATTCCCGCTTAAGTCAGGTTTCCTACAACCCCCAGAGAAATTTCACAGGTTCAGGATCAGCAGCCAAAGCACAGTGCTCTAACCAGGCCCAGCAGTGTGGCATCCAGAGGGGCTCACAAATATGTGCCACCCACATGACACCTCTGCCAGGCAGCAACAAAACCCAAAACCATCTTCCAAACTAATGCCCCAAGCACTGTCTTTGTATTACTGTAAATATTTCTGGCTTTAACCAACACATTAGGCAGCATTATTGTTCACTTACTTGAGACAGAAAACATGAGGTAATTCCCTGGCAAAGAAACATTATCCCAGACGGCTTCTTCTGTCTGTGACACAGAGCTGGCACCACCAGCCTCATATTTGAGGACTTTTGCTGTTCTGGACCTCTTAAAAATTTTGTAAAATACCAGTGTTATTACTTAGGACTGAGATATGACCTGAGGAGTCAGGAGGCAAAGGCATTTAGGCAGAATGATGTCAGAGTAGACACAGGACCCTGTGCCTTAGCTGGAATGGGATGTCATTGGCTCAGTCACTTGTAAGCACAAAATTTAGGAAACTCCCCAGTAAAACATAATAGCTCAAGATGTACCATTTCCTGAAACTCTTAAAAGTCCCAAGCACTGGCATTACTCACTGTTTCCATTGCCTTTTTGATGTGTCCTTTAAGCCATAGAGGCTGCTACATAGTTAACAACTAGGAATTGGAAACCTGGAAGGAACACATAACAGCGAATCAAGATGCCAATTCTTTAACTTTCTGAACGTTTTTGGAACAAAATGCTGTGAGGAAGACAGCAGCTGAATTCCACTTCATTAGATGGAGAACCATTTCTAAAAGAAGAAATAATCATCAAGGTGGAGATACCACTGTTCAGCAACAGGTCTGGAAGGAATAAAAAGATGTGGTTTTCCCTAAAAGCCTGGCAGCAGCCTTGTCCTATGCTTCATTGGCCTCTAGTGGAAAACAGAAGCTATGTCTTGTGATCACAAAACTTCATTTACAGAGCACAGACAAATACACCACTGCCCACACAGAGCTTGAATACATACCTGGTGAAGGAATGCAAGGCTTGTGATGAAAAAGGATGACTATTCTGCATCAGGTTCATACAGAGTCTCGGTTTTGCTATCATTCAGGGAAGAGATTGAGTTAAATATTGGCTTTTTCCTACACATTCCTATTCTAGTGAGCTCCTAAGTTGTTTGCCATAAAAGAAAGAAAATTTCACCTGCAGAGGCACTAAGTTTGTTACATTTGGGCTAGAAACTTGATACCACTCTATGTGCTCCACTGAAAGTTAACTCTCGCGGCATTCGGACCACAGCAGTTTGGCTGTAAAGAACAATCTAAACCAGGATTTCAGTTGCTGTCTTCTGTAAACACAGGCTCTCAAAATGAAAACATATGCCTGTATGCAGCAGGCACTGACTGCAACAGCAGTCCTGTCTAGGTATAAATTTAATGACTCAAAACCCATGGTCAAGTTTCCATGGATATAAACAAGATGACTCCTCTCCTCAACTTATATTAAAAATACAAACAATAACCAAAAAAAACACTATGCAGGATCACAGGAGTAAACCTCTGAGAAGGTGAGCAAATGGAGGGCAGAAGGCTCAGCACAGAGCTACCGGATAACAGACAGGAGCAAGACATCTTATTGGGCAGTGCAGAAACCTCAAAATCAGGGCCAACTGAAAAAGCAAACAATGCCCCCAGCAGAACTGTGCACACCAGCAATGAGCAGATATCTCCTGAGCACGGCAGGGGTGCTGGTGCTGGCAGGTGCCATCCTCTTTGGCTGAGTACAATCTCTGCATCCCTCCAATAACTCTGTAAGCTTGGCTTGATTTGCTCCCTGGGAAACAGCATCTGTCACAGCAGTCTGGAGATGGTGGAAGGCAGATGGAACCTCCACTCTCCACGTGGAGCAGGCTGCTCAGCTGGCCTTCAGCAGAGGCACGCTTCTGCCGCCAGCTGCCAGGATGAGTCTTCAATCCTCTGCAGACACTCGGCCCATGGGAGCCGTGGCACACAGGAAAAAGGAAAAGAGCAACAGGCATTCTCAAACATGAGAAAAAACTTCTTCAAAACTTACATTCAGGGTATTTTGACTGGGTTTTGTGTCCTGCATCCATTTTAGCATTTAGTTTCTGTGCTTGCCAATGTTACAGGGAGTTGCTATTAGAAGTTTCTTAGGAGGCTGAACTGCCAAAAAAAGTGCAAACAAACCCCATGCCAAAACAACATAGCATTCATTCATTCATTCAGAGCAAGATGATGTGAGCTACATAAAAAAATCTGAAAAAAAAAACCAACATTTTTGAAAGCCACATGCAATCTTCTGACTCATTTGTTTTGGTCAAATTGGCTGCATTCCCTTCAAGGAGAGAAGGGAAAAGACCAACATCCAAACATCACCACTTCAATACTTTTTGTGAGTTCAGAAGTGTTCACACCCGCTACCTTGTGCGCCTGTGAGGGAGAACTGCAAGGAGCAGCAGGGAAACCAGCAGACTACCTTCTGTTTAAGTATCCTTGGCTCAGTGCTGGTCCAAGTGCCTTTTTTTCTGCAGCATTTACCAGAGTAACCTAAAGCAGCCTGATTTTAATAGCATAAATGTAAATAATCAAGCACAGGACTTCAAGACCATGAACCTCAAGGCTGGGTGAACTCCCATTTGTAAATTCTACAGATTAGTTCTATTTACTTCCTTCATGAGGAAAAAAAAATTAAAGAAAGAAGATTAAATACAATCAGCCTGAGCTGGAAATGGGCTTCTTTATGCCTCTTGCACAGACTGGGATCTCAGAGCAGTAGAAAGCAGACACAATGGCAGCATGGCAGGGCTTTACCAGGCTGGGGCAGCACCTAAAGAAAAGCAAGGCTATTGTGGCACAGGAAAGCTCTCCTGTGTGAAGAGAGGCAGTCAGGAGAGCTGTTTGCACCTCGTTCACATTCATCTTAATTCCTTAGGCCGCAAAACATTTGGCACTGGTTTGATACATAGTCTTTCAGTTAAGCATGCGTATGGATAACACTCAGCTGAAAACAGAAAAGAAGAAAAAATAAAAATAAAAATCACACTATCCCTAACAGACAAGTTAAATCTGCTTATCTGCAGAGGAATGAAAATCTTTTTTTAGTAACAGCTGAATCTCATGAGAAAGCAGTCACAGATGTACACCAGCAGACCACATACCAGCATGACCAAGTGGCTTCCTAAAGGAGAGAAACTGTTTAATTCAAGATACTGAAAATACACAAGAGACTCAAATGGTAAAACCAACATCGAGCTGACAAAGCAGAGTAATAAATGTGACTTTTAATAATCTCTTCCACCACCCCTGAACAATGTGAAGCTTCCATAGCTGCTCCCAAGTCCCGAGTACATGTGCTTTATGCCCACCATGTGTCACAGCATAAGTAGACACATGAACTCAGAACTGGCTTGGCAATCCTCAAGCAGTGACTGTAGCTTGTGGCACACGCCATGCCTAAAACTGGGCTACTATATAAACACCAGCACATTTACTTGGTATGAGCCACAGGATATCCTACCTCCTCCTGCTGTTCAGGAGAAAGCTGGATGACTGGAGTAATTTTTAAGACCCACACTTTGCTTTCTATCCTCTAAGATTAAAAAATTTAAGTTGAAGTCTTTCACATGCAAAAAAAACCATCAGCCTCATGTTCTAATGTGCTCCACGACCTGTGCACCTCACCTGTTTATCACTTCTTATAGCTCCTCAAATTGTGACCTTCCAGGGACACAACGAACTCCAAACAATACATCCATGTAACAGACAAAGAAGCTCTTTGCTTCCAAAAAGTTAATACTGGGTCACTGTGCAGGTTTTACCGGAACTGCCCTCCTTCTATGAAGTTATGACTGAATCTAAGTGGCATAGGAAGGGCAAATATTCTGATTCTTCCAGGTTAGGGCAGGTAAAAGAAAAAGACAATCTTCTTGACTATCAATATACAGCACATGACCTATGTGGTTATTGCTGTTTCTGTTCAATGCATTGGTTTGAGCCAATTAGCAAGAAACTGTGAGATTGTTCTGAATGAAAGCATCTCCTAAACACTGCAAAGAAGATAAACAGTAACCATTCCTCATTCCTGATCACAAGCAAAAGAGCCCTGTCTGAGTGAGTCAGGGTGAGGAAAGATTCCAGATCCAGGTCCTGACCTGGAGGGATCCTACAGTGATGTATGCAATTGCTGAGCAGAACAGCACTGAGGCTGCACAAGGTCTGGGGTCTCTGGAAAACACCAGCACCATCCTCCCCTTCCCGACCTGCACAGCCCAGGGACACAAGAGCTGTGGATGGATGTGGGCTTACCCAGGTGCAGAGAAGAGGCCACAGGAGGATGAGCTGTAGAGCCAGGTTCTCTGCTGCTTCAGTGAATGGTAAACACATACTGGAAATGAGATAGGGCTTCAAGAACCACGAGAACTGCAGGTAGAAATGCTGACCTCCAGCAAGGCTCTTGACAGCAAAATGCTCCTGGGGCATGGCTGACAGGAATGAACATTATAAACTCTTGGAAGATTCTGAGCTTCCAGAATCTTCCAAGAGTGGAAAATCTCTCTTGCTCCCTTCTCTCTGCAATGCTTACACAACAATACACTATCATTCATAGCATAGTACACTGCTGTTCAAGAGGATTTTTCCTCACCCTTTCACCTCCAAAAATTTTGGTTTTGGTTCCAGAATTATTTTTAATATTCATTCAGACTCCCAAGTTTTAAATGCTGTACAACCCTAGAACACTCACCTTATAGAAAACAGTTACTTTAAATGAGGCAAAGATGCTTTAGGAAAAAACAACCAATCACCACTACTAAAAAGAAGCCCAACAACAGCCACCCAGCACTATGCATAGGACACTTGAATTCAATTTGGATATTAAATAATTCCTGGGGAGACCTACTTTTACTACCCACTGCACAGATTTTTGAAAAAAATGAGCTGATTGCTGTGGAATTAATAAGATCTATGCAGATTTATATTCCCAGGAGATAAAGGGAAGAACATTAAAAAATGATGCTCCTGGCAAATGAAAAACTAATGGACCATCTTTTACTTGAAGAGAGGGGAGGTGTTATTTTATTTCACTCTGATGACTAGGCAAGATTTGTTCTCAGGGAGCACCATCTCCAGCTAAATGGAAACACCTTGAAAATTTTGTAGAAAGTATGGAGGAGAGCATAAATCATCACATACCAAATATGAAGAGCCCTGAATGATCACATGCTGCAGCAGAATGTAGCTCTGATTATGATTTACTTTAAAACCCAAAAGAATTCTGCACCATTCCAACCAGAAGTTTCAGTGTAAGTTTGGCAGGAATACCAGGGATTCAAACTGCAACCAAAGCCACTGTCAACTAGGAATATTGTTTTTCAACTTCACCTCCATTGGCATCTGAGGTTCAACAAGGCCAAGTGCTCAGAAGTGACCTCCTCACTCTCTACAACCACCTGGAAGGAGGCTGTAGCCAGGTAAGGATTGGTCTCTTCTCCCAAGTAACAGGATGAGAGCAAACGACCTCAAGTTACACCAGGGGAGGTTTATACTGGGTATTAGGAAATGTTTCTTCACTGAAAGGGTGGTCAAGCATGAAATAGGCTGCCCAGGGAAGTGGTATCACTCTCCTTGGAAGTATTTAAAAGACATGGCACTTTGTGACATGGTTTAGTGATGGACTTGGCAGGGTTGGGTTAGTGGTTGAACTGGATGGTCTTAAAGGTCTTTTCCAACCTTAATGATTCTGACTCTATTCTTTGAAAAACATTTTAATTTTAAACTCCCTTTGAATGTTTCAACAACTCCAAAGAAACTGTGCAGCATTTCAGTTCATGACATCTTTGAAGCCACTCAAGATAACTCACATATTTATTCATAAATATTTACAAGTCCAACTCATGCAATTACCTGCATTTTCAAAACCACATGGAATGCTAAAAATCTGATTCTCAAATTATTTAAAATAAAAGAAATCAAAACTGATTTGCATTATTTAATATTTATTGATACAAAAGAAAAGATAATTCACAAACAACTATGTGTTTACCATTTACACTGAAGAAAGATCTTTAAGATCAATGAAACAACACACCCCAAAAACTGGGGTGTCAGATGAAAATGTTCAGCACTCTTTAGAACTCCTCTGCATTAGATGATCTTCCATTTACTGGTAACGTTATGGGGAAGAGGTGTCCAACAACACATTCCTTGCTTTTGTTCTAAATTATAAAAAAGACCCCAGCAATTAGTTCAAATTAACACAGTTAAAAATAGGCCTATCTATGCCATAATATTGGGAAGCTACTAGACAGTAAACTGGAACAACTGCAAATTGTACTCACAGCAGCAAGGACATCAGAGCATTCACCTACTCCAGTGGAAAATCAATAAAAACACTAGTATCATTTAAATTATACTCAAAAGAGCACATTAGCCTAATTTATTTTAACAAAGAGTGGTCTCTGACAAATGTGTTCACCTGTGCAAAATCTGGAGGTGTCAAAGCCACACCTGAATGTGGCACTGACACTTGCTCTCTGGGTATTTCCTTAAGTTATTTTGAATATGAAACATATCTTGTGAAGGACCAAGAGGCCTCAGTAGTTAATATGCATGAGTTTCATGTTACTTTTATAAAGATCTCGCGTGCATTTTCATTTCCTTTAACTCAGGTTTACAATCTCTGGTCCACAGTTCAAAAAGGTCACAAAAAGCTGCTGACAGTAGGGAAAATAACCAGCTTCTGAGAAAATAATATCTGATGCAATTCCCCACATCAAGTGACAGCTGAGGACTGCTACTCCACATAGAGTTATATGGGAAAAGCAGACACTTGATAGCCTGGACTTCACATTTCAACTGGTTTAAAGTCCATGCACAGAATAAAGACTGCTGTTAAGACTTGTAGGTGAAAATAGAAAGCCACTATCCAAATACAGTAAAATGTTTAGGGGTGTATGTGCAGAAAATTGTTAGGTAATTCACCCAAACTGAGCAATGGGCTTCTCATCAAACCCAGGTATGTGTCTGCTGTAGAGGGACTCCTCAGAGCCAAGACCAGAAAGGCGAAGTTTAAGCTCACACTTGTGACTCTACTTAATGTGCACGTTTTGTCCTTTACTGTGGAGAAAGGGATGGCAGTGGCTGGGGCTCAGGCACACCCCACACTCTGGTGGCAATACTGGTGGGCTGCTGTGTGACATGGAAAAGACTGCTCTCCACTTGAGGGGTACAGAAATAAGGGTCTTCCCAACAAAAGCATGAATTAAACTCCTAGAAAAGCAGCTTCCACAGCACAGCTTGCAACTTCATAGGATGTCTGAGGGGAACTCTAGAAGTCATTTGATCCAACACTTCTGCTCAAGCATGATCCTTGAGAGCCAGCTGTCCTGGATTCGTATAAGCTCTTTCCGCTCATACGAGCTTCTGTTTCCTGATCTCTTCTCTACCTCTTGACCTCTCCACAGTAACCACGGCAATAAGAATGAGGATGTTGGTGTGTACACCAACCTCTGATATGCTTTGCAATTACACACTCCCACCCATGGCACTAAGAATGTTAAAACAGATGACAGGATCTGAACTTTGGACAGAACTGTTCCACATGGAAGGGTATGTCACATGTGCTTGGCCAGGTCTCAGCTCCATCTCCAAGAGAAATGCATGAAGCTGATCCTGAGGGGCCACCCAACCTTCACAGCTCTTTCATTCTAGACTCCTTAGACACCACAGAAATACTAAAACCCAGGAAGATTACTTTCTTCTGGAATTTATCAGAAAAGTCAAGCAGCAACAGGGCATGAGAGGGCACGAGAGATCCACATGTGCGGCAGTGGGCACACCTCTGTGCCAAAACCAGCTGGTGCCAGGCAGCATTCCCACTGGCAAGAGGAATGAAAATATAAGAGCAGGTGAATGCCTGGACTAGCCTGCCAATAGAAAAATCAGGGTATGGTGTGGTGCCTAAGTGATGGCAGACACACAAGATTGTGCCAATGAAGTCACCAGCACACTGAATTAGTGCTCTAAGAGGAGCCAAAAGCACAATGCTACAGTGCTTCAGTCTAAGTCTGGCCACAGAGAATGGCACTAGGATGGATATTTCCAGCACTGCAGAGCCAGCCTCAACAGATGGATGAGGTTCAAGGGCAACCAAGTAGGCCTGAAAGCAGTCTCAGTTCTGCTTCTGCAGCCAGGAAAATGGCAGATGACAATAACAAACACCTTGCAGTGACATCCTAAGCCAACCTTCTTGGGATTAAAACCACATGAAAATCTCCCAAAGAAAGTTTTGCATCACTTTACTAAGGGTGAAAATTGGGATCTATGCCAGGCCCTGTACAAAACTTGCAGGAGAGGTAGCAAAGGAACTTTCAGGCACAATACCTCTGAAATAACTCAAACACCTGGAACTGAGCTAAAAAATTATTCAATCCTTACAAGTGGCAAAAAGAAAATAAACCTTTGGTAAGGAAAATGCATCCAAATAGGGCAGGAAATTAGTTTAGGCAGCAAGACAAAAAATGAAGGGGCAGACAAACTTAATGGAGCAACTGAGCTGAAACACCAGCAGGTGAATGCCTCATCCTGCAAAAAAAAAAAGATACAAAAGTGCACCTTGGGCAGATATTTCAAGACAACTGCTAACTTGCATATAAAGAGACAGTACATCACAGTGGCATAATGTTCACATGGAATTTAATGAAGGAAATTACTATGAACATTTCAAGAAATACCTGAGGAGACCTCTCCACTGTAATTTCTGCAGTAATTCAAGTTCCAGATATGAGGGGGGGGAAAAAAAAGGAACACTTATGCAAATTTTTAGCCCATGCTAAGTCAAATAAATGAAGAGCGGTTTCATACTTCATTAGCATCATAGTTCAATGGAAATGAGCATGGAGGGAGGCAGAAAATCCGGGGCTTGCACCTTGTCCAAAAGCCTGAGCATCTCATCAGAGATTAGCTTTGCTAACTTAAAAAGTTTTTCAGAAGAAAATTTAAAATATTTTCAGTAAAAACAATACTAGTATTGTAGGTTCCTCCTCTTTCTTTCCAACAAAACCCACAAATATATCATGCAGCATGAGTGCAGGGCTGTGGGCTTATCCTGGCTGGATGCCACGTGCCCACCAAAGCTGTTCTATCACTCTCCTTGCTCAGCTGTACAGGCGAGAGGAAATATAAGGAAAGGTTCCTGGGTAAAGCAAAGTACAGAGAGAGATCACTCACCCATTACCATCACAGGTTGCAGGGGAATCTCAGCTCCAGTGCCTGGAGGGCATCGTCCCTGCTCCTGCACTGGCCTGGGTTTAGGCAGGGCTGTTTCTCTCACATATCCTCGCTCCTCTTGTCTCTGGCAATAATTACTTTTGCACAGTAACATTTTTTCATTCTTAAATGTTACCACGAAGTCATTACTACCACCTTTGGTGGGCTGAGCCTTGGCAAGGGGCAGGCTGGCACTAGAGCTGTCTGGCATTGGCTCTATCAGACACAGGGAAGCTGCTATGGCTTCTCACAGAAGGCATCCCAGTATCCACCCCCCAGCACTATCAAAACATGGCCATAAAAACCCAATATAAGGACAGAAGCAGCAGAAGCCATTTCATGACAAGGTAATGATTCTGTGAAATTCAGTCAGGTGAGTAACTGAACAAAATGAAGCTATTCTAAATTCTGATAATTCACTGAGTGACATTTGTTTGAAAAGTTAAACAGGATGCTAACATGGACTCAGTATGCCACAAAATGAAGAGGGAAATAAACCAAACATTTAAAGTTAGTTTGTCTTTAAAACACCATGGGGGTTTTTCACTATCTAAAATACTGTTTGAGTCTGGAAGCTGTGTTCTAATTTATAGCTGTAGCAACCTCCCTGCCTTACCTCTGAATTACCTTAAGAGTATGTAGTAAAGCTTGGCTGCTCATCAGGCAAATACCCCCTTCTGCTAAGACAATCAGCCATAATAAAAGGCAGACAGCATTTGCTGGATACAGAAAGGCCTTTGCAATTATCACTTAATTGTCCTTCATGGGCCAGTACAGGGAGTCTTATACTTACCCCTTAAGGTCACTTCCTTTCTTCAGCACTTTTCTTAACTGGCTACTTAATTAGTCTTCCTTCCTGGGCTTAATTGTGAATTTGTTTTCATTAATTAGCCTCAGACCTCACTTGGCACTAACTGAAATACAGGAGAAGTGCTCAGTTTCTTCAGTGTGTAGGCTTCTGCATTCTAGGGGAGTCCCCTCTTTGTCAGCAATAAAATTTCACGTTCTGACAGTGGTTGAGAAAAACTTTTTTGTAATTAACTTTCAATTCTTGTAATTACTGCCACTGTACTAAACACAAAAGTGTTGCTAACATAAAGAAAAGGTAAAATTCATTAAATTCAGGCCTCTTCTTCAGTAGATTATACATCATTCTCATTAGCTGAACCCTGTAGTTTTAGATAAGATGACATAATGATCTTAAATGCAAGTGATCGGATCACTACTAGAATCCCAAACCAGGAGTGTGGGTTACCAGCAGACACACCGTGTCCTTGTGGCACCAACACCAGAAAACCTTTCCCATATCAATCTTTTCAGTTATTGAGCTTCATTAAGAATGCTTTACATAACCTAGACCAGTCAGTCTGTAACATCTTTGAGCACTAAGATAGGGCTCTTCATTATGTTTACACCTCTCGTATCACTCCTTTCCCCTCCTTCTTTATGACACGTTGACTCCAGGAGACACCCTCACAGCATTACCATGCATCTTTTTACCATTGATCTTGATCAAATCTCATTTCAGATACTGTTATTGAAAACACAGGAAAAGGCATCTTTAAACAGTGAAAAAAATTAATAAGCTAAATGGACAAATATGTGTTAACAGCAATCATTTAATAAACCACTTAATAAACTTCCTAAATATTTGTCAAGAGTACTGGAATTCTTCAGTTTTCAACTTTAAAAGTCCATACTTATCAAGCTGCAAAGAGAAATTAAAAATCTTATTCTAGACATTAATATTTTTTTCTGTGAACACTTTTAGACTTACATCTCAACAGTCAGGCTGACAAAGTAAACACTTTGTCCCTTCCATCTCCTTGTTTCAATCACTGCTGCTCTTGTGCTCCAAACAGGACTGCAGAAGGAGTGCAAAGTACCTATGGTTTTACAACTTTCGTGTTGTACCTTTACTTGGGCACAGAAGCTCAAATGAAGCATATCAGAACAGGAACTTTGTGAGTGGGCTTAAAAACACAGAGCAGCTCTGCAGGCAAACCTTTTAACATATATGTTTCCTAATAATCTGCAGCCTACTGCTCTGACTGATGATCAACTCTGTTTTCATCTTAGAACTGGACCACAGGACTCACTTTGGTTGTCAAATCCTAACTGAAGCTCATCCATGCAACCCAAGAAGTTTGCCTTTAAGATCTCTTCTAACTGTATTTGTGAACATCTGTCAAGTAACAGGATTCTACCAAGGAAATGTACTAGCTTGGAAAAACTAAGATAGTCAGTTGCAACAGCTGTCAATACCATTAAAGAGGCATGGTCCATGCTCTTCAGTTAGATGTATCACCTGCAATCAATCACCACTTAAAGTAAACCCTGATGACAAAAGACATCATGCAGAGTCTATACAGCAGTAGAAATACAAGAAATATTCCTTCATGCTGAAATGCCTTTTAAGCTGTTATGAAATGAGGAAATAGCTCTTTAGGTTTATTGCATTCCTCAAATGTTAATTTAAAATCATCTGCAGATGACCAATTTAGTTGTGCACTTGAAAAATAGAAGAAGCTGTATCTGTGCCTCAACAGTTTGTTTTATTGGTCCTATTTTGTCTGTAATTACTCAGCTCACACCCTATTTTACATTTACAGAGTTGTGCAAATATGGATGTGCACACATATCTGACTATTCTGCAATCATTCTTCTGCTAATTTAAACTTCAAAAAGCTTTGTTTAGTAAAACGAAAGCAGCTTTCTAACCAAATGAAACTACAAAAAGATAGATTTTCAAAATAACTTCCTAATCCGTAATTTTTTGAAGGGAGGCAAAGCCTTCGAAACTCTGACTTTTTATTGTGACATGACTTCTCAGTTAAGCCTCTTAAAATAAGCCCCTGGATGTTACCATAGTACCTGCTATAGAACACATGAACCTATTAACATGAAGCTGAAATATGTGACTTGGCTTTTGTTTCCAACTCTCTCAATTACTGTTGATAAAAAGCAATTAATAAAAATACTGAAACAGGGATATCCACTAGGATATCAGTATGTATCTTCCACGAACAGTAAGTGTATCTCACAGACAACAGAAAAGGCCATGTCTCTTTCAAGACAAAGATCCCAACTTCACAACAGGTAACACTGGTTAACCAACTTCAGCCTAGCTCCACAAACACCTGGCTAAACCACAGTAGCCAGTGGAAGTGAGATTACTCAGCAGAGCGAGAAATAGGCTGGCAAAAAGAATCACACATATGCAGGAAAACACTAACTTCTCGCATCTCAGGAAAGACTTATTTCTTTGCAATATCCTATTTGGCCAGCTGTATACAAAAATGCAGGAAGCAGGAACCAAAACAAGACCAGGCAGAGGTGAAACATCAGCTACTGCTTCTGACTAACAACTGATTGACTGACACACTGCACAACTCAGCAGCCATAGGAGTTCTGGCACTCAGAACATTCTCCTGCATCTCCTCATTCTGTATTTAGGCTAATGACACAGCAGCAATTTCTAACAAGTGCCCAGTTGAAGAAAAAAATTTGAAATGCAATCCAGACTAACAGTGAACAACTCAGGTCCTGCTGCGCACTAAAGTTTTAAAGAACAATTTTGTGCAAGTGGCTGCAACAAGTACAACATCCATGTAATGGAATAAACTCAGCAACGTTCAATAGTTAAGTCCAACTGCAAATAGCAACTGATTTACATCTCCTTGCAAGAGAATTAAACTAAATTTATCCTCACCTGTAACAGACTGTTCTTCTTGCCTTTCAAAAACCAGACCCTAATGAGCAGAGGCCAGCAAAGGACTAAGAGCTGTGCTTGAAGCCCCATCTACTGACAAATAATAGAATTGTTGCTAAACTACAGCAATATGCCAGGGAACATTCCTTGGCAAACCTGATACTGCTTCTTAAAAAAAAAGTAAACCACAAACATATTCAGATGTAGTCCAGCTGCAAAATGTTCTCTGCAAACTACACAGGACATTTCTCTCAAGAAACCAACCAGCCAGAGAGCAACAAAACCATCCAGCCTAAAAAGCAACACACTTTACTGAATCTGCCCTATTCTCTTGACACTCCCACCCATAGAATTAGGAAAACACAAACAGGCATGCTGACCTGAAACCTGCACTTGAACATCTGCACTTTCCAGCCTGCGTCAGGAAAAGGTCTGCACACATTAATTCTGCTTAAGAAAGCATCCTGAAGGACTCCGCTCTCTTGACTCAAAAGAAAACCACCTCATGACCTTGCTGCCAAGTTGCAGTGGGCAAAGACACATTAGTGACTGATATGACATGAGTAATGTCATCACTTCTCATCCCAGCCCACCAAATGAAAAACACATCCCTGGCAAGGAGCAGCCCGCTGAGCCCTACCACAGAATCCACCCACACTCTCCTTTAGGACCATGAGCCCTGTAGTCCATCCACATAAATTCCCTACACTAACCCCTTAAGTATCCATCCTTCTGCTACCCAATCTGCAGACAGCTAACACAGAAAAGAATCTGCAGGGCATTTTTGTTCAGAATTCCCTGGCCATTGACACAACTGAAAAGTTTTCTTGTTCTGATTTTCAACTGGAACCTATTTGCTGCTGGGATAGACACCATCACATCCATGGCCTGACTACTGGGAGACCTGCTTGGGTTAGAAGCAGAGTCTTTGGTTTTAATCCTAGCCCTGTACTTTTTCCAAGTGGCAAAGTTCCAGATCTCTGTAGGCCTGAGGAGTTGAAAGACTTAAAAACTAAACATTTTAGTGGGTGGGATTCCCTCAAGCAGTAAGGCAGCACATGTGCCCATCTGGCAGCTGGTACGGCTCCAGCACAGGAAGGACATTATCTGAATCTTGCTGACTTTGAAGAGACCAACCGAAGCCCAAAATTTAGAAAAGCTGCCAACATCAAATTTGTATCTAGTAACTAAATAACTTCTTTCTTTTTTAACTTTTAAACTGCTTACAAAAGTTGAGGCTGAAAAAAAAGGACTTTTCATGTAGTCTGAACTTCTGAACTCTGACAGTAGTAGTTTGTTTCAAGACAGAACTAAATGGCAATAGGCATGTTCCTGTTTCACCTTCTCAGGGTTATGCATGACTCAGCCATGAATGAAAAGAGAGCAAGCAACTTCTACCAAGTATTTCCACTGTCAGTCTATATATGCACCAACCATAGGAACTACTGCTTGAAAGAGAATGACAGTATTTGAGTATTAGCTCAAATTCCCCAATCCAAAGGATCTTTCACAAAGGCATGGCAATCTTTGTGTCCAAGCCCTGTCACAGACACAGGAAGATAGCTGACAGCTGAAAGCCAATTCCTCTTTTCTACTTCAATGTATACTCTAGATTTAGCATAAAGATCATGGCCAAGACTGATTACAAGGTTAGTGCTCAATCCTCAAGTCCTTAGAAGTTCACAATTCCAATTCAATTTTCCTTATCTCCTTCTCTTCAAGGATAGCAATGACCAGAGAGAGAAAGCAGCATACAAAAATAACTGTAGTTTATCCTTATCTTTAGTCAGAAGGAACCTCGAAAAGCTTGGGAGACAAATGCTATGTATAGCATCTGCTGTTTAGACTTGGCTTCTGGAGTATACAGTATAATTACAGCTTTCCCAAAGGTCCCCATTATTATCCAGGAACACAGCAAGCAAATCAAAAGGAGATATTAAAGTCATACATTTGGCAGTGACCTATCACTGTTACACAAAATAAAGCTATCAACAATGTTCAGAGCAATCAGGCCATAGCTTCCACACAAAAGACACAACTGATAAGCTCCTACTTAAGAGCTCCTCTTTTCCTATTCAGATTGGAGGTACTAATCATCCAGCTGCCAGACAAAGAAGGGGCACTTGTCGTTAACATATGAGAAGGCAGCTGGACCCCAGCACAGCAGCCTTACAGCAGCCCATCTCCTAGACAACAATTACTGGTATGCAAACAGCAGATTTGCCATTTAAACAGCGATTATTCTAAGCAGGTTGTACCAGGCAGTTATTAAGACTACCCCTCAGATGTTAGCTGAAGATGCCAGTTTTTTCAAGTGCTAAGCATCTTTAGGGAGATTAAGCATATTTATACAATTTGGAACAACAAACATACCCACACATTTCATACTTATATCTTTCTGTCACTGGATGGCACAAGAACAGTAAGTGATGCAGAGCAAAGCCCTTCAGTATGTCATTTCAGTTTGACAGCAAACTCCCAACATTCTTCTGGGGTTTTTTTCTCAACTCTTCTTATGTTGATTTCAGCTGCTCTGTATTTATTTGTAACATTAGGGTGGGCCCGCTCAAACATTTTTGTACGTAAAAAGAAGTTCAGAACACACAAAAATTTGCCAAATGTTTAAGCAAACTTCTTCACAGAAAGTTCTTCACCTGTCTTTGAGTTGTGTGAAGAGAAAAACACTGTCTTCATTCAGAAGATTATGTATGTTATATCCATTTCCTACAAAGAAAAACAGAGTAAGTTTTCCTTAGGAGCCACTGGCAATTTTTTAAGTCCTCTCCTGTCTTCAGTCAGGTATAGTTTTATTTTATATATATTTAACAGAAGGAATATTAGCTCTTAATCTAGTATGCCACTCTTACAGGCAAATCAGTGCATTCCAAAGAGATAAGGAATACAACTAGTGTCATTTACTTTGATCTTTGCTTACAAGATTTTTACTGAGAAGAATCTAACAGGCACGAGCTCTCAGCTCTCAAAACCCACAATAAAACTTTAAGGTGACTGAATTTACTTCAATTTATTCCTACAGAAACTACCAATAAAAACTGCACATGGAAACTTATCTGCAGATCTTCAATTGAGATTTGCACACTAACATGACCACAAAATAGAATTATCTAATAGGCCCTGAACACTGGGAATGAGCAACATCCTCACACTCATCTACAGCCACACCATGAATTAAAGGGATCACCTGCCACAAACACTGCACTGCCCATCCAGTCATACTGAGACCAGCCATCAGGAAGCAGGGAAGAATGAAGTGTACATCCTTATGGTCATACCAAACTTTCAGCATTTTAAATAATCTGCTTTCCCAAAAAGCAAGTAACAAAAAATTGTCTCTGCAGACCTGCTAGACTTTTAAGATTGAAACACCAAAAGACAGCTTCAAAGCACCAAGCATTAACTGAGCAATGATTGTTCAGTTAGGACACTGTGCTGAAAAGTTAACAGGGAAAAAAAGAGCTAATTCCTCATTTTCTAAAGATAAGCCTCTTCACAAGAAAGCTGTACAAAAGCTCTCTACAGCTTCATGAACAGCATGCTTTAGTCTTAACCCACTGATGAACAGCTTCCCATACGAAATTCACGCCACTTTTATATCAGAAGGACAAAATCAGGTATTTAAATTCTCAAAAAAAGCATATGAAGTTACAACTTATTCAAAAAGATAGTTTGAACCTTCTATACACAAGCACAAAATATGGTCAACTGATCCAAACGGCTTTTCATAATTTTACATAGGAAAAAAGCAGCAAGCATATGGTGACGGAAATAATAATATTAATTACTAGTAAAATTAGGTTGTCTGTGATGTTTCCTCAACATTATAGCTAGTGACAGAACCAGAATACCAAGACAAATTTACTCTTAGAACTTGGTAGTGTCATCAAAACTTTGAGGCCAACTCATATAAACAAGTGGTATGTATCACTGCATTCAACCACTAGATCATAAACACATGTCCAGTGTTTTGTCCCATTCCATTCTTCAACCGGCCATTCTCTACTAAATCATTCTGTTTGGTTTTGATTCCTAGCATGCTAATTTAGTCTCCTGCACCTCCCAACAAGTGTGTTTCAGACACATGCACTCACCTGCTGGAACATAGAAGCAGTCCCCTGCAGTCAGGTAATACGATGTCTTATGTAACGTTACAATAACTTTGCCACGGATAATACGGAAAGCCTTAATGGAAACCAAAGGGTTCTAAGGTTAGCAACATTTAAGAAAGATATCCAAGAAAACACCTGAGTACATATAACAAAGATAAAAACCCAAATCAGCCAGCAGAGCTGCAATCCTTTTTCCCCATACCGATGAAAAATAAGATGCACAACTCAAAAGAGGATGGGCTTCAGTTTTACTTTTCTGATATTTCTGTCTTGCCTGCAAGATCCAGAAGTAGGAGCATATGGATATACAGATTTAATACAAAGCGAAGCAGGGCAATGTGAATGCAAAGTACCTTCAGCAAACATTTCATTAATGTTTATTTGTTCTGGAGGGTGGGGGGGGACCTCTCAACTTCATATGTTATTTCCAACCACCCCAACATATCTTCTGTTTACAAGGCCCATTTTATAAAAAAAATTTTAAAAGCACACTTACTACTGTATCCGTGTGGACAAACTGGTGCCCTTTTTCTTTATGTGGTTTCAGAATCAATACACCAGTTGCAAAAAGAGATGTATTCAAATCTTTGTATATTTCTACTGCTTCATTTTTGAGGAGGTAAGTACGACTGCTTGCAGTGTTTATACAATCTACAAAAAATGTCCAGGAGATTAACATTAATGCTACCACATAATTAGTCTTGTTACATGCTCAGTACAACACACATACCGTTGCAGTGTAACAATTCCAAAATTTAGACTTAATATTTAGCTGAAAAATCAGGACACTTCTTGTGTCTCCCTCAGAACTTTCTCCAGAAGAGCAATGAATATTTCAAAACCTCACCTTTTTATGCCCAATGTGGCATGAAATTTTTTTTTTCTTGTAAATCTACATAATTCAGAAAATCCCTTGGTCACACCCATTCAACTCACCTAGATGCACTTCCTTATTTGTTACTGGGTCCAGTACAATAGTTGGCTTAGACGCATCAGCTAGGCTGTGTTCCAAACTTGCAGGTATCTCTCTTCTATCTGAGGGTACAAAGAAACCAAAACAAAACTTGAAAAGTAATCAATATAGATTTTAAAAGGTCAATCATTTAACCACAACTTTTCCACAATTCTAATGTCACACATTAAGTGCTTAAATCTCCTTTAATAAGTGACTAAACAGACTGAATACTCTGAAACCATCCACAACAATTCTTTGAAAATGTCCCTTTCATTGAAATAATTTCTGTGTGTAATAGACAAACACTCTAAATCCTAAGGAATTTCCCAGGGAAATGCCAACTATTTATGCTATGCTATTAACAACAGTATTTACTCAAAATTAAACTGTGTTTTGAGAGAAGTGTTTTTCTACCAAGAGATGCTGAGAGAATATGAAATACATGATGCAGTGTGAAGAACAAGTGTTTTTTTGCTCAACCTATTGTTGATAGGCATCAGGAGACTCAAGAGAGAAAGCATTCAAAAGATAAGCATGTGTCCAATTTTTCTTTTCAAGAAAAAACATTACAGGAATCTCACTGTAAGTTGCAATTCTGAGAACTATTGCTCTAATAAAAAGGATTTTTGCAGAGAAAGAAATATCCTAAGAATTTATGACAACACTATGCTTTTCAAACAGAAAAGAGATGCTTTAGAATGTTCACGGCAGAATAAATATTCCAAAGCTCTCTTGCAGAATTCTCTTAAGCAGACAATTTTAGCTCTGCAGTGCACAGGAAACTTCTTTAAACACACACAGAAGAAGCATGCAAAAGGCAAGCTGTAGCACTTTGTAGGCACTCATGGCAGCTTAAATACTCTTAGAGCAAGTCAGTCAGGGGAGGAAGAAAGTTACTGTGTTTGAACTGCTTAGTTCCAACATAACCATCTCTCTGTAAAAAGAAGCATCAACAGGTCTAACTCCATAGCTATAAAAACAGAATTTTTATTGTATCAATAACATTTAAGAACTTGTGCTAGAAATTTTACTTGGCTGACAGGCCTTACATGCATCACTAAGAGTCAAGGATATGAGCGAAAGACCATCTCTGAGGATGAATGTCTGTTACAGAAGAAATCAATCCCTTCTGAAAGACAGTTCAAAGGCACTTGAAGCAACCAATAGTTCTTGTAAGCTACAGTATGAACAGTCACTACCAGCTCTGGTTCTCATGGGCTGCAAATGATTTCTATTACAATATAAACTGTACTTTGATCAAAAAAAACTGTACAAGAATGTACAGCATTGCTATATATCCAGTAGGAGCAGGTTTTTCCTCATCAGATCATATTAATAAATTATGTTATAAAGTATTTTCATCCAGAGAAAGAATTGAGTGTTTATGGGAAGAAAATCTTAGAGCAGTAGAGCATTTGATTAAAGAGACTTTTATAAGTATCCAAAGGAAAAAAGTCTGTGTTCCTACTTGTTTTATCTCTTTTCTGCTTGGGATGATCCTTCTTCCTCTTTTTACTCTTCCTGGGAGATTCTGTTTCTGGATGCACTAGTCCACTAACCACAAGCCCTCCTGAAACAAAAGGAAATTAAACAAAGTCCACTAACTCAAAGTAAATTTTAAAGAATGCAAACTTGCACAATAAACCAGCCTTTCAATTGAGAATACATTTCCTTGATGCTGAACTTTTCAGATTGCTTTAGAAAGCCAGAACAAACAAAAAAGCTCTTCCACTTTAAGTACTTTGGAGTGCAATTCAACTTGAGACATTTTGAAAATGATTTGATCAAATTTCAGTCAAAGAACATTTTAGAAAGCCCTGACATGCAAGTAATTTTTAAGACAAAATATCACTTTTAGGGACGCAAAAAAATACTATTTTTGAGCGAACTAATTAATTAGGAAAGGACTAAACTAGGCTGAATTGTCAGTAAAAAAAATTGCTGAGAACAAGATCTATTTTCTCACTTAAGGTATTTAATACTGAGACTATAAAATGTTATAGTATCTGCTCTGAAAAACAATCCTCACACAAGAAGAAATGCTCCAATGAATGATCCTGTAGATTGTCTCTTTTCCAGTATGATACAAAAATCTCGGACATAAAAAACTCGCTAGTACAGAGAAACTCTTCTGTTCTTCCCTCAAAAGAGAAGGCAAAAGTATTTAACAAGTTCTGCTGATACTATTTTCAGCTGACACAAGTGTCAGAAGAGAAGAAAACTACATGGAGAGATGACTAAGTAACTGGCGACTACAAATAATCTTTTTTAAAAAAGTTACCCAATAGTAAGCATCTCAAAGCTTGCACAGCACACAATCAACTCACAGATGTCTTTTCTGCTCTATCAGAATGAAGCAAATAGGTATTTTGGAACTAATACCTGAAGGATCCATAGTATAATTTATGCGCTCTCCTCTCCAATATTCCAGAGGTCTCAGCCGTATCCTTTTAGTCCGACGAACATTAGGTGTGTTGGAAGGCATTACTGAGTTAAAGTATGAAGTCGTTCACATTAAGTATGAAAGAAAAATTCAGAGAGAGAAAATATTAAGTATTCTTTCCTCTTATTCTATACCACAAGAGGGCTAGCACTTCCCAGCTGATATTTTTATCACACTATCATAACAAGAAAATAGGATTCAAGTATTGCCAAATGCCTTCTTTTGCATACGTCACTATCTCACCCTTCTTTTTCTTAAACAATCATCACCCTGACTTGACATTCGATTTCATTCTATCTATCTTAGTGAACCACTACTACACAGACATTAGGAGTTCAAGGACAGCAAACATGCTACACCTGTGAAGACAAAGCTCTCGACAAAGACTAAGAACCCTGCCTGAATCTGAGGGATTTCATTAGCAACAATGAAAAGGCACTGCCATAACTGCCTCAGTTATGGGAAGGGGAAGGTATCAGAAACTGCGTAAGTGCATCCTTCTCTTCCAGATTCCGAAATCCTATTTCCAAAGTCCAGAAGAGCAGCACTTCCGCAAAAAGAAACTCCATACACTTCCATGATTTCTCAGATATTTATTTTCAGATTTACTAATCACATAGTCTCAACTCTTAAGTTGTGTAAGCTGCCATATATGAATACAGTATGATATTTTAGTGTTTGTAAGAAACAGTAAAAGCCCCTTAGGATCACAGAGCAAATTAATCAAGAATATTTAAATGTTAAAAATGGTAAATACAAAACAGTTGCTGAAACAGTCTTAGAAGGCAGACAACTAAAACGTGCATAAAATAATAATGAAGCCAATAAAAAAAACCCACAGCATAAAACAGACAAGCATGGGACTACAACTGACTGCATACCCATTGTTCCATCCAATCCAGACTCAGACCACCACAGAAGGCAGGTTATTTGCACCCTCAGTTTTACTGCATAAAACCAATTAAACTCTTACTGTTCTCACTGAACAGTAAGAGTTTGTCCTGTCTCAGCTTTTTAGTAATATATTCAGTGCATGTAGCTGGGTGTGCAGCTGCAGTGCCAGCCAGAGATTGAGCTCTGCATGAGAGCCTCAGGCAAGAGGTCATGAACTGATGCTGACCCTTTGAACAACAGGCACAGAGACCTGTGGCCCAGCCTGGTGACCAGACACTCAGGGACACAGAAGGAGCCAAGGACTCATCTGGAAGGACCAGAAGGACCCCAGACTGTCGAGCACTGTGGAATGTGAGAGTACAAAAGCTCAGAGAGTGCTTTGTTCCAGTTTAAGCTGTTATTCCGTTATTCCATTCAATTAAATTACTTAAAGGAACCAGAGGTCTGAGACTCTGCTATGGGAAACCCAGGGTCAAGCCAGCAAGGAAACCTTGTCTGGCTGTGTAGGGAATCAAATGAGGCACCTATTAGGGCACTGGAGCCACCCACTGTAAAGGGGTTCCAGTCCTAGGACTTAAAGTCTGTGCTGGTGGTAGGAGTGTGACTGCCACGGTGGCTCCTGGATGGCCAGACCTGAAAGTTTCCTTAACACAATATCATGAAAAATGGAAATGTGGCAGTTAAAAAAATAATTGTTGAATAGAGCAATAAAGAAAAGTTTTAAAAAATAACTTTAAGAAAAGGGCTATTCTTGAAGAAATAACAAAACCTATCTGTAAATACTTACGAACAGATGAACCCATTTCAAGGTGTTTACCTGTCTCTCCTTCAGCAGCACTTACATCAAGTTGAAAATGCATTTGCATTTATACACTTACACTGCATTTTAAAATACACTTACCTATTTTACGCCTTGCTATTTCGTCTGACAACAGATGTCTTAATTTGTAATTCAAATCTTCAGAATTATCTGAAAATACATTCAAAAATCCCAAAGGCATTTATTATTCCTGACTTTTATGCAATATGCCGACTAGAAGCAACCAAAAATTAATACAAATAGAAGTCCTGAAGATAGCGCTTCCACTAACATCTTCTGCTATAAACATATCTAAAATCCAGTGTAGATAAACAGTATCTGTAAATAATTAGTTTTAAACAGAGTAAACCTTAAAATTACTTGAAAACTATATATTCAAGTAAATACTCCTCAGACCTATCCCTCTTGATAAAGTGAACATTGACAAATTATAATCTATACATATAATTTTATTGATCAAAGTGCAAGGTCATTCAGATTTATATCACTCAAACCAAATTTTAGAGTAAATTTTTTATCAGAACACACAAAACTAGGTATCTGAAGAAAGCATTGCATGGACTAATAACATTAATGTCTAGCTCTGAAACACTAATGAAAAGACTTCATATTTCCAGAGTTCATGTTTATTACAACAACATGTGGAACTTGTGTAGTGAAATTTAAAACTGAAACCAAACAAATAATAATAACCCTCCCCACACAAAAACCCCCAAACACAAAATCAAATAACAAAAAAAAAAAAAAAACCCTAACACAAAAAAGCAAACAAAAAAACCAAACAAAACACTCCCCCCCGAAAAAACAAGCAAACACCAAAGCGAAGTATTCTTTGGCAAACAGGCCAAAATCATGCTGTAATTTGGCTCAGGATTGCCTGAAGTGACTGCATACCGGACCATCACATAGCAACACATCAAACTTGTACAAACTGAGCCTGAAAAATTTGTTCAATGTATTTTGGAAAGCCTAACTTCATCATGGTAGGCATGATGCCAACCCATGGAGGGCCGTGCTGTCCCAAAGCTAACAACATAAAGTTGGCATGCTGTACCACACACTTGGATAGAAATGTAAACACAGCCAATAAAATCTGCATTTCTTGTTCTGGACAAGCTGAATACAACATAAATTACTGAACTGTCAGTTACAGTTTATAAAAAGCTTGTACATAAAATGCAAGGAAATACCAAGTTTAAACATTACCTGAAGATGTATCATCCTGTTCAGAAGATTCAGTGCTGGAAGCAAATTTATCACAATCTTCTAGAACAGGCCCACTGCAAAGGAAAAAAAATACATCTGCTTGAACATGTTAAGTGTCAAAGGAACATTACAGCACTACCAAAAATAGTGAATTTAAGTTTTTTTTCAGATGTGGGCTGCGTTTTATTTTGCTTTTAAACAAGTCTATGCCAATTAGAAACTGAAGCAAATGAGTACTCCTTAGGAATCACAGGTCAGAAGTTCATTAACTACTCCTCTACTCAGTCATTAGGCAGACAATTAGTGTTCACACCTCCTCTCTAGGAGGTTTCCTAAACTTTTTCTTTTTTCTCCATTCCAGAATAGACCTTCTCCTCACCTCTGTAGCATTACCTTACAAACAATTTTCCATATACCATAATTATAGAAGTGCTATAAAGAGTTGTTTTGCATACTCTAACGAAAGGACAGTAAAATAGCTTTTAATATGTAGTCTGTCATGAAATCTCCTCTATAAAATAGCAACAATTTACATGTATTATTCCAAAAGCTATTATCTAGCAATCGAGCCACTTTTAACAGAACTTCTCCTACAGCCTTAGAATCAGTACCCTTGACCTTCCTTCTTCCCCAATCTGAGGCTGTGCTTCACTGCTTTTACTGTGACAGGGAAGTTCAGCTGTTATCCACCTCAACTCCAAAAGACGCATTTCAATTACCAAGATTAGCAAACTTACACTACAAATTTGTCCAAGTCAGTCTGCGGTAGGTGGCTTAGAATTAAAGCCACCAACATTTTCAGTAGAATGACTGCATAAGAATTCAATAAATTCACAGACTGCCATTCCTGTTCGTTTTGTTATTCAGTCCCCATCTCATGAAAGGGGAAGATACATGCCTATGTATGCCCAAAGTTTGGATTGTAGATGGAGTTCTATACACTACTTGACATCTATTTTATTAGCGCAGCTGTCATTAGTTCCAGGAGCACTGATCTTTTTGTTCAAAAAGTACACTAACTAAAAGTAAACTAATGTGGAAGCAAGCCTCAAAGGAAAGAAATCCCTTTTCCCTCAAAGGAAAGAAAGGCAAGAAGCTTATTATGACCCATTATTCATGACAGGAAGAAAAACTGTATTAGCACAGTATTTAAAGCCCTCAAGCACAAATCACAATCCTGTTCTACTCGGTGTTTCACCAGTAGGGCACAGAACACAGCAGCTGTACCAGCTGCCTAGTCTCACTCAGGGGGTCTCAGTGGGGCAGAAGTAGAATTACAGTTACATTTTTGAAACAACTCAGGAAATTACCTTTTGCAACTCACAGCCTTCTCAGCTACAAAGGAATCCCTAGAAAATAAAAACTTTTTCTTATTACATTTGGACTTAAGTCAACTTAATGAAAGGAACCTGTAGGTCAATAATTTTATATCCTGAACAAAACTATAAAAAAGACATTAAAAAAATTAAAAAGCAATGCAAAGACCTATGATTATAAACTGGGTTTTAGACCACTTGAACTTAAGTCTTTAGATTGACAAAAACAAATATAGCTGAAGAATTAAATGCTGTATTTTCTAAATTTACTTTTAAAAAGGAACAAACAGTTCACTGTATTCCTTCACTGGAATAACAGTGAAGTTATTCCATGGGTGGTGGGGTTGTGTTCAACTGGATCTGCTATGCAAGTCTCACCAGAACACTCTAACTAGAACAAGTTTCCTCATGTAGGAAACACTATGGAATAGTGGCACCTAGCAAATATGGCACCTAGCTTTGACAAAAGAATGTTGTTTAAACTGCTTGGTTTCTCTATTAACTATTCAATCAATCTCAAACTATAACATACTTTAACTGGGCCATCAATGCTTAAAATTTGACAAGACGTGTTTAATTATCTACAAAGTTATACAAGACATTTGTAAGGAATCACACAAAAAGCTTACTGTGGTCCATGCTGCCTGTTATGTTTTCTTTTGTTACTTTTTATTTTCACATCTGGTAACTTAGGTTTTTTCCTTGCCATGTCCTGTACAGAAGAGCTGTCAGTATCTGTCTGAGACCCAGTGTCAGTATCTGTTTGAGACCCAGTGTCTTCAGAGCTTGAGCAAAGAGCTTTATTGGTTCTACGTGGAATCTTATTGGGTATCTTCTCTGAGGACTTGGCAGACAACCGTTTCTTTTCAGGATTCTTCACACTCTCCATGGGATGCTGGAGTGCTTCTAGAGGAGTTCTGTTATTTGCACCAGCAGGTGACTCCAGTGTGTGTAATACATTTCTAGGCTTCCTGGACTTAGTCAACTTCTGAATCACAGGAGTCTCTAATTTCTGATGCAAGGGTGTGGTGCACACTTCATTCAATTTTACAGGCTCCCTTTCAAGCTCTTCTTCACTAGGTTCACTGTCAGAAAGCTCCTCTCTTTGTAACTGAGGCTTTTTACTACTACTTTGCTGGACAGATTTTTTAGGCTTCTTCCTTGAACTTACTGTCCCTCCCTTAGCTACTTCGACTTTTGGAAGTTTCTGCTTGGCAGTTTGTTCCTTCTTTTCTGAAGACTTAGTCAACTTCTGAATCACAGGAGTCTCTAATTTCTGATGCAAGGCTGCGGTACATAGTTCATCCAATTTTATAGGCTCTCTTTCAAGCTCTTCTTCACTAGGTTCACTGTCAGAAAGCTCCTCTCTTTGTAACTGAGGCTTTTTACTACTACTTTGCTGGACAGATTTTTTAGGATTCTTCCTTGCACTTGCTGTCCCTCTCTTAGCTACCTTGACTTTTGGAAGTTTCTGCCTGGCAGTTTGCTCCTTATCTAAATCCTGAGAAGCTTTAGAAGCCAACTGCAGATTCCTGGAAGACCTGAGAGACTTTTTTAGTGACACAGTCTGCTCTTCCTGATGCCCAGATGAGGGCATAGGCAAATCCTCACTTGGCAGCATCCTTGTTTTACACTGCTCTTCATAAGATGGTTTTGTTTCCAATCCAGACCAGGATGTGTTCTTTTTCTGGTTTGGAGAGTCTTGTCTAAGTGCATCCTTTTTAGTCTTTCCTGTCAACACACAAAATATTTGGAGATTAATACCTTTTCCCATTAAACCTGAAGATGTATGTTGACATCTGAGTGCACAAAAACAAACCTAAGTATAAAAATGGAGAAAAAAAAATTAAGGTATCACAAAACCAGTTTTATCACTGCTGGCTAAAAGAAGGCTTTCACTATAGTCTACAAAACAACATTTTGGTGTACTTCCAGTATTTCTTAATAAAAAGGGGGGCAGAAATGTAACATTCAGTCAGCTTTCCAGTTTTCAGTGTTTTGTGCTACAAAACTCTTCACAAATAATTCCTAAAACTCAATCCCCTTTCTGTTCAAAGCACAGAACAAAAGCTTGCTGGGTACCTACCTTCTATGAGTCTTCATAAAAAAGGCAACACTGCCTTTTTTAATTTTTAATGTCCTAACAGGAAAGGCAAAGGGTATGGTAAAAAAAGTGAATACACTGTCTCGCCCAAAAACAGCTGTGCAATTGAAATACCAAAAACGAATCCATTGATGTCTATCACCTACTTTATTATAATTTCCTTATAAACCACCAGAAAATAATCCAGTAATGTGACCTGGAAGAAAAGGTCTGAAGAGCTGTTAAATAACTTACCCATACAAGTACTCTTTCGGCTTTGAGACGTCAGGACATTTTCTTCACTTTTAGGGATTCGATCTGACACTGACATTTCTTTGAAGTCAAAGGTTCCAACATCCAGATGATCCAGTTTCTGTTTAGTATGTGCTTTAACCTGTACTTTTCTGTTCTTGACTTTCTTATTCTGCATCTTCTCCTTTTCAGAGGGCTGAGATTTAGAAATCGGAGTTGCAGAGCCATCGCTTTTTGATTTTTTGTTCTTAGTGGGTATCGAAATCCAAGAAGTAGAAGATGCACTACTTGATTCATCAATTAAAAATTCACATTCATCTTCTATTTCTGTATCTTGATGTTTCACAGGACAAGGTGATGGAGGTGATATCGAGGTTGAATATCTAAAGAATGGAGGGAAAAAAAAACATCATTAAAGGGGGGGTGGGGGGGGGATATTCACTTTCAGTTTTCCAAATCTAGTGCTAACTCCCAAGACCTTGACATAGTACAGAACATTCCTTGGAAGAATTATTACAAAGTTCATCCATCGGATGTTCCATATTAAGCCTCCAAACAAACCTCTGTTCAAGTGTTCTTGTTGCTACAGCTGCTAAGACAGCTGAAGAGAAAGGCTTCTCAGACCGGGCAGATGATGTAGTAAAACGTTCTGTTCCTTGCACAGGAACAACCTGCTCATCTCTCCCAGGCTGAGGTCCTTCCAAGTTTTCAACTTCTGCATGGCTCTCTGCTGCAGCTGGCTTACTCCAGTTATCAAAATGCAATCTATGAATGAGAAACAGCATTGAAACATGTTGCTGTAAATCCTGAGTGCACAGTTAAGGTATTTTGAGGGCAAACATGCCCTTCTTGACAGCATCTCACTTCTTATGCATAAGCTTCCTTTCGGAAACTTGCTGGAACACAGGTCAGCAGTAGTAGTTTCCAGCAAGTGTCCACAGGCAACATGGAGTCAGCATGTGACTCGATCAAAGTAAAGGTTGCTCAACAAGACAAATTCCTAATCGTAGGAGAACATGGTTCAGAAATGGTCAGTTTTCCTAGACTGTAGGTGCACTGCCTTTCCAATGTCATTCCATCAGTGGGATCAGTGTCAATCCATCTTTATGATCTACCCCAGAGATTCTACCCTTTAGGAAAGCAGAACCATGGCCAAGACACTGGCCAGTGTTGCAGCTCAGCTTCAAATCTTCCAATGAGGAGATAATAATCGCCACTGAAGCTGTTTTACTTTGTATAATATATTTGTATATTCCGAGCAAGAAGACTCATTTCTGCTTTAACAAATTCTTGTTAACTTTTAAAGTCAGCACTCTCAATAGGATTCACTGAAGAAGTCTAGACAATCTGAGAAACTGACACTTTGGTGCACTTTCCTGGAAAAAAAGAGTTTAAATCTATTCCGACAGGCTTCTTTCATTTGGGTACTGCACTTACCACCAGAATAACAAGTAAAAAATAAGTCTACCCTTTCTAAACCCAGATATGGGAATTTTCTAAAAAACCTGGTATTATTTTATATGAGTTCACAATCTAAGCTTGATTTACCCTGAAGTGGGGGACACACATGAAATATGACACCACAACCATGGTTCAGCTCTACTTACTTAACTACAGGAGAATTTTTCACTTCCTCCACAGGAAAAGGTGATCGAGCAGACTCACGATTATCCTCAGAGCCCAAAAGCACAGCCGGACGCTGGCACAGTGCTTCAACATCTTTTATTGTACTCTTCTTTTCACTTTTAGACACAGGAGACTCTGTTTTTTTAGAAGCAGCTACATGATCGTGTGTTGCAGGCTTCAAGTGTGATTCACAAGACTGTCCTGCCACATATACAGAACAGGTTTAATTCTTTTACTTAAAATCTTACAAAAATCCCAAGAAATAGTTACCCTAAAAACCTTATTTCAGTAATAGTATGACCAACCTCTGCTGCTGACAGGTTTTAGCAGTGACGTAGGGGAGGGATCTGCAGACTTACGGGCTCTTTTCACAGAGCTGGCTGACTCTGGCTTGGGCTGTCACAGTTGGTAACACATAATGAGATGAAGTAAAATATTTGATAAATCAACAGTACTTTAACAGGAATATACATTTCTACAGAACATAATATAATCTCCTTCCCTTAATTCATACTAATTTGAATCACAGTTCTATTTTACCTAAACACTTCAACTTTCTATTGTGTAAAACTTTCTAAAAGTAACTGTAAATTTTAAACAACAGATAAAACAGTGTGCACAGTAAAAATCTATATGCAGCTTTTAACAGACACCCTGCTAATCCTGAGGTAGAGTATTTATTATTGTCATTAGAATGAATTAGTTTAAACTATTTCATTTTTAATCTTTATTAAGACAGGCTGAGGTTTAGCAAGAATTGCTCTGAGATTATATTCTATTCTAATGTCAGACTAAAGTAAACAAACACCATTATAAGGTCGCCTGCTCTAAACCCCACCATTAATAGAATATCATGCTTAAAAGAAAAAAGTAAAATCAAAATATTACAATTAAATATACAAACTAGATTACTGGCATCATCCTCCCAGGCAGCATATTAGCAAGGCCTTCAACTTGTTTATAATCTTCAACAAAGTCACAGATATTTGAAGTTATTGTAGAGGTAACTATCAGAAGTTAACCAGCTGCTTTTCTACATGAATCACGTTTTAAAGTTTACTGTTCATCTGATAGCCAAGAACTGTGTCCACATATCTGGCAAAGTGACCACAACCAACTCCAATGGAGTCCAAGACAGCCATACCCACCACTAGTAATAAGGCAGCTTGCTTCAGCCTGAGACCATGAGAAGTTTAACTATCCTGGACAAAAAACTGAAGAAGCTTTCATTAGTTAGCTTGAGTTGTAAAAACCCAAGAAAAAAAGCCATTAAATAATTCGACTTCTAGAATATTTACTATTAGAGCATGACAAACTAAGAAAAAAAACACATTTTCAACAACTATTATAAATTATTAAATTATAGCCTAAATACTTTTACAAGTGCTCATACAGAACTAAATGCTACAGAATTGAACTTGTACCCACGTGAACCTGTACCCAGTGCTATATTATGACACTGACATAACTTACTCCTTGGCTCTGCACTGAAGTCCTCTCCTCATTTTTCAAAATTAAGGTTGAGCAATTTGGAGAGTTTATTGTAAGATCACTGCTGCCACCTACAACAAATAAACCCTGTAAATATGGGAATCTTGGAATTGTCCAAGTTTCATTTATTTTAACAAGTTCTAAGGCTTATTAAGGTCATGTAAATCCAAATAAGAAAGGAATCAGCTGCTTGAGAAAGAGACTATAAGACAGCTAAGACACAGTTTTAAAAAGCTGGGCAAAGGCTGTTTTTAAAAACCCTAAGAAGTACTATTTTTATCCATTTTATCCCTGTTTTTTATTTCTATCTACTTACCACTAAATGTAACACAAGAAGAAAATACTTTTTTTCTTTTATCAGCAAATCAAGCAAAACATCAAACAAGAGCTTACTTTCAAAACAATCCTGTATGAGTTTCATTAAGTTTTGACCTTGCTGTAGATCAATCTTATTTCTAGAAACAAGAGGGAAAAAATATTTTCAATCAAAAATGCCAAATGCTCTTATCCCAAGTATTAAAATAGCAAAGTTTTACTTCTTAATGTTTAGGTTATTATTTCCCCTAGTTTCAACTTTAATATATTTTTACCTACCATTTCCATGCATAGATATCCACAAAGAAATCTAAGTAAGAATTCCAAGAAAAAAAAGCCTCACTGACACAAATTATATAATAAGAATGAAGAATTCTCTATACATAAAACAAAACATGCAACTACTGCAACAGCCCTGAGGTAAATGAGCTTTAGGCTGACTAGAGTCTCGCTTGAAATAAATAATTTTTTTATAAATCAGACCTCGACTTATGTTGCTTGCATAGTGATGCAGTCACAGCAGATCTAGAAATGAAATGTGCTGCTGCACATCTATCCCCTTCATACAGAGAGTCACCCTGTAAAACAAGTTATTTCTGTGCTTATACAAAAATTTCAGCAGCAAGGACTGGCTTGAGGTGTCCAATCCATAAGCAAGTGAACAGCTCAGATCGTTGGATTATCCTTTCAAACCAGCACAAATGAAAAGGGATGAAGTGAGAGATTTACCAGCCAGACAGTTGATCAAAACCAAAATAACACTAGAAAAGCCATGAAGTATTACTCCCATAATGATTATCATACACCTTTAAAAACCGCTAGTTTGGTAGATTTGGTAATAAGCTCATGAAACTCATGTCCAAAAATGGATTTCAGTAACAAAACATTCACAGACTCCTAACACGCATGCAAAGAACGTCACAGCACTGCAAATGCTCAAAGAACATCACAGCACTGCAAATGCTCAAACTCATCTTCAGCATTTACCAGCAAGGTCCAAATGCACTGGAACTCTGCATGGGCTTCATTTCTTGAAAGGCAACCTGTTTGCACAGATTAACTGCCTCCCTACTCAGGCAGTCCAATTAGGGGTACCTTAGGTACAGGTACACCACAATCTACTGCATCAGGAAAGGAATACAAAGGAAACCCTGGGAGCTTTGTTCCCCTGGCAGAACAAGGGGAACCTTGCTCCTCTTGCCACTGAGAAATACAAGAAATTTGGGAAAGATCATGTTTAATAAGGTACATTACGTAGTTTTGACATTTATCTCTCACAAAAAAATCAGCATAAATTTTCCAGAATCTAAGAATAGGTGTTTAAATGCAAGTTACCCTCCTCCATGGCAGAATCTTGCTCTGTAGTCTTTTTTTAAATGATTCTGTGAAGAAATAAGAATCAATTTTTACTAAGCATTATGACAGAAAAACAAGTAAGCGGGTCTCAAGGATTCTCAAGACATCTTGAAGTAGTGGGAGAGTGGGAGTTATTGCAGCACTGTTTTTTTCTTAGAACGCCACAGTGCCTCTTCATACACTTGAAAACCCAAGTATAACCAAAGTCATTAAAACAGCAGAGAGGACTCCAGTCATTTACCACAACTAGAGCAGTAATAATTCAAGCAGCAGCACATTCTCTGTGTAATCAAATAAAGCCACTGACGTGGGAACCAGCAGTGGTTGTAGAGGATAAAATTGAAAGAAAGGGCAAGAAAAATTCAACAGCAAAGCAGAGTGCAGTTCTTCACAAATGTGATAGGAAAACATCGCAAAAATTGTAAATGTTTAGCTGAAAAAAACCTATAATCTCTTTCTGATTCGTGTAAATTTAAAGAGTATGTGGAGATTATCTAATCCTAACACAACAGAATTTAGCACGTTTTTCTGAAGGTTGCCATACTGGCAGTACTTCACACTTGGTGATTCCCCTTTGGATATTACCCCTGGTATCAAAAATAACCAAACTCCATATGGAGTGATTTCACTTCAAATTTTCAACATCGGTTTAAAGTGGCAGAAGCAAGTTACAGGTGACATGGCAAAAGAGCTGACCAAAAGCCACTACTTCAGAAACTATACAGAACCACACTCCGAAGTCAATCCGGCACTCGACCTTAAACCGCCTTGCCCTCGCAGCAGAGTGCAGCATAATGCACTGGGCAAGTGACCTTACGCACTAAAGAAATTAAAAATTCCTGCCACGGACCTAAAAGAGCCTTTAACAGTTCATTTATTATTATGATCGTGTCGCGTTACACATCAAGAATTTTAAAACTTAAGCACGATTCTAGCGTGCCTGCACAAGAGTCCTGCTCTTGATGTGCTCACTCGCCTATGGAAGTCGGCTCTCCAGAGACAGCCTGAGGGGAACGGGGTCTGGCACAGACACTTGTGCGCTGAGGGGAACGGGGCTCCCGACAGACCTCAGAGCACAAATATCTGTGCCAACAGCTCGGACCCGGAGTGAGTGCGAAACCCCAACTCCAGCCTCGCTTTCCTCCGGGGGAAGTGGAAAACCGGCCATATCCCTCCCCTCCGGAGCGCGCCGAGGGCCGCACCTCTGCGTTACGGACGGGCCCGGCCGCCGCCCACAACACACCGAACAGACAGACACAGACAAAGGCACGGGCACAGGCACACAGACCGGCCGCTCTCTCACCAAGGCCTCCGCCATCCCCGACCGCAGCCGGCGCGCGCACGCCCCGCTGCCTTGGAACCGAGCGCGCCTTTCCCGCCGAGCGGCAGCGCCCTGGCCACGCCTCCCCGGCCCCGTCTCATCAGCGGCCCCAGCGGGCCAAGCAGGGCAGCTGATTTACGCGCGCACGGCTGTTGCGCCTGCGCAGAAGCAGCGGCTACCTCCGCCCGCCACCCCCATTCCCACTCCTTTCCCGCCTTTCCTGCCCGCATTTCTCTGAAGGCACGGGCGGGAGAAGCTTCTGGGTTTTTTATTTCCCCCGGGGGAAAAACGCAAGTTCAAATCCTCAAGTTTTCAAACGCTACAAAACATCCCTTGTCAGCATGGGTCGTTGCAATTTTTTCTTTAAAATTCTACTGAAGAACTCAACAAGCAAAAAACAACTGCTTGAGAACGTAAGGCCACAGTACCCTACAGTGCCAGCAAAACACTGCGCAAAAATACAGTTTTAAGTGATGCTTTTTATCATACACTTGTGACCAGAGCACCAGATCTCCTTATTCCTATTCTTGCTGACCACTAAAGGGAAGGCCCGTTAAATTTTAAAAGTACATCATAACATGAGAAGTTAGCACCTTCTTTCCATGAATATAGTTGAGATCACTCTCTGAAGAGGATGCTGCTCAGTGTGCGTAAGATCAGAGTTGCAGCTTTTCCCTTATGCAATTGAAACTTGTATGCTGCTGGGAGAAGTGGTAACTCAACACTTGGTCCCTGCCTCTCACCTATGCCACACAAAAGGATACACTTCAGCAACACAGTTCTGCTGTTAGCAATGATTATGGAATGCTTATGCTAATAGAACTTACAGCACCTTTAAGCTTGAGCCTCAATAAGCTTTCTGGACCATGGATAAGCACCTGCACCAGCTATTTCATCAACCACACACAATATACCTTTACTAAAATAATCAAAAGGTCTCTCATCAAATTTATCATCCTTTGGACAAAAGGTTTAGATTGCTGCGCTGCACATTTGCTTTCTGGAATTGCACAGGGATTGGTAAACTTCGGTAAACTTTCAAGTTAATTTCAGCTTTTGCCTGAAATTCAGTTCCTTTCTTAAAACAACTGGCCTACATACACATTGTTTCAAAGACACAAGGAAAAATTAAGAACATTAATATCATGAACTTATCTAAAATCTTTACTTGTATTTGATGACAAGTCTGACAGATGTATGACCTCTCTGCCTAGCTCAAACCCGTATTATTTCAGGATGTGAGAAGCCATGAAGAGGTGACAGCCCAACTTGGGCCAGAGTTGTTCTTCCTATATACCACTATTCTTGAATAGCTTTATCTCTTTAATAAGCAGTCACATATTTCAGCATACATGGGAAAAGGGTGGGAAACTAATACGGAAGCATCTACTTTTTACCTGTGGTATAGATAATAAAAGCTTAAATCCATCTGATCCATCAAAGCAGGCTTGTTAACAGTATTGAGACCCTTACACAGAATCCTCACTACTCCTAACATTAAAGAAACATGTTGACTAACTAGAGAAAAGTTGATCTGTCTGCTTAATGCTTTCCATGCACATATTAATTAACTGCATCCATTAAGAGTGATAGAAATTCAGAGAAAGCTGGTGTAAATATGAGCAAACTCTTCAAGAAAGCATTTAAGTGAGATCTTCATTACTGATATAAAACTTCATTTCTGCAAATCAACTTCTCTCTCAAAGAAAAATATTTTGAAAGAAAGCTATTCGAAGTGCTCTAGTGGAAAGACAGTTCTTCATTGTTGCAGAAGACAGCAAGCTTTAGCTGCTCTACAGGAATTGTGCATCAAACAGTCCTAAACAAATGCAAGCTTTCACTGCAATGAAGAAAAAGAAGAGAGAAAAAGCAGTTCTCAGATTCCAGGTAACACTACAAGCCTCTAGCTTGGTAGCACTGTGACAACATTGGAGATTTGGAAGATCAATACCCAAAAAGTCACCTGCCCAGTTTGACAGAGCCTTTTTAGTGTGATCATGCTGAGCACCTGCAGAGACTTTTGATAAAATGCAGGAACAGATTGAGAAACAGGCTAGATCAAACAAATTCACACTGAATCAGTGCACTCCATAATCTTCCATAGAAACACCTTCACTCTCTGTATCAGCAATTCCAAAAGGTTTAAAGCATAAAAAACAGTTTTAATGAGTCACTTGACATGCCGAGTTCTTCTACAGAAAGTCCTCTTGAGGTTGTTAGTTGTGAGATTTTGCCTAGATTAATTTATATCCAGAATTTTTAAAGGTGCTAATAAATATCTAGAGCCATTGTGCATTTTTAGCTTTTCCATAACAGACTTTTTAACTGAGCAGAAGCCATCCACAGAGCATCCGTCCATCCAACAGACACGCACAATAAGAGCAGAATAAAGATACAGCCATATCTGTAAATTCTGGCTGCGATCCCTGCCAGCCTTGACCTGGACTTTTTACATGGCTCTCAAAGGTGTACATATTGGCATTAGTAAAAGCCATTGCATGAATTATATCTGACAGTTTACTTTAAACCCTGAGGACAGTCATATGGCATTCTAGAATTGTGCTGAGACTTTACTATTTTTCAATGCTCCTTATTTCAAAAGCATAAGCATGATGTTAACATGACACTAATGTAACAAAGTATACTTACTCAAAGTTTCGTTTTCCAGCCTCCAACTCTGAGAGGTGACAGTGTTTTCCACTTGACCTAAACCTTTAAGTGATCCTTAGCACTAATTAGTGACATCATTAAATTAAATGTGAAGACATCCTTAAAGCTTAATAAATTATGATTGAGGGTAAACAGCTAAGTTATTAAGAGCTTTTGCAACAGGACATTTTTTCTGCAGGACATAATATTCACTAACAATCTCTAAAGCTGAAACACATGAGAAGGTATTTGTTTGTAAGTTTTTATTCTAACCTTGCCTTGCTCTACTATGATGGGGAGAAAAAAAAACTACCTCAAGTATCCAGTGTTTAAACAAGTTAAATGATGATGTTTCTGTGACACACCTCTGCCTCACCACAAAACTAGTCCATAATGATTTCCAATGAAGCAGAAATTTTATAATTAGGTATCCCAATAACTGACCAGAGGGTAAAATCCTCGCTGTTCAGTGCAGCTCAGACTTGTTCTGAGGAGAGGTGTACAGCACAATTTGCTATAGGGAAATGGTATCAAAAGGAGTAGCTGAGGTAACACTTTGCTGTGACAACCATCCAGAGGTAATTGTCTTTTCCTCTTTAACGTCATCAGGTGCTACAGTGATTTTAATTTGGTGAGGGCAGAAAGGCTTGACCACATCTTCTCTTTGTTGAAAACCAAGTTTTATTGTTGAAAGTGCTAATTTGGCTCTCCAATAGGTTTTCACTTTCCCAATTCTACAGTATTCCACAAAGAACAGTCTTAGTGCATATAATCAACAATTCCAGCTCTCTGGACTTAGGGGAGTTTTGACAATTTACACCTCCTCCCTATGTTTCCATGTTGAGACTGACGCAAGATAACTGCACTGACGACAGCACCACTAACCAGCCTGCTTTTAAGCTGGAGTTTAAGCCTTTCAGATGGATTCAATCTCACATGTAGATAGCAAGAATGAAATTCTTGCTTGAGAATGAAAATATGAAATTAATTTGAGATGTTCTTAGAACACCAGGAGTATCATAAAATGGTGCTTTTCCTATTTTTTGCACTCTTCCCTAAGCAAATGCAAATTGCCTAATTTGCACACGGGGACCATTTCTTAGGTTCACCATTCTTCTTGCTTTCCTCAATACAAATCTTGCCTTTAAGGTAAGGACTGTACTGGACATTCCATCTCATGGAGTGACCAATCCTCCTGTGACAAACAGGCTTGAAGAATACAGGAGCAGAAGAAACAAATCCAGGTTGTCTTCAGTGCAAAGCCACTGATTATCACCATTTAATTAAGACTTCACCCAAAAGAAATATATAGTACCATCTTTAATAGCTGAAAATTAGCATACTCCTTTCAGAACAAATGGTCCATGAGTGACCTTTGTGTCTCTACCATCAATTGTCTTCCTGAACAAAGTAATATCTCACTGGTGGCCCTGGCAAGTCTTCCTCTCCATCAGTCTCTGGAGCAAATGATACTGTCAAATCCACATACTTCTTATCAGCTGATGGTTTCACAAGCTTTTGCATCCTATAAAGAAATGAAGAACAGTTCATAAATTTCCTTCTAGTACCAGGAGGATTGGCAGTGGGAATTCAGGGCCAGACTAGGAGGAATTTCACTGCCAGCAATATGTACTGGCCCAGCATACTACAGACCAAATTAAAATAGAGAATAAGGCACTTCTCAATTGCACACAAAAGCTGTTCCTCCAGCTGTTCCTCCACCTGAGCTTCAGCAAATCATACTCCATTTTCCTGACAGACACAGCCCATTAAAGTCTCAGAGTGGTAAAAAATCCTGATATTCTCAAGAAGGCAGCTTCATACCATGACTTTGACTTCATTACATACCCCATTCATTCAAAATTATTTATACAGCTGTAAGAGAAAGCATGTAAGCAATATTTTTGGAGATGGGCTGTAAATTCTCATCTTTAGTATGCCAGGCACTCTACAGTTCAGCAGCTCTTCTATCCCCGGGAGTTTGAAGTAGCTTGCTCATAATTCTTTGCCTGATATGTACTGGCAGGCCTTCAAAACTGTACTGATCAGTGCATCCACTTGCTTCAGCAAAGTCTGTGAGCACTGACTAGCACACACTTCACAGGAGCTGTAAGGAACAGATTTTGAGCGAAAGCAGTTCAATCCCCAGTTGTAAGGCAAAACTAAGCCTGGGTGAGATATGGCTATTATTTTGCAAAGGCCTTCAGTCAAAATTCAATGCCCTGCCTTTACATCCTGCCAAACTGCCAGGGTGAAACTCCTCAATTTCCTGTCTATAAGCAGCATTGCAAAGCCTTTGTAAATGTTATCATTTTTAAAAGGGCTAAACTGGTGTCGAATCTCAAGTACTTACTATAATTGAATAGACTTCCAGAAATCTCATGCAAGCAATACATTATTCCTTCAGAGTTAAGTTGTGAAATATCAGCATTAATTTTAAGCCAGTTTCAAAAGGTTTTAGTAGTCTTGTTCTGCTTGAACCATGGTACATTCTTTTCCTCCAAAAAATTACTGTCAGACTTCATTAGCTTTCTCCTTCTGATATTCAACAGTTAAAAGCAGCATTTTGCAAGTCTCCTCATCACAGAAGTTAATTCACTTTCTTTTTTCTTTTTTTTTTTTTACAAAAAGAAAGAGATTCTCCTTTCTTTTCTGAAGTATTAATAGCTAGAAACCACTTTGAGAGAAAATACTGCTGTCATGCATGTATTACATGTCCTTTTGATACAAGCAATGAACATAATTTGTATGTGCACTTGTATCCCAAAATCCATTTTCCAGTTATACTTACGTCAACTTTAATCTTTTAATATGGCCCGGCATCACAGGAACATAGAGCATTTTGACTCCTTGTACAACCATAGTTGGTTCAATTCCATATTTCTCCTGGAATTGAAATTTCACAAACTGAAACTTGTTAAAAGTCTAGAACAGCTGCCCAAACCAGCAGATACTACTGCTGCTAATACTACAGCTAATTACTCAAATCCATAGGATCCAAACCAGAAAACCTGCTAATGCATGGATGATGACAGAAAGTCTTATTAAGATACATTTGGGCCAACTGAATTAACAAGGAATTTGGAAACAGGCTTGGATGCCTTTACTTAGAGACATTCCCACTGACTTAGTTATTACTAAAATTACTCTGGTTTGAACAGTAACTTAATGGAAATAAAAAAGAAAACAAAACACAATTAAACAATCCAAAATAAGCAACTTCTTTCTTCTTGTCTTGTATTAACCCAGGACAGTAGATAACTTACTCTGACAGCATTAATGAAGTCCAACAGAGTAAAATCCTCTTTCCCGTAAATTGTCCATCTGTCCCAGATGGTAAATGATATCCCATTTCTGTTTTAAAAAGTGAAAGGTTGTTACTTTAGAATATGAACTCAGTCATTCCCTTTAAAAGCGTATTGGCGAACTGCCATGTCTTCTTGGCGGTGTGCTGTTTGATCTCGAGCAAAAATCTCTTCCCTCTCTGCTGCCATTTCTCCAGCCCTCTGACCTTGCTAAGCATAAGACACAGCAAGAACCTCTATGTAAACATGGTATCTGACAGTGAAGTTACCAAGCTTTCAGACCTACTGAAAAATAGTTCTTGTATTGAACAAGATGCAAAAGCATGTCGGGATGTTTCCTAAGATCTATGCCACACATCTACCTTCTCTAGATTTTTAAAGTCTCACAAGTAACAGCTTCCACTGAAAACCAAACTAAGCCTTTAAACCCACTATTTTTAAAATTAGGACAGATTAATATGGACTGCATTTTCCAAGCAGGAAATTCTTGGGCAATGCATTATGGGACACTCTTGGCAGTATTACAAGGATCACTAGCACCTCTAGTAGTACACAGTAAGTGGATAGTAGAATTTGATAGCAAGGATGAAGCAATTAATCATCTTTCAAGTTTAAACAACAAAAAAATACCCTTGAATATCTAGAATGCTTAACTGGAGTATGGCCACAAGCTGTGGCTCCATCATAGCTCTGCTATGTGAACACATAAGGCCTTAATGTGGATATCTGGATTTAATAACTATTCAAACTTCACACTCGTTAGAATGGTTCAGCAAGTTCAAAGCATCAATTAGTAGGTTTTCCTTCTGCCATTGTCCTTCCTACCTGATTACCATTCTTCTTACTTCAGCAGTTTCTGTAAAGACCATTATGGGAATGGCTAGGTTCAGAAAACAGTTCTTGTATGCATCAGCTGGGTAGCCACCCACAACTTTGATGAGTTCCAGTGCAACCTGCAGTAAATTAGAATTTACTCATTAGGTTTTAGTGTCATGAAGTCTAGTGTAATTTAGAGGCCAGCAACTACCAAGGAAGTTGTTAATGAGATCAGCCTTTGTCCAATCAGCAGGATAAATAACATCGAAATGCAACCCACTATGCCACAGAAATAAATTCTGTAGCAGCCAAGGGAAACACTTAAAACATTCAAAACTGTTCTTAATGTAGTACTCTTTTAAAATTTGGTTTATGCAATCTCCACAAAACATTAGGTTCTGTTGAGATGCATGAACATGAACTACCACAGAACAGATCCTTCCTACTCTTGGCAGTGGCATTCCGATGGAAGTTAGTATTAATGGCTGAAAACAAACCAAAGTGCTGAATTCTAACCCATCGTTTTGTGCTGCAAATAAAAAATAAAAGCACCAACGGCTCACCATGTTAAGTAAACTTCCATTTTTGACCATTCAGGAGCCACTCCAGCAGCCAAACTCACACCAAAGACTTTCACTGCTGGGACTGAATCCCCTTCACAGTGGGTGGCTTCTCAATCACTGCCTCATTACTCATCCCACTCTCACAACCAGACAAGGCTTCCTTGCTGGCTGGACCCTGAGTTTCATTTAGCAGAGTCTCAGATTTCTGGTTTCTGTAAGTACTTTTATCATGGTAGCAACAGAATAACAACTCAAGCTGGTGCCTTGGAGTAGGGGCCCTGAACAAAAAGGACTGCCTGGGCTTTTGTAACCTCACAGTCTGTGTGCTCAACAGTCCAGGATCTTCCAGCTCAGTCCTTGGCTCCTGCTGTGTCTCTGAGTGTCCGATCACATGGCCACAAGTCCCTGTGCCCCTTGTTGTGCAAAGGGTCAGCATCAGTTCATGACCTCTTGCCTGAGGCTTCCACCCAGAGCTCAATCTTCAGCTGGCACTGCAGCTCCACACTGAGCTACCTGTACTATATTCCTCAACAACCACATCTAGAACCAAGCATGACCTTTGCTATTGGTACATTAGAAATAAACCCATTTCTTTAAATGAGCCTCTGTCAGCGTAGCAGTAATCAATACCCAGACAACAGCAGTTTTAGGCAAGAAGCAGTAAGAGAAAGAAATATGCATTTAAAAAAAAAAAATAAAAATCAATCTCACCAGCCCTGATACGGCAGCAGTTGCTGTTGCAATGGCAGGAATAATCTTTCCAGCAATGCGCTTTGTTTTGAACCGATCTGCTGGTTCAATGTTGTACATCTTGGCTCGCAGGTTTGACGCTGCTGTTACGAAATCTATGTGCCCATTACTATCATCATCTTTCTCAAAGGAGATGGGCTTCATTTGCAAGTCAGCTGCTCATAAAGAAAAAAAAATCAAAAATTATTATTAGAAAACTGAAGATGCCATAAACATAATTTAAAGGAATTAGAACCTTAAGAAATTACAAATTTCACATCCTGTAGCTTGGTGCCTTTCTTGTTTTTCTATGCTAGGAAATACCACTTACTAAAAGTGAATAATGAAATAAACATCAACAGAGCTCTGTAATTTTACTTTCCTTGCACCACCAATAATAGATTTTGAACATTCCTATGGATGTTTCTCATACACCCCCATCTCACTAAAGCTGCATGCTGTGATAATTCCATTTTAAAGCTTAGTTTATCTGCAAAAAATTCAAAATATGGACTCAGTAGCATTGGGGTCAGAGTTTTGGGTTGACATTCCATGAGATGAGTTAGGGATAAGCTAATCTTTCTCCTGGATTCACGGGCTAAAAATGTTGGCGTGTAGTTGTTGCCCAGTGACCTCTTCATGTGGGCAGGCACAAAAATAGGATGTGAGCATCCTCATTTTAAATCTAGAAGATGCTGAGAACGACTCTTAACAGTCCTTACAATTTAGGATCATCTCAGATTGAGAGGTCTAAGTAGTGACTCTCGCCTTCTCATGCCAGAATCACTTCAGTCCATCTAGGATCCAGCCACCACCCTTCCCCTCCTTAAGAGTTCTATTCCCCGCTGCTGCCCGCTTGCTGTCATCAATCAGTGTTGTAATTACAAGGAAGTGTAACAGCCCTAAAACTTCCAGGAATCTCAGAAATACAGACCCATAGGGCAATGTAAAGCAACAGGACAGATATCTGCATGGCACTTCAGAGGTGCCAGCTGATACATAGGTATCAGCTCTACTTCTTGCAGAATTCAGAACTGCTTCATCCAAAGACCTGAATGTCACTAGTAGGAAATGCAAACACAGGATATCACTAAACTATGAAGCTGGTTTGCACTACTCACTTTCCAGAGCTTCGTTGGATAGTATAGACTTCTCCAGCTGGAAAATAGCATTTCTTTCATCCTCACTGCTGACAGGAATATGATCTGGTTTTCTTGCAGTTTCATCAGTCTGTACAACCTGCAAGTGTGTGCAATGCTTGAGTAATAAAATACATGAACTTCATACAGCACAAGTGTCAAGTGTACTAAATTTCCTGTGTTCCTTGCAGGCTTTCCTCCACAGCTTAAGAGAAACATGGATTTACTGGACCAAGTTGAGCCACAAGCTTCTAAGAACATTAAAGGACAGGAGCATCTCTCATATGAGGAGAAGCTGAGAGAGCTGTGATGGCTCAGAGTGGAAAAGACAAGGGGCAGTGGGATCTTATCAATATGTACAAGTATCTCATGCGGGGAAGTACAGAGACCACAGCCAAACTCTTTTCACTGTGGCCAGTGACAGCACAAGGGCACAAACTGAAGCACATAAAATTCCCTAAGAAACATACAAAAATACTTCAAAGAAAAAGAAACAAACAAAAACATCCCAGACAAAACTGTGAGGACTATTGAACACTGGCACAGTTAGCAGGGAGAGGCTGTAGAGACTCTATTCCCAGAGACATTCATAACCCAATGGGACAGTCCTTGATGACCTGCTCTAGCTGCCCCTGCTTAAGCAAGAGGATTGAACTAGGTGGTCTTCAAGGGTTCCCTCTAACCTTAACACATTCATTTCCCCAAAACACATTATAATTTCTGTTTATTTCTCAATAGTATCAATGCAGTAGTTGGAGATGTAGGACACTGCTTATGGAATATTTTATTTTTTTGTTTAAATTAAATATCACACTTACTTTGTTTGAAGGTCTAAACTCTGGTACCTTCACAGATGAAATAATCCCCAAAATAGTTTCCTCTGACAAGTCCTATTATAGTTTTTGAAGAAAAACAATTAAAATTCACATCAACTCAAAAAAACCTCCATAAAAAGATTATAAATACAACAGGATTTCAAATATTATTGGACCCAAAAATCTCACAGATATTCAATGATGTTTCAGCCAATCATCATTAAAACACCAAGTGACAATTCATTTGCCACATAAACCAGAGCAGTGTGAAGTGCCTAGCACTTGAAAACTGAACAGAAGTGGAAACCTGACTTACAGGAAGGTCCAATTAGAAAACAAGCAAGAAAAAACAAAGGATAAGCAATGCAGAGGCTGTAAGCAGTAAAAAATAAACCCCCTATAGCATAGCTAAGATACTTAATTTTTTAAAAAGCTTTGAAGAGATTTTCTTTCAGTTCAGTAGTTATGTTCCATGAAAATAATAACTCCCAAGGTTCAGTGCTTACTGAAAATATCCAACACGCTACTCATTTCTTCTCCAGGTTAGGGATTTAAATAAAGAAAATAAATTTAAGCAGCTGCCAAACAGCCAGTGCTGAAGCATAGATTACTGTAAGAATCACTTTAATCGGCTCTTGAAAAGAACTGTCAGAACTGGCCAAAACTGAAGACCAAGTTAAGGGAACACTGTTACAGTCTGGATTACCTTTTCTGTGAAAGGAACACAGTACACTGTTGCAAAGAGTTTTGCCGTGCTCACGATGAAATCATAGTGCCTAAAGAAAAAAGCATTATTTTTGGGTGGTTGTTTTTTCTACTTTAGCTGCCCAAAGGTTTGCAATCATCTTCAAGATCTTGAACAAACATACTGAGAAACAGAATTTCCATCCTTCAGTGGAAAATACTACAGAATAATACATTTTGAGTGACTCAGAAGTTGTCCCCAAAACTAAGCTAATTTTGATGAGTGAAGAGTCAGTTAATGAAACATATCTCCTTAACCTCTGTAGTCAAGAAAACAATTACAAATGCCCACATGACATCAATATGATAAAAAGCTTAATCTCAGAATTACTTTGATATTTACCATGACGTCAGTTTTTACTCAAACTAAAAACAGTGATCCAGTTTCTCAAAGCAATTGTAGATATACAGCAGATAAAAGCTTTTTAATCATCAACCACATCAATTTTTTAAATTATCTGTAATACCCAAGCCATCTAGATCAGACCCAAATTGTGATGAACAAGAAAAGTAGTCCCTTCACTAGGTCATCTGGCACATCCTGCATTTTATGATGCAGACAGTGGGGGCAGAGAGGTGTGACAGCAACAACTCAATAATTCTGCAGCCATATAAGACATGAAATGGGTTGTTCTAAGCCATTTCACATTAGATGTCAGAACAGCACCCTCCAATCCCACGTCAGTGAAAGTTAAATTATCTGCAGTGAAAGCATTTGACAGCTTACCAAATCTGCCACTGGATAAGACTGTGCATTAACACCTATCAATTCCAGTCCAACTTCCAGGACTATAAAGCCACTGCCTTGCACTTCCTGCTGTAAGGTGAGTTTTATAGGATGCTATATAATGCATCTGGGACAGTACCATACTTACAAAGGATCACTAAATTCAAACTTCACAGGGAAAGGAGGCCTCTTTGGTGACTGCCAAAACAAACCTGGTAGGAAAACAGACTTTAGATTAAATCCTAAGGAACCAGGGGCAGCAAAAACATGACATATGCCATGAATTTTCAACAGGCATAAAGGGGCATTTGTACTTACTTCCATCTTTTAATCGTGTATCAAGGGGAAATGAATGAAGGAGCTGAAGAGCCTAGAGGAAAAGACAGAGGCTTTAGTAATTTGTCACATAGATTGACATGACCACACTAAATCAAGCCAGTCTAGCTGAAGTAATTTAAAGAGTTAATAAAATCATGAAGCACCTTTGTCAAGACGGACAGCTTAAAGACAAGTACTACTAGACAGAATGCTTGCCCATTTCATTCACAGAATAGACAGTCACCTCATCTGTACAAAGCACAAGCAAGGCATTTAATCCAAGAAGCAAAGCATTCTCCCCCACCTTATTGTCACTTCAGGATTTTTGCATATGTATTTACAATTTGGAATGCAGTATTGTCTCAATGTGACAACTACCACCAGGGATTCTGTATGCACAGGAATGTTTATTAATCCACAACATCCAAATCCCATCTTTCCTACAAAATTACACACATACTTTAAGTGACACTGTGGACCAGACTGTCAGAATGACTGGCTCTTATTTCAGAAAAATCTTTGAGAAAAATCAGGGTTATGAAGGTGAGTTCAGTAACAGGAGTTTAGTGTGGGAAACAAAAACTCACTGCCTAATAAAAGACATCTGATAATCCTGATACTTTGGAAAACACTGGAAAAATGCCACGAAAACTACATGAAGACCACTGAACAGAGTACTAAGAGTGAATCAATAAACCAGACCTAGAAGTGCTACAGTAGAAAGTGATGCAGCATTTTTAGTTTCAAATATAGTTTGCTATTTATGAAGAGATGGAATTGAGTGCAAAGATTTGGACACCTCGTTATTAGGGCCAAGTTTTCTAAAATCCTCATCGGTCTACTGCTACCTCATTTATAGGTCTTACCTACCTTATGGCTAAAATACTTTTCAAATTTTACTCTTGCTAGTTCTACACATTGAGTCCAACTTCGGGGTCTTCTACTGAGAGTTTTAATAACATGAAAACAGCCTTCTAAGCTCTCTCCTGATTTTATTCTCTAAATAAAGAAACATCAAAATGTTAAAACAGACAAGATTCCTTCTACTCCAGTCAAACAGTAAATATGTTTTTATCAATCCATAGCAAGAGGAAACAGAGGTTCACTTCATGAAATATTATCCTTTATGCACTCCTCTCCACTGCGGTTTTTTCCCCATTTACTTCCACCAACCCTTTGGACCACAGGCTATTACAGACTCACAAGAAAAAGTAGTAAACAATTTCAATCCAATTTATTACTACTTGAACTCACTTCAAATTCAGTCTTACTTTCATTTTCCCCAGTGAGTTACACATCAGTGTGACACATACTAACCACGCACTAGCAGTGTCTCAGCCTTTCTGGTATTTCTGTATCGTGTACAGAGCCCATGAGCTGGAGAAGCTCTTAATTATGAGACACACCAGAAATACTGTTCATATGATCAACTAATGACTTGGCAAAGTAAGTCTTCAGGTTTTCTGAAAAAAGTCAGAAACTAGCCCTAATCTCACTGGCCTTAAAGAGAAATGAAATCCATAAAGCAGTTTAAACCCTCTATTTTACCCTAAGGCAACATTCCCTTACCTGTAAAACTTCCTCTGCCGATGGATAGGTTTGCCAGAACTTGTTAAACAATGAAGGCTTGTGAGAAAATGAACTTTCAAACTGTAAAATAAAAAGAACAAATGTGGCATTATGCAAGAAGTCTATCAGATGCCCATCTTTCCAAATACACATGGAGTCGTGCTGAATGCCAGAAAAGTTAATCCATTACCTTATCTCTTGCCCATTGTATTGTATGCTCAATAGCAGCTGGGAAAGACTTCAAGGTGCAAAAAGGTATTTCTTCCTCTGGTGGATCCCGCTGTAATTAAGGAGGGCTGCATGTCAATACAGGCTTATCCAGGTTAATTGCTAATAATAGCACTAAGAACTTGTGCACTACGTAAGGTAAAAACTCCACTGTTATAAAATACAAAGTGTTTTTTTATGCTTAGAAATCTGTTTTATGAACGCTGGCTAGAATTGCCATTCTTCTTTATGAGGAATAGTCTAAACTCAACACTGGAAAGCAAAACTGAACTGTGAAACATAAGCAACAGGTGAAATTGCCAGCCAGCTTTTCCAAGATGTGCAGCTGGCATTCATGTACACTTTCAACATGAAACATGCGCTGTCACTCAAGGCCAGAAAAACTTCTTTATGGACCCTAACAAGACAACTAGGATGCTAAAATGCTCTCTCTGTGGTCACATGGCACTATTTCATGGTGTTCTCAACCAATGAATTTCTCCACAAGAACTTAAAACAGAGGGATACTGCAGGTAATGTCTATCAGCAACAGAGTCTGAAGGTTCATTTTCCCCTTTCCCATTCAAACAGAACTGTTATGTATGCTTGTAAAGAACTGCTCAAATTTTGTTTCCTGTGAGTTTTTCTTCAGAAACAAAGGAAGTAATTATTTCCTAACAGTACTGTTCATCAGCAGCTCAAATAGGCCACTTATTTTAGAAAGACACATAAAAATGATCAAAGAATCAGAGGGCATCATGGGACAAGCTACAGAAGGTGAGCGATGGTCTTGAAAAACTTACATGACTGTTGTAGGACTCTGTCAGATGGGGCACAATAACTTCTGTGTGTCCTTTTGTTCCCATAGTTCCAGAGTCTATAAGAGGACGCAGGTTTGCTACACAACGACTGACACGGAAAGACACAGACTATCAAAACACAGAACAATCTTTACATTCTTGCCTTGCAAACAACCAGAGTTGTCTCTATATACTTTCAGAAGAGTGGAAAGCTTACACCAAATTCAGAAAAAAAGAGATTAATAAGAATTATTCAGGTTAGATCAAGATAGACCATACACCTCAGCATGTGTGCATTATGAGCATTAGAAATTATTTGTAAATGTCAATATCTCTACTTTTAAATTTAAATACATGTTTTTATGCTTAAATAATTCAACCTTAAAACTGCCAGAGTATCCTCATCAGAAATTAACAGGTGCCCTTGCTTCCCTTCCATCTGCTACCTATCAATGTATCTCCTGGCTTCAACATTGTCCAAAGCAGTCACAATCACGTCTTGCTTGGTGTAGAATTCATCGTTGTAAGTGTTCTCAGTGGCTGGACAAACTTTATTAATATCCGAGTCAATCTTTATGTAAGGATTGATGTTCAGAGTTGCTTCTGCTGCAGTGTAGCTCTTAGGTTTCTGAAAGCATAGATACAGAGATCAGCAATATGAAGATAAAGATCATCAGGGACACAGAAATACCGACTTCATTTACTGATCAGACAAAATTCGCTGACAAATGTTACTACACAAAACATAAAATAAATGACATTTTTAATCATATGCCTCCCTCACTGATAAATACCTTATTAATCTAGTTTTATTTTTTATTTTAAAGAGCTTAAATGCTTTCTCAAGTACTGAAACTGAGGCTGCATACTGCCTCTCATAAGAATTTCTTCAAAAGAAGGGAGCTCATGACTACCTGAGGATAAACCCATCAGTAACTCTGTGTCTATGCAGCACAGACATCAAGCACCTGTGAATAATCACATTACTACAAGGTATTTCCCACAAAATCAATTTCAGAAGCTAAACTGAAATAGAGTTCTTTCTATCCGACACTTCTAGCCATACCACAATTATCTAGAGATCAGCACTCAAGCCTGTGGCTTCTAAAAGCTTTCAGGGTTCACTTTCCATTTATCTATCCATCCAAAGTGCAATCTGTTCCCAGATTTGCTACACATAAACAGGAGGCAGAAAATTCAACTGTTGGATTTTGGGCAGGTGAAACCTTTTTCCACGTTGCTGTCAAGATCTAAGCCACCTTCTTTATTTTGTGCTGTGTTTGCAAGTATGGGGATGTTCTCTCTGCTTCTAAAGAACTAACAGCTTATATGTTATGTACATGTTGGGCTTTTTCGAAACTATTTACCAGCTTAGTGAAAACTGAATTAAGTCAGAAGACACCAACTTTGGTCAAGTGCCATCAGCACTATTTTCTATTTTCTCCAAATTTCAATGGCATAGTAGAGCATTTCTGACATAGTAACCCATGGCAGGCTCTTACGCAATACAGTACTCATCTAACTGTCAAATTCAAGAGAATTCATTAGTCAAAAGCAGCAGTACAAATTAAGATTAGACAAGACAATTCTACTCAACTGATACTAGTGATGAGTTGGATGCCACTGGAGTTCTAGGCACTGTTTTTAAAAAACCCCTAGATATCATTAATAGCCTTTTTTTCTGGACAGAAGGACAGACACTCACAAGTTCAGCTCTCTGTGGGGACACAGGACAGGGAAACACAGTAGTCCAGAAAATTTACTCAGTAAGAAAGCCTACCTGTATGTGATGAGGTCGAAAAAGAAACTGCCTGTTCAGATTGGATTTCTCTATCAAATCTGGATCTGTAATTGTAACCTAAGTCAGAAAGGGCAAAATCAACAGCTGAAGTTAAATTTTAAGTGTAACACTGAGCAATGATCTTGATGAAACTTCTAGAGACACTTGTCAAAACAGAACACTGCTATTGGCATCCACTGTGGCCAAAGCTCTGCTTATATTGACTGACTAAATTTTGTTTTAAAATCAAAATACAGCAAGACTGCTCCAAGTGTATTCCGTTTCTAACTGCACATCCTCCTATGCCAAGGCCACTGTATCCTCTGCACAGAGATCAACATAAAATGAGACTTAGGCTTTCAACAGTTTCAGTGGTCTAATGATTTAATTCTTCCCTGTCACATTACTTCTAATGAGAAGTAAGGTTAACAGGTGACTTACCAATCCTCTGTCTTGCCCAGTACCAACACCAAGAAGTGCAAAGTTTTTCAGCATTTCACAGCCTATCGCTCCACAGCCAACCTAAAGAACATTACATTTGTAGAATCAGAAATGTAATTGGAAACCACAAAGACAAGTCCCACTGCAATTCTGGACCTTTTATTCTGCAGTGGCACATAGAGCTGCCATCATGTATTTTGATGAGAGCGGGCATTAGCTGTACCAACAAAGCATTTAAAACAGTGTAACAGTGTCAGTCATACTCACCAAGAAAACATTCAAATCATGGAGCTTCTGGCACAGAGAATCTCCAATACAAGCCCTCAAGGCATCGTATCTATCTCCCCTATGCAGGCACAGGAGACAAAAACAGGAGACTTCAAGCTGCTGTTTATCATGGTAGTGCCACTGATGCCAAACTGCACTTTGACATGAACTAAGAAAGTCAGAGTCTATAATTCCTGTTCATCCCATGCTGAAATAGGACACACATTCTTAACAGCAAACAGTACTGAATTAACTTTAAAAGACACCTGTGCCTGCTAGAGACTCAGATGTGAATAGTACATAAGCCAGCAGATTGTAGTTATATTTACCGTGGGAGAAACTCCTCAGAGCCCACCTTCTCTAGAGGTGTTACAATGTCTAACACATCTATATATAGCTGTAAAAAAAAAAGAAAAAAAGAAAAAATCCAATAAAAACCTGTGAAAAACAAACATTCATGTTATTTTAATTTTAAAACTAACTACTTTGTGTGAACAACAGAGTCTAGAAATTTAGAAGCACTAAGTTTTACTGTCAGTGGAAGACTACACAGCATCTGATACCCTACAGTTCACTTCATAATTTTAGTGGACAGGAAAAAGCACTTGGACACAGAGGGGAAAAAACATTCACTCAAACAGGTGAGCTGCAAACAGGTGAGTTTTTGACTTCGGACAGGCATGTTACCCCTCCATAGGTAACTGTGAAGACTGTAACATTTTTTAATCTAACTGATACTCTGACATTTATTCTGAGAGTTTGAAACCCCTGTTCTTATGTACAGTAGTGTAAGCTGGTATCTGCACTGTGTCACACCTTTTCATCCATGCAGTGACAAGCCAATGCTCTTTTTGCTCATGTGGAAAAACAATGTGGTGTCTGAACCCCAAATACAAAAATTTTAACTAAAACTGGCTGTACTTTTATTGTACACATAAAAACACCACTTTTTCTAAATACAGTTCTCAATTTTTTTTTAGTTCAGTGTTATAGAAGTTGTTCAGGTTACTCTGATCATACAACATTTACACACAACTGTCCATTCATAAGGTATCAAAATAACCATCCAAAAACCAAGACAGCCTTACCCACTGCTGCAATGGAGAAAATTTTCCTGTTACTGCTTTCAGGACTTCCTGGCTAGCAACACCACCCACTGCTGCAGCCAAAGGAGGTAGAAATCCCTGAGCAGTCCTAGACAGCCATTTCACCACATCTCCATTCACCTGAGGCTGAAAAGTAAGACACAGGAACAGGTTTACCCCCTCAGTGAACAAGTCAGTGTTTAATAGTTTCACAGACCATTATTCTTCAGTAAAAGACAGATTATTTCACTCTGACTAGCAAAAAAGTTTCCAGCCAAGACAGATCCACCATATACCCTATATTTGTTGTATGCATTTGTCTAAAAACTGGATTCACATCACCACAGGATCAGCCTTCATGTCAGGTCAACATTCAGTTGAACCCACGCTGAAATCCCATTCTGTTTCCTCACGTGGCCTTCAGACAGCCTGCTGATCCATCTAAAGATGGATTCAAAGGCCAGAACAAGGACCAACAACTAAAGCATGACCTTTAGGCAAGTAAATGAGTACATAAAGAAGTGACTAATAATGACAACGATTCCTTACTCACTTTTTTTTCCAGTGTTTCACTTATAGACATGGCTATTTTCAGCATTTCCTCGGCATCTTGAAGGCATCTAGACAGCAGGGTAGAAACAATAATGATGACTTAAACATTCCAGAGTTCTTCTAGAAACACAATCAATGGAAGAAAAAAGCAATGGATACAGTAGGAAGTTTGGAATCTCACATTATCCTTAACAGTGAGCATTTAAGATGTACTTCTAAATGTTAGGGTTAGCTCAAGAACAGGAGTGTCAGTGGAAAAGCCCATGTGCAAGCACAGTCTTAAGACTTATATTTTTTAAGTAATTTTGTCTCATTTAACTCAAAATTACACACATCAAGAACTACAGTTGAATTAAGAACACTGAAAATTAAACCCAAATCACTCAGATAATTTTTTTTAAAATCCATGAACTACAAGATAATTCAGGATCACTGAAACAACTTTTCCATATCAATCCCACATTGGGATTGATGTGAAAAAACTAGAACAGAGAAGGCCTTCCTCCAGAAGTATCTTCTGCCTATCTGGGCCCAGAAAGTGTCATTGCTATACTGGGAAAGCCTTGTTACACGCCCAAACACACATCAGGTAACATTTTTCATGTTGCCATTTTTACGTGGTCCATCAGGTACCAGACAGGGAAGGTACCATGCTGCACAGCCAGCCAGTAACTACACAAAAAGGAGAGATCTGTCTCATTCAAGGCTTGGCAAACACAGAACTGCTGCTTTACCCAATGTTTGGTCTGCGACCAAAGTTCTCCTGGAAGTGGTTCAAGGCAAGCATGGCAACATGGATCTGCAAAGGTGCCTGTTGAGACAACCATAGCTGTTGATCAGTTACAAACTAGAGAGAAATCAAGTACACAAAAACAACTATCTGAACTCTTCTGTTACCATTTCTTGTCTCTTAAGTACAACGCTCAAAAAAAGTTTTAAAATAACATTAAAAATTAATTTGAAATACCCTTTATTAATGTTTTTTTAAAAGGTATTGCTCAGTAATGCAATGCCCTTCACACACATTCAGCATCCACTTCAACTAAGTCCAAATGAAGAGTCCCCAAAAGAATTTAGGGCTGAAATTGGAAAGTGTGGTAATCTTCTTTTAACGAGACATCATAATGCACTGCATTTTGCCAAACATCAATAACAAAGCCTAGCATTAAGAACAAAAAGTAGAAGTTATATTATTCTAAACATAAAGCTACAGATTACAATCCATGTATTTTTACTATTAAAGCACTTATGCCCAAATCCCCACATGCTAATTACCTCAGGCTTGCTAAAATCTGCAACAATGCATAATGGATTTGTTATCTGCTTCTCCAGCTGTTCCTGGAAAAACAGAATGACAACAACACACTACTTAAGAATACAACAGCCACCGCTACCTGATAAAACAATATTCTTCCTATAGAGATTAAGAAATAAATATCCTTTCTCACTAGCATTGCCAATGCTCTCTTGATTATTCATGCCACACTAGATGCAAAAAATAATTATCTACTGCAAAAAAGTTCTATTAAAAATGGTGAGAAAGATGTTTCACATCCTAGTAGCAAGATTCATCTTTAAATGGGTGTGATTTTTGGGGCTGTCCTGTGCAGAGTCCCAAAAGCTGGAGTCCATGATCCTTGTGAGTCCCTTCCAAACAAAGGATATTCTATAGCCTTTCTATATCTAGAAAATATGTATGTGCTGAACTCTGCTTTGAGTGCTCAGAGCATTAATGCCTGAGAATCCAGCTCTGTGAAGCACACACTTACAAAGTAACACATCTTGGGCATCTTCACTTGCATGGCTATGCCTCCATGCAGGTAAGGCTCCATCTCTGATGTATCACCAATGCTGAAGGAATAAGGTGACACCACTGAAAAGAGAAGAGAATAAACAGTGGCAGATAATTCAAAGTGTCATTGGGTACCACAGTTCTGTATTCAACAAAGTGGCGGTTTGTCAATGCTTTTTGTACTGCAATTTTGCAGCAGGCAACCTCGTTTTGAAAGCATAAGCAAAGCAGATCCTCCTAACAGGATTAACAGAAACTGGCAGAGGGACAAAGTATTAGTTTCACATGATCTGTTATGAGCTGAGCTTTTTTAAGTGGCAGCAGATTTAACAAGAATTCTGATGACCACAGCTCTGTAACAAAAATGAAACCACGTTTAATTTTCTTTAAACTGTGCACAGCAGTGTCCAGTATTAACTGCTCTGAGTAGGATTTTAGCCCTGTGACGAGAACTACAGGCAATCAAAAAAGGCAGCTGGAGCATTTTATCACATCTTGCCTCTCATACACGGGAAGCATCATTCAGGCAAGGCAAAAAGACAGAAAAATTGTTAATTCATGGAAAACAAAAACCAAAAGCTAAGTCACGAATAGGAGGAAGGCACTGACTGCAGGATCAGTTCTAGCAAACCACAAGGGTCCAGAGGAAACAGATTCAATCACATGTTTCAAGGGTACTGCTTTTTAGTGTTAGACCACAAAACAGTTAAAAACAAACAACCAACCCCCACCCATCTGCCCTCTCTTCTGCTTGAAACGAACAGACATGCAGATCTGGGAACTGGAAAATTCCACAGCATCCAAAAGGAACCAAGTAGAATGCCTTCAGACACGCATGAAGTAGAATAAAGCAGGGTAGATATAAACCATGAAAATAACTTCAAAAGCATTCTTAGAATGTTGTCAATGCATCCTGTACACTTAAATTGTCACCCAAAAAAGATACAAGGCAAACAGTGGCACACCAAGTGGCATCCAGAACTATGACAGAAGAACAGGCATTATGGGACCCTCCAAATACCAAACCAGTTTCATCAGCAGAAGAATGATGGTCAGCTCAGAGGCTGCCAGCTAGATTCCACATTTTGAGCTGAGCAATTCCATTGGCTCCTTAAACAACAAGATGAGTTCAGATAGACTTTACTAAATGGAAATGCCATCAAAACAACACCAGGAAGACCTTTACACCAAATAGTAATTTTTTTGTGCAAGCTCACTGGAGGTCCACACAACCCAGCACTCCTCTGATTATGATAACTAACACTGCAATGGCTAAATCAGGCCAGAAAATAAGTACCTTGCAAATGAGTCAACAGCAGTTTACCTGTTATTTGGTGTGTGGATCCATTCAAGCATGACATTCCATTAACTTCCCGAAAAGTTAAGAACTGTCCTGTTTCAAGCCTGTGTGGATGATTTTCAAGGCAAGTGACAATACCAGGGTTTGACTGAAATAAAAAATGGCAGTCAGCAAGGAGGAAAGTGTCTCGTGCAAAGTGGTCACGTTGTATTGCAGGCACACAGCTTTTTCTCTGCTGAAACTGCAGTCTCTAATACTTTTAACATCTCATTTCTGTCATAGCAAGAGAGTTACCTATGACAACTTTTTCAGTCCTACAATTTTCAATTTAACAGTGTTTCTACAACACAAACTTTCATTTTCACTGTTTTCAGTTCTTGGTACGTCAGCAAACTGCATTTGCTAGTTCTCAGCAGTCAAATCCATTGTTGTGTTCTGAAATAGTAGAAGACTTATCCCATTTTTTCAAAATAAAAATAGTCTCCATGTGCAAACAAATTTTCAGGGGCATTAAAAAATAGTCCTGTGTATGGTCCATGCTTCCTTTCTGTGTGATCCTTAGAAAGGACATCCAAAATCATTCTTGCAAGTTTGGAAGCTTAAAAAGTTGGACAGCATACAGGAGAGACAGCTTCAGCAGGTCACAGACAAGCTTACACTTCCAGGAATCTCAGACAAAACCTCATCCTCTTACAGGATGTGATGCCAACCTGCCATGCACACAGAGACCTCACTGCAGTCTGAACACAGCTCATCAAGACCTTGTGCTGCACCTCAAGCTGTAACCTGGTGGATTTGCAAGCAAGCCTGGCCTGTAAAGTCTCCTCTCATCCCTTCCTGAGTTCCCAGGGTAAGAAAAATTTCATTTAAGTAGCATAGAACTCAATTACAGTGGACCACATTCTCTGTGGACAATGAACAACAGCGAAGGAGTTGACTGGAGAAAATTCTGCTCTGATTTAGGGACACAGTGCCACCTTGACCCTGTCTACAGGACAAGAACAGCCACTTGATGGTATTGAATTTTACACTTCAGAGTGGAAGAAGATACAACTAAATTTAAGTATCAAGTATTAAACAGGACGTATATACAAATATATATTCTTTCCTATATTCATTCATATATTCATTACTTGGCAGGTAATCAGCACAAGCCATGAAACTCAGCTGAGTACTCCTTATGTAATTAATGGGAACAATCAAGTCATCCATTCCCTTTTAAAGACACCAAAGAACAGGCTACCCAAATCATCATATCATAAACTTTAATCCAGACCAAACCCAACTTGCTGTACAACCCCTCCTAGATTGGTTATTATTGTATCTAGACTGGATATTGGACAAAAGACTTGCTGCTGGACGAGTGAGCTTACTGTCTGGACTTCCAGAACTGAAAAAAGGACCTAAAGTAATCTCCCTTTATAAAACAATAATACAAGATTAAATGGACATCCTAATATTCTGTGCTGGAAGTACTAGCAATAATATTCCCTTCTCATTTTCTCTGCTTTGGTAGGTTAAAATAACCTTTAAATTTCTTTTCACAATATGCTCTCGATCCCCTTGATTATTCCAGTAGCCCACCTGTAAGTGCTGCAGTTTCTTACAAAAAGGGCTCTTTTCACACCTATTTTCAGGCTTCCTTAGAAGACTTACCCTATTCCCACTCCAAAGTTATATCCTTTTCTTTCTACATCTCCTCATTTCTTTCTCTCGCTCTCTCGCCAATTAAAAAAAAAAAAAAAAAAAAGTATTGTGTGTTACATAGTAAGTAACAACCAGGCGGCAAGGGTAAGAACCCTTGTAAAGTAACCAAAGTAACTTTGCTTCTTCTACAGTGCCAATTTCAAATTGCTTAGCAGGCTGCTCAAGCGAAGCACTCTGACACTCTCCTTTCCAAAGAGTCTTTTTAAAAATAGTTAAAGCAACACAATGACTTTTATCCTTTACTTGTGTTATATTTGAAATGAAGACCTCCTTTGGCTCCTCTCCCGTTGTATCCAGCACTTCAAATTCATCACCAAAGTCACAAAACAAACGTGAACATACTCCATACACATCTGCACTGATGAACTACAAGAGAAAGTAAAAATCATGAGTATCCCTAAAACAGCACAAGCCAAAGATATGATGCCTCACACTGGACCTTGTTGAAGGCCAGCAGGTTTAATTCTACAGTGGAAAACTGTTGTGTACTCAGGCCACTGACTACACAGCACAGTACTAACAGACCTTAAACCTGCAAGAGCATTTCTGAGCCCATTCACAACACAGGAGTAACAACATTACTACACAGTGAAATGCTGTCATTTCTACTTGTCTTACATTCCGCCTCAGCATGTCCTTCAGTCTCAGCACAACCATTCCATTTTGAGAACCATTTTGAGTTAACAGTGAAAACTATTTCTTTAACACAAGTGCTTTTTAATTAAGGACAAAGCTGTTCTTACTTGTGCTGGTATCCAGATAATACCAGTAGAAGCACTGTATTCCCAAAACTCCTGCTGCTCCATCAACATGCCATCTGCATTGAATTATATACCTCATAACCAGCCTTATCCATTTTTGGAAAGAATACCCCGAAGGTCCAGAATGCCCACTGTACAGGTTATGCATGCATTGCATTTTTTTTATTACCTTAATAGGCGGCTGCTGAGCATGACAGAAGTCATTAATCTTCTTCTGCAGCAACAGACTTATTTCAGTCAATATGACACACTGTGAAGAACAGAAATACTTCTAAGACACTGAAAGTAATCAGTATCTTCAGGCTATCAGAAAACTTAATACCCAGAGTAAGTTACTTAGGTGTCCTGACTCCTATCCTCCATGCTTAAGAGAAATAATACTGAGTAACTTTTCTCATTAAAGCAGATAGGTTACCACCCCACAACTTCTGGAAACAAAATGAGTAAGAGCAGAAACAACAAATTCTCAGGTTTTTGTTTGTTTGGTTGTTGTTTTTTGTTTTTTTTTAACTGCAGCTGTGAAACTCAAAACCTAGCTAGAATATTTACCAAAACAGTTATGGATAATCTCAGCAAAAATGTAGATTTTGAATTTTAGGATTAAAGCTAGCAAACAAATACAAATAATACTCATCAGTGCACACCAAGAAGTCTGCATAGGCTTCCAGTATTTGTAGCCATAAAATTGCAGACACAGAATTTCTACACACATTTCTTTAATGCCTAGGACAATACTGGGTTTCAAGGCACATGCACTGCAATCCATTCAGTTACACAAGGTCTGCTGTAGCGGGGACATTCAGAGACTTGGTGTGCTTGTATGTAAGCCACATAGTACAGGTTCCCCACTCAGACTGAGCCATGCACACAGGCAGGAGACAGCTGACTGAACAACTGCAAGTGCCCTCACTCCAACACAGAGGCAGTTAAATTTCATTACATATATACATACATGAATGATCTAACTATATAGCCTGAGCTTCTGCTGCCTGGAAAACAGCACACAGAATGTATGTAGAACATCTGTGCTATGTAGCTGCAAAGAAAGGTCACAGTTTAACCTTCAAAGAAAAAAATTTGTACAGCGACCCCACTTAGCTATTTATATTATATATATTTATATATATTTATATATAATATATATATAAGTATAATAAATATAAAAATAAATATTATAAATATATATATATTTATATATTAGCTGTTGTCATAGCAAATTCCATAGTAAGTGTACTAAGAAAGTGGTGGGAAAACAAACCCACTGTTTCAGTCTTGAAAAAAATAAGGACAACACTTCATCAGTCCAAATACAAGATCTATTGTTTTCTTTACATCATCTCAAAACATACTTCAAAGTTCTTCATTCTATTTACTTACATAAAAAATCCACGTTGTATGCTCAACTGCTTTAAGAGTAACATACCTGGTAGTGCTTTAGGAAAGACAGATCTGTGGTTTCATCTAGTGGCACGGTTGATGCTGCTACACGGACATATGGATTGAGTTCTGCAATACGAGGAAGTGTGGCCTCAGCCCTGAAAGAAAAGCTATTTTCAATTTTTTACATATCTACAAAACTGTATTTTCAATACAGAATTTCATACTACACATGCCCTACAAAAGACTCTCACAATGTTTCCTGGCAAAAACCAAGAACTCATTTATTCACACTTCAATTCCTAGCAGGTCTGAGGAAAACTGCTGTATCCAATATCCCACAGGACTCACGGATGGTCTGCTGTCATGGCTGTTGTCCAGTCTTGTAAAGGTGGCTGAGAAAGCCCAAGGAAGAAATGCATGCTGGCCCCACTATTAAATTTGCAGTGACACTTGTGACTCAGAACCTCAGTCCCAGTCTAGACTTCCTCTAATATCTACCTGGGCACTGTACTCACAGCCAGCAACTCCAGAGAAAAGGTTTAACAGGTATTTGATATGTACTAGCAGCTCTTGGACAATAAACTGCTGTTTTTGATGCTGATGAGACTGTCAAGCTCAGTCCTCTCTCACTCCAAAGACTTCACTAACCTGTTCCTTTGACTGGTAACATCATCTTCACGGATGAAGAAGTTGATCCCCAAATCCCATTTTGTGCAATGCTTGGTGTCATGAACTGTAAGAGCCTAAGAAAGTTTGTCAAAAAGCGTTTGCTGGAAGAAATATACAATGTCACAGCATCCAAAAATATGGATTAAGCACCACATAAAATATTGGAGGACTAACACTGCAGAAGATTTAGTTGTAGCACATATAAGAACAAGCTCTTCCAACCTCTTTCCCAAGAAAATTCTCACTGTTTGAGAGAGCAAAACACATCTGCAACATGCACTTCATTCAGCATTCTCCTCCCACTTTGCAGTGATAACAGACAGCATTTAAATATCAAAGATGATTTTTGCCAGACCGTGATACAGGGGCAATTGTGATCTGAAAATTAATGGACTCATTTGATTTTTTCTATTGGAAAGAAGAGTTTTGAAAGGCTTCTTGCTAATAAAATTAATCCCAGCAGCACAAAAGCAGTTGTTGGAATAAAACACCCAACCATTCTAATACCTACACAAAAGGATTCTAATAGATGACAAAATAAAATAACATATTTTGAGTAGTTTGGACCACTCCATTTAGGAGAAGCCACTTTGTACAAAAGGATTCAGTATCTAATCAGCAGCTAGCTAAAATATTTTATGAACTATTTCAGAGTGCAGTGGACTTTAATGTGAGATTCTGACTGTACCACTAGAACATCCAGATTACTGAAAGTTTTCACCCCTAGGTTCTCAAATGTTTTGCAACTCTTCTACTGAAAAACAGATTCAGAAACTTTAGATTAATTAGCTAGTAGTGTTTTGCCTTTTTCTCATGCTTACACAAGAATACCCAATAACAGAACTGTTTTACATACCTTTACCCCAGCCAGAATGATGTTTTTGGCTGAAAAAACAAAAAGCAAAAACAGAGAAAGGGACTGTTGCAGGTTACTTGCAAATCTGTAACTGGATAGTTATTCAGGTAAATAATAACAGTATTTCATTGTTAAGAATTTCATAGCTTAAGGGTTTTTTCTCTTTTACATTTGGCTCAAGCATTCTACAGCACCCCTGAAAGCAAAATAACACAAGCAAGGTTAAAAAGACTCCCTATATTTGTCATTTGTCAGCTGTTCATCCCACAATTATGATTACAGAGATAGTAATGACAATAAACTGCAAAACCCCATGACTCCCTTCTGGCATCTGGTGCAGAGAACCACAACAGCAAACTGAAGGAGTAATAGGCACGAACCAGCCAAAACAATGAGGAGCTCATGAGGAGTAAGGGAAATTGTTAAGGAGTCTCTTGTATCAGAGCAGTTCTGTTCTCCTACACACCCTCCCATTTCACACATGGGAAAAATTTGAGCTATAGCTATTCCTATAATACATTCATTGATACTGATGTCTAAATGAGTAACTTGGATTACCTACCCTAAACCTTCACCCAGGACACAAGATTTGGGTAAAGTAATCTGACTCACATGGAAAATAAAATCTGAAATGGTTTTCTAGTAAAATGAGAACATAAGTCCAGGATCTTTCCTGCATCTGCAATGTTAGTAATATGCATCATGCACACATAAATTCACTCTGATAGTTCAGACATGCTTCTTATATTTAAATTTACGGTTTACAAATACTCTGGGACAGTATGTTTACACACACTTGTGTCTTCTTACGTAAATGCTACCTAACTTACCAATCTCCACACCAAGGCCACCTACACCACTCAGGAACACATGGGACTGAGCCATCTTCTGCATTGCTGTGTCTCCAAGAACATACCTCTGGCGACTACAGCAAAGACAAATTCAGATCAAAATAAGATACAAACAAAATCAAGAGCATATTAAAGCAAGTCAAGAATTCCTAGTCATTAAAAAACTTTTTAAAAATTCAAATGTTTATCGTGCAAACATAAGATTTGCACTCATAATGTATAGAGCAAAATGCATTTAGTATAGACCTTGTCAGTGCCAGGTTTTAGAGAAGATAAATAAAGTTAAATCAGTACAAAACTTCTTCACGACAAACAAAGTTTTTGGAATGAACTACTGAAGATACAAGCATGCAAAAGAATTTTTGTTATCAGAAATCTTCAAAACAGAGGGTGACACAGCTTTTGTAGTCAGATCTTGAAATGTGGAAGAGTCCTAACTTCCAAGTAATTGTACAATTAAACTTATACCATTCTAAACATCACCTTTTTCACCAAGGAAAAGAACAACTTTCCTGAGGCTACTGCCAAAAAGTAAAGTGACACAATACCAGAAGTATATTGCACCAAATTAAAAAGAAGTTTTATTTGTTCTTCATACAAACATTTTAAAAATTATTTATTTTCTGATATACAAAGAAGCTTTTCATCCCACCATGCTTTTACAGGGATACATTTGTCCCAGTAGAAACTTTATGAACTATTACCATGCGAAATGATCTCAAGACACTCCCAGCTAACAAATTAAAACAAAACTAAACCAAAAGAAATAACTTGTTTTTTTTAATCTACAAAAAACCCTCAAAATCCAACACCTTGAAGTCTGGAGGGTAACAGAGATATTGATGATGGGGACTGAGAAGCACAGCAAAGGCTGAGGGATGAATGAAATTACAACATTACTGCATGTAAATGTAAGTGTTCCTGAAAAGTCGGGAGCAATGCTTAAAAATCAGACAATCTTACCTATATAAAGCATCATCAATTTCCATAGAGTCTGCTGCCATGATTCAATGTGATTTATTTACACTAGAAGGGTTACAAAAAGAAATGAGCTGGTTATGTCAGATGCAATTTCACAGCTGGCACCCCCTCCCTGCCCCACTCAGTTCTTCATTAAAGGAACTGAAATATAGAAAAGCGATGTTACACAGGAATCACTTTGAACATTAAGAAGCCTGTGGAATACCACAGCACCTGGGTAAGGAAAATACACACCAGCCAGAAGGACAAGAACCCCCAAATCTTCAATAAATGCCTTCAAAATACAGACATTAATTTCCCCACTGAGGAAATAGAAGACTTCTTATATTTGCCATAGTTAGATTTACTGAAAGAGCAACTTCACTTTATATAAAGAGCTCCAAGCTAATCAACTTGGGTTGCTCAGTGGGTTTTTTGAAAAGAAGATAGAAGAACACTGAATGGCTAGAAATCAGCATTTATGCTACATTATTTCTATGTTAATTGAAAACCCTTAAGAAACAAGTGTTTCAGCTAACTGAAGAAACCAACACCCAAAGATCTGAATTATTGCAACATTTATCTAAGACATTGCAGTTAGACAGTTCGATAGGATTGTAAGGAAAAACATAATTTGTGCTATTAAGGCCTTTGGCTATTAACAAGGATGTTTTCATTGTTAAATTGGTGATAACTAAGCACCAGGATTAGGAACAGGCTGCCCCTGGGCACCTTGTTTCTTACTAATGCATACTGGGAACTGGTGCTTTCTGAACCCGGCAGGTTGACTGCCACCAAACACAGGATGACCAAAATAGACCCCATGTGTACTTTTGTAGTAGTGATAGGAACTGATGTTCTGGGTCACATATCTTATTTCAGCTTTCTACAAATTGCCTTGGAAACTACACATAGCTGACAATCCTCTCTCTCCTAAGACTGAAAAGTAAGAGCCCAGACATATTAAGAACTTTCATTTGAAGAGCAGAGATATACCCTAAAACAGCTTTCAAACCTGCCCAAATTCTAATTCCTATTCACTGTTCAGGTGACTTTGGCAAACGTTTTAACATTTCTGAGGTATGGCACCTGCAGTCTGTCACAACGTGGTGACTGCAACATTCTGACCCAAAATTCATCCTTTTAGTTTTCAGAAAGCACTGAAATAGCACAGCAAGGGACAGATGTATATTGGACACAGGCCACAAATCTCATCCACTAATTCCTACACTTCTGCTAGCAATCAAGGCAGTGAGCATGAGGCAGCTCCATCACAGTCCACATCACCAGCCACTTCAGTGCAGCTCCGATGCCCTTGATACCACATGGGCTGAAGACAAGCAATGACCATTTTTCTAGAGCCAGATCTCAAGCCAGAGTGCAACACACCACATCTTACAGTCACAGGCTTCAGTCCCTGCTTAAATCAGGGCCTTCATTTCAGCCACTGCCTGAGACACAAGACTGGAAATCCCCCTCAAAGCAAGCCAGCATCATCTCATAACAGACCACAGCTGTTCTGCTCCTCCACAATCACCCTCCACAAACAGCACAGACACTCTGGTACTACACAACATAAAAGCATTGTGGTACTAAGATGGGGAAGGTGATCCACTCCCAGATAAAAAAGCTCAGCTTCCACTGCTGTGGTTGCTGACAGCCATCTCAATCTCTATGCCCTCCCAAACAGTCTTTTGTAAACAACTAGGACGTGTGATCAACTGGAAAGAGAAACTCAGCCACCTGTTTTGCACAGACTCATCTGACAGCGGCTCTTTCAATATACATTTTAATTCCCCATTCTCCTCCTACAGTCATAGTTACAGCACTGAGATGCTGCCAGTGCACCCGTCAGGGAGAGAAAAATATGTCCTTCCACAAGGAGGATTTAATGACGCTATGGTGATGTAACTGTAGAAAAAACTTGGTTAATGTATTTCTGCATCCAAGTAATTTCTCATTTTTGTTCCACCGGTATTGAATCTGTTTCAAAGAAATGCATGTTAAAAAGTCATTCTAACATTATGTCCTAGTTCTTACCAGAGGCTCAACATTTATACGTATATGTCTGTTTCCTTTTAAAAGCCAACACTATCAGTTTTAATACCAGCCTGGTATTTAACAATTTAAGTAACTTTCCTCATTTTTTTAAAGGCTTAGCTGCTTGCATGACATAACCCAGGGACAAACCAAGAAGCTACATGTTACCAAGAAGGACTAAGATGCTCTGAAGAGCAGCAAAGACACAGGACCTGTAGCGGTGTGCTGGTTTCACAGTGTTCTTACCTCCGAGTCAGCGCAGGCTGAAGCAGTGTTAACTATTAGCTGTTCAGCACGCTGGGATAGCACGGAGGCCTGGACTCATCCCACCTACCCGGAGTTTGCAGTGGCTGATCCCAGTCGATGCAGGCTCCCTGTTCAGTAGGCGGGGAGAGGAGGCTCAAACCCAGTTCCTGCTCAGCCGGGCTAATGCGGAAACAGCGACACCTCGGATCTGCAGCGGGGAACCCCCCACAGAGCCCACGGGCTGCCTCGGAACCACCCCGACAACAGCAGAGCCTGGCGGCTGCAGCCCCCACTCGCCGCTCTCGGGGCGCTCCTGCGGCGCTGGGCACCGCCACCCGACCACGCCACCCCGGGCTCGCCGTGCCCCGCCCGCCTCCGCGGCCCCGGCCCTGCCGCCGCCCGCTCTCCTCACCCCACGGCGGCCTTAGCGCAGCGATGCAGGCCCAAGCGCAGCCAGCGGCGGCGGAGGAAGATGCAGGAAAGGGGTGGGAAGCGACAGCGCCGGTGCCGCGGCGCTTCCCCGCCTGCGCCGACATGAGGGGCCGGGCCGGGCCGGGCCGGTGCAGCCCTGAAGAGGCGGGGCCGCGCAGCGGCTGCGCGACAGGAGCTGCTTAAGCCGTTGGAATACGCGCTATTTTCTGCTCGAGAAGTAACACACAGTGCTGTTAAAAATAATAAAGTTAATAAATCCACCTTAGGTTCAAGCATGACCAGTTTAGACGATGAACAGCGTTCCCGGGCCCTCCTGCCATAACTGCCTCTGTATCGGGTAGGAGAGCACCAGCAGAATGTTACCTACCACACAAGCAGAATTTCATCCAAAGGCTCTGGGGAGCCGACTGCGAAATACTAGATAGTAGCCAAGGCCGTAGAGGAGATTTGGCAGAGTATCAAAACCAAAGTACAGCCCATGCCGGGGTGGTACATAAGCTTGTGGAAACCTTTTCTCTTGTTTTCTAGTGGTGATTAAGCAGAGATAGCAAGCCATGGCAGCCACTGCACGGCCTCCACCACCAACTCCACACCACCCCCGTAAACCCAACATCTCCTCCTATCAATATTTTGTCTCCTGATGAGTCGGCGGGAGACAAACAGCACTCAATATGAGTGATCAGCAAGTCTCGTTTATTAGCAATCTTTGGTTCATTATATACTATCACTAATTAAGCTCACTATTGGACAGCATTTTAAGTGTTAACCCCTCCCCGTTCCACATTCCTGTGGTCGTCCAGCTGCAAAGTTTCTTCTTTCTCTAACCGCAACACTCTGTTGTTGTAAAACCCCCTTTCTGATAAGGAGATGATGACCTTGCCAATTAATCACACCAGCTGCACTTTGTTTTTGCTGCGCTGTGCGAATTCAGCTATCTGCTGCATGGGAACATGGCCTTTGTCGGCTAGCCATTCCTCTACAGTCTCCCATTTCCCAAACTCTTGATTAAGATCCCAGCACAGCCCACCTTCCCATCATCCATTTTAATCTCCCTTACCCTTGAACTCTGCCTTCCCTTTTGCTTACTCCGATCACTGGAATAGGTGAGACGAGTTTAAATCATTCTTGATACCATTAGCATATCTTGTCTATAATGGCAGGGATTCAAGCACTCAAAAGTGTCTTTGCATATGGTGAATATAGAAAAATAGTTGCCTTTTGTTTTAAAATATTTATAACTTAAAAAAAAAAAAAAAACTAAAAAAAACCAGACCAACCAACTACTTGCATCGTACTGTAGACAAGGAAAAAAAAAGGCAAGCTTTTTTTTTATCTTGATTGGGGTTTGTAAGGGCAAGAAGACCCAAGTTTTGTGCTCTTTGTGAACATCTGGTGCATTGTTTTGGCATTTCTTTTAACAGAGTTCTAGCAATACTCAATATTTACACCTCAGTCCAAGAGCGCATACAGCCTTTGTACTTAATTAGTAACAAAGATTAAGAGCAGCTGGACAACACTGTGCTCGTTCAAACTTTGGCAGGATCAGGGTTAAGGTTCTTCTGGTACACTGCTGTTTACACACGCAGAAATAATTGGAGAAGATGTGGGCAAGTTTCGGATAACCACTAGATGCCACTAGAAGTCTGAAATGCCGAGCTCAGAGACGGGATAATCGGAGGAAGACGTTTGGGATGTCGACTGCAACTCTTACCAGTAGAGGAATTGATGCTAAGGCTGGTATTTGCTTTGTAGCTTTTTCACATAAAAAATACATAAAAATTAGAACATTGTAGAATTACTTTCATTATTTCAACAAAGTAATTTCAAAGAGCAGTGCATGTATCTAATGAACGGAATTAATAGGACTTCCAATGACAAGGGCGGGGGGGGGTGAAGAAGAGTTTAAAGACATCAAAAAAAGTCAGCTTCGGTTTTGTCACTTGCATAATTTTTAGTCTTGTCGGTGATTTTTACCATTATATTTGTGGTTTCTTTCCTTTAAAATTGACCTCTTTTTTTTTTTCAAGGTTAACCTAACCATTCTTGTTTTCAAGCACTTACCCATCAAATGTGTTATGAAAAATAATAATTTTTAAAATCTGCTACCTGCCATCTTTGTGTCCAGGTCATTACGTTTTTCAAGACCCAGTCCACTTTGATACAGTCATCTCACATGAAACAGATTTTGCATAGTCACAACAAGTACTGCTAAGCCTTTTGCCTAAGTGGAGAAACAGCAGCATCCAGTTAATTCCCATGTAACCCTTTGACAGTAACCAGGCAAACACTAACCATCGGTGAAACAATGAATATGGGCCTTCTAAGACAAAATGCTACAAAGAAATGGACAGATTCTGTTTACCCCAGAAGCCAAAGAAACAAGTTCCCAAATGCATCAATTAACAGGTGTACTCAGGAACTCTCTAGGCTGATGGTACCAAATCAAAAACATACAGGTTTTCCCCTACCTTTCTAAGACTGCAAAATTTGAAACATCTGGAGTAACTTGACTTTATTTTTCCCCACAGTCTTCTTCTTAAAAACTACATATGACATTAAAATCTTAGTAAATTTGATTAAATAAATTAATTTTAAAGGAAATCCCAGCTCCATATTTGCATCATGTTAAAGTAATTTATAGCTTTTGAGGTAGGAAGCAGAGCTGTCAGTTTACAGACTTGATGAAGCATGGAGTGGGACAAGGCTGTGGCCAGGAGAACATCACCACCTCCAGACTTGAGCCTATTCATGTCCCAAATCTCTGCAACTTCAGTTTCTGTGCACCACTGTAGATTCATTTTGTATCCAGGTATTGAATAGATCTTTGGAGTCAGTATTTTCAAAAGGAGTTGAAGCTGTAAATCTCCTCTCCATCTGCTGGGAAAATCCTAGCCACTTGGGTATTTTTAGTCTTTAATTTCCTGGTTTAAAGGTGCAATTTCACATTCTTTGTGAGGACTTCATAGTGAAGATTTGGGGACGTACATTTGTTTCCCTGATTGATTTAGTTAATAAGCAAATTAGCAGACAGAACTCTTGTAGTTTTTTCCCTAAAAATGTGTTATTTGAAAACACTGAGATAAACACAACTCAGTTTAGCACACAGGCCAGTCCAGAAGTTACCATAAATCTACATCAACATCTTTCAGTGGGATTCCAAACATCCTGCCATAGGCTATGGCTTGCACTCAGCTCTTGCAGGAGCAAGGTGCTGACTGACAAGGCTTTGTCTCCTCTTTTTCGCAACTCATGCAGTGTAGGAGCATTTTGATTGTATATTTGAAAGGACTCCAGCTTCCCTGTAGGGGGGGCCAAAGGATCTTACCACTTAAAGCTGCTCTAGCAACTGACACCTTCCTAGAAACCTTGTTAATGAAGTTGATAAATCCAGATAAACAAGGGCACCAATTACCTAAGCTGATTTCACACTGAGATGTGTATGAATGTTTTTCCAAAAGCAAGAGCCAGCTTTTCCATGCCTGTGAATCTGCAGCAGAGGCTGCAAGTTACCAGATAAATGGTCACTGGGTTAAATAATGACTTTTGGCTCTCAGCTAATCTAATTTAACAGGAATAGCAGATACAGAACAGGATTTTCTACAAGCTTTAGTTACATAAGGAATCCTGATGACAGATTGATGTCATTCAACCAGAACTCCTCACATGATTAGGCCTTGTGCAATCAGCCTCTTCTTTCTTCCCTACTTCGGCTCTAAGCTGAAAATTAGTATTGGGAAAGCCCCAGACAACTCAATTTTAATAACCAGAGGTTTGGAACATGTTTCTTGATGCTTTAAATATACCTGGGAAATCTCAGAAGAATTGGTACCAGCTGCATAGAGCTCCCCATAGCCAGTTTGCAGAGATGCAATATCACACACACAGGTTTTTTCCCAAGGGCAGAAGCAGGATGGTGAATTCTTGAATGAAGCTTCAGATCCATTCTCAGATTTGCATAGCACTATCTTAACTGAAATTCACCTTTGAGTATTTTAGAAAAGCGAATGTCTTACCTTGTCTTTGCTGAAACACCTGTAAAGTTCAATCATTGTTAATAACAAAATGATTCATAGGACAAGGAATGAAGAGAAGGCTGTGGTTTTAGAATAGTTCTATATAAAATAAGGAAGATTAGTCTATTTTTTATCGTATTCAAATTTTAGCTTGATTATGATTATGCAAAGAAAAAGGACAGAAAAAGATCAGTTGTTTTTAAATACATTTAATATTATGAAACATATTGCCTTTATTTTGTTTAAATCCTTGCTAAATCCTAACATCAACAGTAATAAAAGGCTTTTAAAAACCTTTTCTTTAATCACAAGTAGCCTCATTTTTTTACTCTAAGGCAGAAAAAAGAGTCATCATAAATAAAACATTGACATGGAATATAAGACAAACCCAGGCCAGACAGTTTGTTAAAACATTTACGAAAAGTGCATCTGGCTGGCTCAGGACTCCCTGAGTAAGGTAGACATTCTCCCACACACCTCTTGGCTGTTTAGCCACTCACAAGAAAATCTGAAATAAAGACTGCCTTTCTCATTTTAAAGGTATTGCATTTACATGTCACTTGCTGTGTGAGGTAGGAACCAGTTCTAGGGGCTGTATCTGGGCCTCATCTCCTTATTGTTGCCCCTCCATTTGCTATGCAAAAAGAGATTTAAGTGCAAAACAAAGCCTTAGCTGTCTATGAAAGTGAACTACTGTTTATTTTCAATCATAATTCATCAGCTGATTGTAAAGGACATGTCTCATGATTTTCACCTTCAAAGCAGTAAGAGGCACAAAAAACTAGATGTAACTTTTTTTTCCCCCCCCAAAGGATGCCTTTTTGAAAAAGGGGGACTTGAGCACTTGAAGAAAACAGTGTGTTCAGGTAAATAATTCAAAGCTCCATGAAGTTTCTGTAACTGAACCCGGCCTGGAGTAAATTCTTAATTGAAAAATAGCAGCAACTCAAAAGTGCATAAGTTACAAACTTCATCAATAAATTAAAGAAATGGACTTGCTGCATCTAACTATCCTCCTAACTGTTCCAAGATCTTTTTCTTTTTACAATGACATGGAAAATTAGAATAAAGATACTACTACTTTAAAACTAAAGCTAATCTAAAATCTTCAGTAGATTTCTTTCTGAGACAAGGCAACTGACCTTTTACCAAAATTCAAAAGATATACAGAATGACTGGAAGTACCCAATAACAAGACAACCCCTCCTATACCACCAGGCCTTAAACTTAGGTTTTCCCATCCATGTGTAGACTTGTAATTCAGGGTGTGAGTTTTCAAGAAATGCCAAACACCTCATTCCCAGGGATGCTGATTATTGGAGAGCTTGCACAGTAGGAAGGCTGACGAGAGATCCAGTCCTGAGCAGTGGGGGAGGCAGGATGCTTCAGCAGAATTTTCAGCTGTAGTAGGTGCAGCTGTGGGACTTAGTTGCAGTTTCATTCATGTCTCGTACAGACTCCTGTGAGTCCTGCATTCAGAGTCTAAGCAGTCGAGTGGCCATTCAAAGACTACAGGTGACAGTACTAGAGTGACATTTTGGATCCCTATATTGAAGGCCGTGGCTCTAAAGGACCTCCTTCCACCAGCAATCCTTGAGTGGTTGTGCACAGAGATAGGAAAAGTGCTTAATCAATGTGTAAGGACTGCATTTACTGTAAAGTTCTTATTGGGACTGTTCTTTAATATGAAATTACTCTTCATCCTCATAAGACATATTCATATTCAGGATCGTATTCATTCATGGCAGAGATGAATCCATCAGTGAAGTATCAGTAATCACTTTCTTCGCAGTGAGATGGTTTCTGCTGGCTTGTGGAAAAGCATGCTGTTTCTTGACCAAAAAAGCTAGTTCCCAGTTCATTTGTGGCAAATATTTATTTTTCCTTCAAAACAAAATTAAATGCCATATTTTTTTCTTTCTTTAGGGAGATTGTTCACGGGGGCACACTTTAAAAAAAAAAAACAGTTTGGGTAGAGCTTATGTTTCTGCATCTTAAGCATACTATGTGTTGAACAGAGTAGATCTAGAAGACAATAGTACAGAGGTAGCAGCACAATTTTGTGATGAAGCACTTCCACAATAGCAACTTCAAGCAACTTGAACTTCACAGAATCCACAAAAACACTCCTGTTTAAAATGTACTTTGCAATAACAACATCAAGCTTTTCTCTTTTCCCTTCCAACCTACTGCAAGAACAGAAATCCTACTTTTCCTCAGCTAGGAGCTAACCTCAGTCCTGCTGATCCACTTTTAGTTACCAAGGCCACAGAGCAAGGTGAGCATCCAGGTTCTCAGGTGGAGTCAGTGCAGGTGATAATCTCTAATAAAAATAATCATCAAGGGTCCACTTTGCTAGAAACACAGCAGTGACAGCATTTGCTTCACTGGAGGAAGGAAGATTCAGCTGCAGATCTTGCCCATGGCTGAAGAAAATTTTTTTCTTTTTTTTTTTTTCCCTGGAAAATCTTTGCATTTATAAAGCAGGTAAATTGGGTGCTTTTAAACATAATTTTAATGATATCAGTTCATAATTTCTGATAAGGGAGAAAGTTTCACAGCTCAAAGATGAGGCAGACAATTTCATACATTTAGCATTAATTCAGAAGGGGTTAGGGATCTCTGACAGCAAAGATAGTGCTTGCTGTGGACTAAGGTTGCTTCAACCAAAATTACATAGGAATATATATATGCTAAAAAAATAACCTTTCAGAATTAAAGACAAATATGAGTTACATGTAGTCTATGTAGCTAAATCCATTTTTTACTTTGGAATTAGATGCCTGTTTTTGTGGTAATCCAGTCACGGAAATAAGTCACTCGTGTGTAAACTCCAGGTTTATTTGGCTTGGCACATTCATCTCCCCAGCTCACTATTCCCACGAGGTACCACATCAGTCTAGAATCTGAAGTAACCAGTGGTCCCCCAGAGTCCCCCTAGAAAAAGAGGAGGGGGAAAAAATATTTAATTGATCAGAAGAGAAAATACAATTATTGCCATAAACAGGAGGGTCTATCCTATAAGAGAAGTTAACAAGCAGTATTTCAAGAGCAGCCATTTGTGCAGAATCCAGGGTGTTTCTGAAACTTGAGTCAGAAGTCTGTGGCATTTTCCTGTTTGCCAGGGGAACTCCTCACCTCTGTTTTGGTAAAAAATCTTACAAAAAGATTCTGTTCTGTTTTGTGATGCACTTCTTCACTGTTCTGCTTTGTCTTCTTCCTCATACAGAGTACGGAAACACCAGTATAGGCAGCAATCTAAGACAGCAGGAACCTTTTTTTAACAGGTTTTAATAGCAATTGCTATTCTTAAAATAAATAATTTTAGTCACTTTCAGCAATAATGTTTCATAAAGGAGCTTAGAGCACCTCTTCATTTGGAGATTTCATCTAGAACTTGGTCTTCTAGTTAGATAGTATCTCCTTAAGCTATATCCACTTTCAAAAGCTCAGTTCTGATACTGTTAATAGCATGACATGGTAATAATAGTTAAACTGGAAACCTTACAGACTGAGAGGCAGTCCTCGCACAACAGACCAAATTTCCCAACTTCCACCAAAACTATTTACTGAACTAAACAGCAGTTGCACCTTTCTGCTTAGGTCTTTTCAGTGCTGAGCCAGGAGCAGAGGAATGAACTTTCCAGGCTTATTCTGCAGGGAATTTGTCTTTGGGCAAAAGTCTGTAGGACTGGGATTAAGGGAAGAGTCTGTATTGAACCAGAACTTTAGGAATACAATCTTTAAAAATAATGTAAGTATAAATTATGTTTTTTAAAACTATAACTATGGAAGTATTTTTCTTTGAACAAAAGCATTTCCTTGCAACATTTGCAAACCTGCAGCATGCATGTTTCCTTCCCATTCTTTTACACCTACCTTCCTTACAGTTATCTTTGTTTCAGACAGTTTTCTTTTCACTGAGCCAAGCCTGTTACCAAAGATCACATTGTAACAGATCTGTTATGATATGATCCTGTCCAGCATTTAATTTCAGTGAGTAACAGTGCATTTTTGCTGGTACCTTAACATTCTTAACCTTCTTCTTTCTCATCTCTACAGATGTCTAGTGTTAGCTACTTGAGACATTTAATTTTTAGCTCATAATTAATAAAAGAGCATTTAGTGCTAAATGAAGTATACTAAATGCTATTTCACTTTACAACTAAATTCCTGTTTGAATGGAGCCTATTTAAAGGACTAATACACTGTCCATTAAGATTTGGTCAACCAGATACTGCAGTCAGCATTAAAACAGTTTTCCTTTCTAATTTTCAGCTACAATTACCTGACAAGCATCTACTCCTCCTTCCAAGTATCCTGCACACAACATCCTGGGTGTTATGTCCCCATCATACACTTCTTCTCTGTTGCAAGTGTCTGAGTCAATAAGTTTCACTGTTGCCTCCTGAAGAGCATTTGGGGCTGGACCTGAGAGAAAATACGATTTGGGTATTTATCAACTTAATTACTTTGCAGTAGTTAATATACAGGAAGAGTGCTTAATGTCCTCTTATGGAGGACCAGCTTGACTTGGTTTATTGTGGAGGTATGGCTTGTTGATCTGCCTAGGTCAGGCCCTTAAGAAGAATGTATATAGAATCATAGACTCAGTTAGGAACTATACCATTAAGACTGAAGTAATGATCACATGGTACATAGTGCCTTAAGTGTAAAGCCATATATTTTACACATGTTCCATGGAACACAAATTACCTAGCAATTTGAGCAGATGATACCAAATGAAGACATCTTGATTCCATTGTTAAATCTACTTAGTGTGGCCTGGTAAGAGTGGGAGCTTGGGTAATTCACAGCTCACTCTGCACATTTACCTAAAAGCTCACAGAATTATCTGTAGCTTGCTTCTAGTGCTGGCAAAATAGATTTTTTGGTGCTATATAAACACGTGCATGGCTGACTACCTGTCTTAAGAATTTACAATATGAAATGGAAAGGCTGGGAAAACAGAACAGTCTTCTTTTTGTTTTTTTTTTCTCTATCCATTCTGGTTTTAGAACAAGAAACTGATGCCTACAAATAAACAAACCTATTGCTATTGCAAACATTAGGCTTGCTGTCGTATCACGTGTGGCTGCAGAAGTGATATCAGTTCACTCAGAGCTGCTGTTTATGGACCATCCAGGTCACCTGGCAGACTCGGGACTCACCATCATTGGTGAGAGCTCCCCAGCCTGTGATGACAGCATAAATATTGTAGGGAAAATTCTGAGATGGCTCTGGCAGACAGACACGATGTATGCTGCTTGTGAACTCAACTCGTTTGGAGAGCTGCACAAGTGCAATGTCATAGTCATGTTCTGGGTAGAGGTACTTCTCATGGATAATAATTGTCTTGACTGATCGCTTCAAGCTTGGTGGCTTCAAAAGAGCTCCAAAAGTAGCAGTCCACTTCTGGGGATGAGTCATGCTGAAAAAGGTAAGAGTGCTGTAAGTATTTTGCTGTAAATATGTGTTTGAGACTTTAAATTTGCAGAATACCTTTACTGTAATTCTCCTTCAAGCCAGCTCCCTGCTAGATAGTTATGGCATCCCTCACTTTCCATAACAGAACTGTGGGCTGCTGCTAGAAGAGGGTGCTGCTGCATTCCCTCCTCAGCCACGGTTTTGTACTCCTCCCCTGCTCCTTGTCCCTGATCTAACCATTGTATGGCCATAGGGTGTCGTCAAATCCAAAAGCTCTTCTGCTGTAAACTTTTCATTTCCCTTACTCTTTTTGTACATTGATAATCTGTTCAATCAACTGTTCCATCTTAAAATACCTTGCAGCTTCACAATTGCTATGCTTTAAACAAAAAATGCTAGGAGTGCGTGGCTGAAAAGAGGGCCAGGAACATGGGATGGTAACTGCTGGTATCAGTCTGCAGTGGCAGGAACCCCATTGTAACTCGAAGGCATACACTTAAGAAATGTAAAGTATAACAGGAAACAAATACTCCACCATTTCACTCACCTTACCTTTTCTGCACTTCTTTGGTCAGTACGCCAAGTGACTATTGATTTTCACTGATAAAATTGCCAGTTCTGCTCCCGAGGGCCAGTCTTTAATTTCTCATTGAAACATCCAGCTGATGGGCCCACTTAACCCTGACTTTTCCAAAATTCTTTCTCTGGGAAAGAGTTAGGGGTGTGGTGCAAATCTGGAAAGCCACAAAACTTGATACAGAAGGGGCAAATTTTGCTGTAGATTCTAAGATGGGAACTTACTCTCTGAAGCAGTGAGCTGCGGACACCAGCCATGTGTTGCTGATGAGTGTTGCACCACAGCGATGGATGTTATTGTACTGCAAACTGGCCTGCCATGGCCAATCCCCAGTCTCTGCAGAGGACAATCCGCCAACGATTCGCAGCGAGGAGGATTTTGCCATTGACTTGACTGATCTATTCTGCCGTAACCCACAGACTGTCAAAAGGACAAAGATAGTATTAGCTATTCTTCTGTTTAGTAAATCCTGTATTCTGCAAAAATGTATTGTCATCAACAAGAAAACATATCTTCCACCAGCACCCCCCCCCCTCCAAAATCAGAGTTCCTCATGTACAATCCATGTCTTAGAAGCCTGAATGAACAACTGACTGTCATGGAAAGCCATGATGGTCAAACATTCAGGCTTAGCTGTGTGAGCAGCCTGACTCAAAAATCAAAACCTTTACCACAAACCCAAGACAATTCCCAAATAGAGGTATTGCCAGCTTCTTTAGTGTCCCAGGTAATTTCTCATTAGGATAAAATGTGAAAAAGGCAAAACCTAAAATGGGAATGATCCAAGTCGTAGGTTTTACCATGCATGCACGCAGATTACATCAGCAAGATGTCACCTGGAGCCAGGCAACTGATCACTGCAGTCTGCAAGTGGACCTGGAGAGGCACTTCTAGCAAAGAGCATCACACTGCTCCAAACAGAGATTACAAAAGACATGGATACCTCTAGCATGGTATGTATCCATGACATAAAGTAAGCATTTTTATCCAAACCCAGAGAGAAATTGAAATATCCATAGTTTCAGTTATTAAACTCAGGATATTCAGCTATTAAACTCAGGAGCAGCTGAAGCTCCTGCATAGCTTTAGAGACTTCCTGAATGAACAGACCTACTGTGGAGACCTTGAAAGGCACTCCCAGTTAGAAAGATAGGAGAAGCCTCTCAGTTAATCTCCTTTTGATAACGAATCGTGTTCTATCAGGTCAAGACAACCCTTGTTCTGTTCCTTAGGACAGCCCCCTGCCCTCTCTCTGTCTGTCAGCCTTTTGGTCACTCCCACCCTGGTTCCCTGTTGGCCCCTTATGCCCTAACCGCACTCTTGTGAAACCCCCATGTACTTAACCTAGACTCCCAGACCAATGGTCTTGCCTTTGCCTCTGAACTCTGGGACTGGGTACACGCGTGGCTGAAATAAACATCTCTGTGAAACCCTCGCAAAGGCCATTCCTGTTTCTTCACCTGTTTCACCTCAACAAGAACCCCAGCCACAACAACCTACTTCAGCTGTCTTCTTCCATCCAAACAGCATCAAATCCATCCTACCTGGACCAATACCCACTAGTTTTCATCCAGATCCCAGTTTCAGCTAGACATCAGGAAAGTTGACACACAGGACTATCCCAATTCATTAAAAAAGAGACAGAGATGAGAATTATTTGCATAGTGACCAAACAATCCAAACCGTTGCTGCACGGCTTGTCTCCCAGACAGTGACCTGGGAGGGGGCCAAAGCAGAAACCAGTAATTCATGACTGAGGAGCTGCCAGCCCCAGGGCCCTTGAAGTCCTCAGAAGTGAAAAACTGGAGCCACAGAGAGTGTTATCTGATCCCGTTTCTGCTAGGATCTGCACAACATTATGTTTACAGTACTTCATGGTCAAAAGTGGCAGGAATACCACAGCAGACTGAAAGCTGTTCATAAATTTAGAAGAAAGAAAAGTTACACCACATTGAGAAGTTCATGGGCTCAGTACAGAGTGTGCCCTCTTTTGAAATTTAAAACCACAATGAAGGAAATCAGTGAAATCTAAATCTACCTGTCCAAAGGTTTTGTGTAAAAGACAAACTTCAGAATATACCATAGTTCATAAGACTGCCTGAACTAACATTTTTTCCTCCTGAAGGTTCTTGTAATCCTCAGAAACTGGTCCTAAATCCGCACAATCCTATCAACTTCCTGAGCAGTCAATGTTCGTAACACAGGGGAAAAATTCAGTTCCATCAATGCCTCAGAACACCAGCACCTACATCAGACCCAAAAAGAGATGTAATTTAATCTTCCATTGTTTGACAGCTTCTTGCTAAGGAACTCATCAAACCTTCTCAGAGTTAAAAGAAACACAACTTGTAAGCAAAGATAGCTTTTGAGACTGTTTTATCTCCAAGCGAGCTGACTTCTTTCTCTGAAAACTAAAAAAAAAAATCTCTGAAACAAGGTACCTCTATCTAACCCCTACAGCAATGAGTTGAGAAGACCAGTCACATTTCCATATATTTCCATGAGGAACAATTTTGTGCTGTCAGCCATTCCAAATTCCAGAACATTTTGATTATAATCACATGCTGATGTTACTTCTATACATTTCCTTGTGGTACCTCTCTCCTTTCAATGCATGCTAAAGAAAATTACATAGTCCAAATTTCTGAGAGTACAAGGTCACATTCATTAGACAGAAGGATGAGAAAAGGCTCGTAAGGGCCAAGAAAAGTGCACAGTGACTCTTAACGCTAACTATAAAAGCTGGAGATGAGACTTCTGATGCTTAAAAAAAGCCTCACTTACTGTCATTGAAGATGGCTTCTGCTCTTATTGGCTCCACATCTGAAACAAACAAACAAACAAACAAACAAACAGTCAGGGTAAGGCCAGGCCAGCACAGACAAGGTTCCCCATCCTCATGGTCATCCCCCCGACAGCTATTTGAGTACAGGGTCCACAGGAGGCATGGCTGAGGGGGCTGCTAGAGAAACCAGAGTAGCTCATATGTGATCATGTTGATGTGCTGGCTGTTGCCCTCCTCTGCAGTCAGTTTTGTCTGAGGACCAGGAACTCATCCTGCCCATCCTACTGGCCCCCGGTGTTTCTGGAGGGGAGTACAGACAAAACAAGTCTTGTATTACTCAAGATCTACAATTTGGTTGGGGAGAAAATTTTATGGTGGAAATTTTTGAAGCTCCTATTTTGCAAAAATAGGAACTTCAAAAAAATCAACAGTCCACATATTACATTCAAGAGAGGTCTAGAGAAGATCTTGTAGTCTGTCTGTGCCCTCTTCAAGATCAGAAGCTACTCGCTTCGCTGCAGCAATGGAAGCTTGCAATAGCAGTGGCTCACTCTTCTTTCTCCTATCTTATTGGTACACGGTTAATACTAAAACAGATAGTTCATAGCAACTTATTGCATGGCACAACAGGTTCTAACAATAGAACCTCCTTTAACATGCATGTTGTATGTTTATTGAAAATACGGCATGCTCATGCTGACAATAAGAAGCATTGGCTCAAGGTTTAAATCTATCCCTTTTCGTCTAGAATGCTTTTTTTCACGAGAGCTACCAATGTAGCTTCCAAAATTCAAAACAATTTTTAAAATAATACTGATTTTTTAAAAAATCACAATTTCAATACAGTTTTTTAATTTTATAGTGATTCTTTGCTAGTGTCAACAACTTTGTATTTTGTGTCTGGATAGGCTTTCTCAGCAGATCCCTATCCTTATCCACTTCCTTCATTTCTCTTCACTGCTACACAGAATGGTATCCTAGTTTTGAGCCAAACCCACACCAAGCCAGGAGGAGTCTCTTTTGAATGTAAAGGGATCTGGCTACACTTGTCACCTTTTGGGTTTGTCAGCAGAGGGATTCAGCACTGGTGTAAACATTACCGTTTGCTAAAATGTACTAAGGATTTGGCCACTTCCTCCTCATATTAATATTGGCCAGAAGTGCTTTGAAAAATCTGGCCCTACTTGTTTCTTTCAACTATGATGAGCATCCAGTGTTTTCCTAGAAATTCATACAGCCTTTAGAACCAGTTCATCATTTGAGTCATATCAATACTTTATATCTGGAAACTGGTAAGAAACCAACAAATGTAATCCACAATGAAAGGGGATCTTTCGTGTTTAAGTGCAATATTGACTGCAATGTTTTTTAGCTTTTCTCTGGGCGGAGAGACATTTACTTCATAATTCATAATTACAAAGCCTGCAGCCAATTATTATCACTTACATTATGTTGCAAAGCTCATTGAGAAGACAAAAGGAGCAACCAGCTTGTTCAAGTGCAGTGCCGGAAGCAATTCAATTGGCATGTTCCCACTGCATCGAGTTTTGCTGTGAGTCACAGGTGCTCTGCAAGGCACCTGTCTGTATCTCTGTTTGCCTTTTTATGAGGCACCTAGAAAAAAGTACAAACCTCACATGGGCAAAATTTTACCTGTTGCTTCCAGTTGGATCAACTTCTGTGTACTTGGTGAAACAAGCCTTACACACACACACTGCCAATCTGTACAGCTTTGAATGTCAGTATATCTTATAATAAATCACTACTATGCAACTGCTATACTCTCCTACCCATCCACCGCTGAAGGAAAAGGGCCAGTGAAACCCCATTAGCAAATTCAGTGCTGTATTCACTAGGGTAGGGTCCCAAATGCAGAGCACATGCATGTGTTTGGAAAACTGAAGTAATTGACCCTATTTTCAGATAAGCTGAGCCCACAGTAGATCTCATCAAAAGCAGGGAGCACTTTGGGTTACATTATATCGCTGAAAATCAGGTTGCTTACTGGTTTACCTTGCTATGGGCTTGCCTTCATTTGTCACCAGCTTCACATTTTGGCCTATTCAAGAGCACAGATGTTTGTATTGTGCCAGCCAACATGTTGCAAGCCCTGCCTTGAAGCAGTCACTTGTAAGGCACAAGAGAAAATTTTGCTGCCCTGCTCATTTACTAGTTGCCCTAGTTGTTTGCACTACCAAGAAAAAGCATCATTTAGTAACAATTAAAGTGTCCCCAACCGCATATGGCTGCAAAAGTTGTTTGTGCCACCTTTAGGAAACCAGTGTTAAAGCTTCTACTGTAAACAAGTTTGACTTGAATCTGCATTGAATACCTGTAAAATGGAGCTTGCTAATGAATTAAAGCTTGCTTAACTTTAATGAAAATATTTCAATTAGTGTTTAAATTAAAATCTCAGCAATCTATTGAAATGCAGCTTAGGGATTCCATCTCTCAGAAGAGGGCTCTGTTCTTCAACTGGACAAGCAATTTTGTTAATACAGTCATTTTACATATTAATTAAACAAAATAAAATACACTTAAATTCTTAATTTTTTATTAACTTGCTTTTACTATTTAAAGTTAATATATCATCACTAAAGAACCCTTATACTCCTCAACATATGTGTTTGAGCAAACATGGAAGGAAATGCTCATAGTCAACTGCAAAGTTAACATCTTATCTGTGAGGGGTTCAGAGGTTCCTGTGGAAAAATGTGCTCACTTTGCTACATCTCTAAATAATGTCAGTGTCACTGCATCAGAGGAATCAGTCTGCTGCCTCATTTCATTTTGTCCACAGAGTTCAGTGTTTACGTTAAAAGGAAAAGGTCAGACGGAACTCTGTGACATAAGTGTATCAGATATTATATTGACATAGTGCAAGCAAGGCAAGCAAATGAATTATTGGGGGGTATTATGCATTTTCAGCATAGAAAGAGCCAGAGATGGCTGCAAAATTAAAGATGATAAGTGCTTTAAAAATCTGATGCAGTTTTACCCAATTACATAATTTTTCACAGGTGTTGATTTGTAAAAAATTTTATTTTCTTTATAGGTTTCTACACTATAGATTTTCTAGATGTGAAAACATAACTTCTAGTCTCAAAAGCAAACTGCGTGTTCCATCCTCTACTATATCAAGTTCCCACATCTTGCTTGTCTGAGATGTATTTTCACACAGAGAAGGTAAGGTAGAGATTATCTTAAAAGGGATATGAATGGAGGAAAGGATTGTAAACAAAAATAAGAAAGAGTATGTGCTTCAATACTCATAACACATTCTTGGAAATGCATTTGATGCATAGCTTTGGGAAACGTACCAGGGAACAGAGAAAGCATTTTTCCCACTGTCCTTTGCCACATTTTAATAACAACCTTCTTGAAAGGAGAGAGAATTACAAAATTCTCAGCTACATCAGAAACAGGGGCCTCACCCAGTGTTATGTAGGGTAACAACTGCGCATGCAGACAAAAAGAGGGTCACGAGCAAGTTTCAGTAGGTCACCAAACTGGGCAGCTGAGAGGAATGTCACAGAGTACATGTCCTGCAGTGTAGACAGAGGTGGGGATAATAGCTCTACTCTAATGCTCTTTAATTACAGTAAAGACCACAAAGGTCTGAAGTACTGGGGGAAATGGGAAAGTGAGCAGCAGATTCAGTTGTGTTCCAAAATCTGTACCTAAAAGGAACTGCAGGAATTTCCTGAAAGATGGCAAAACATAAGCTTTGGGTTCAGCAGGAAAGGCATGCTCTTGTGTGGTTACATAGTTCATACATCCTAAAATGTCTCTCCAGTAACCTTCCAATATTCTCACTGCTCTCTCAACAGTAATTACCTCTCGAGATCTGTGCACTCTTGTACAAGTAACAAGACATGGCTTAGATACAGGTGATGCAATTCTCATTCTTTCAACAGAGTAGAGTAACCTGATAGAGGCACAACAACTGCCTTGTGCCTCTAATTGTGCCTGTCACCCAGCTGTTCCCTTCCTGCTGATGTTCGCTTTACCTGTCCTCACGTTTATGACTTCCTCCACTGTCCCTATCAATATCTTAATCCTGTCCATGAGGCAGACATAGGTCCATACTTCACAGTGTACTTCCAACTCCATCTGGTTGTCCTGTGGCCGAGGAGGGATCTGCTATGTACCAGTCCTGTAGCAGGTATCCAAACAGATACGATTTTTACCATTACTTTTCTTCCTGACCTACACTCATGCCTTGGCTGCAATCAATGTCTTACTGCAGTAAAGGCAGCCCAAATTGCTCTCAACCTCTGTAGACAAGGCAGGGAAAAACCAAGGTTTGAGTGAGAAAATCAATTAAATTAATGTATCTGGGTCATGAGAAGTGAGGTCAAGATGACTTTCTACTTAATTTCTTTATCACCAGCATATCCTTGAAAAATACTAATTTTAAAATACATTTCAGTCCCTCCCATTTCAATCATTGTCTCTAGACTCTTAGTGAAATGTACCACCTTGTGCCAAACTAGTGATCTCAAAGTGGAGGAATATCCAGTCTCCACTGTTTCCCAATGTACAGATGCATGCTCTGTTCCACTCCCCAGAGAAGCTGTTGTGGCTGATGAAGTGCAAATATCCAGACTACTCCATACATTATTTGACATGGAACATTCCTCATCAACCCTGTCAGACACTCATCTGCATGACTCCCACAGAAGACTCGATAAAGAAGTAAGAATCTGTCTGCCAGGTTCTGCACTTTGTAATTATTAGGAGCATTAGCAAGCCCCAGATTCCAGATAAACAGAAACAATAACAGTTGGCTTGTTGATCAAAACCAATTCATGACTCATAATTCATGGTCAAAACTTTGGCTCTGCAACAGGTGGGAATACTTCCTACTCACTTTGAACAGTGCCAGTGATCTTGCAACCGGTTGCTTTCTGATGTCAGAAGTACATTCCCAAAAATATATTTTGGGATATTTCCAACCTACTTGACAAAGGGAAATAATCTGGCAAGCTGCTCTACGCTTTACTTAATTCAGATCCAGATTGTCAGGTGACTCTACTTCTAACCAAGAAACCCTCAGGAAAACAAATCAGCCTTGTAGGAGAACTCTTTGTTGCCAGAACTATACAGAAGGCAAACTGCAACACCTTTTTTCAGTGCTAGTGGAAGAGCAAGTCCTAACACGGGTGTTTCCAGGCCATCTGACACTTTGATATCTCACTTTGATTGCCCTTGCACTGATCTTCAGGGAAGGTAGGAATTAGTTTGCTTAATTCTTCACTGAAAAATATTTGGGCTTCTAGTGGGGTTTGTACACAAGTGCAGAGAATTCTATCAGTTCCTATTTTCTATCAAAATCAGAGGGAATGTCTGGATATATACCATCCTTGACCAGGAGACTCTGAAGTCTGGATAAATAAGAAAGCAGGAACTTCAGTAATAATACATTTGAAGGTACCCTGACAAAAATGTATTTTTGCAGTCCTATGTAAAGAACATCAACAGTTTAGAGACAGACAAACCAGAGACAGTATTATGTTGTTTTCCTTGAAATTTTACAAATGTTCTGTTTTCTCAAATACATATGATCAAGCTTCTCTCTGTTTTACAAAAAAAAAATTAATGAAGAAAATATTGTCAGTTTTGACTTTATCCCCTCTTTATTCCCAATCCTCAGGAATGCAGAGGCAAAGCAAGTTCTACCCCTGGTCTGGCAGACTCCTTAGTGTTGTAGTGCTGCCCTGAACTGCAGCTTGAAGATCCCAAGTGTAGCATCCAGTTTGGAGGAGTCTGTTGGAGCTGATTCTCAAGGCAAATACTTGTGAGTGAAGCACAAGTTGAGACATGGTGTTGAACAACAAGGTGATTATTTCGGGGGAGGGAGATTTTAGGAGGTTCCCTTTATCAGACTTCCCCTAGCATGCGATATAAATAAGTGCCTGACCTGGATTTGTTCAACTAGTGAGCTACGCTTAGCTAAACTGAGCTATATCATGGCCCCTAAATTAGAATCTTTTGATAAAGTGGTTACAAAGAACAGGTTAATGATTTTTTACAAGCCATTATGAAAATGTAATTCTGAAAATGCCTTAGGATGAATAAGGATTCCAGTTGGCAAAAAGGTTACAATGAAGCAAGATTCAGAAAGCTGCCTGCAGAGCGTAGACAAAATGAGGGCTTCTTAGGTTTCCCTGGTTTAAATACTAGTGGTGGACAATATATTCCAGGAGAGAAGAGAAAAGTAGAAAATGCAAAATCTAGATTCTTCTCTGGACCTCTAGGACCTGTTGAAAATTGTCACTTCTTCCTGGTGTGAGGAATAAGTTTTATAAATTGAGACCAGCATTTCCTCTAAAAGCACAGAAGCTCTCCATTCGATACTCTTCTCCTGAGTCAACCTGAAATGGCAACACCCTTCATGAGCTGGCCTAAGTTTCATACCACTGCTAAAATCCTATTAGCAAAGAAAGATCAAATAATTTTTTTTGGATAGCCTTTTATTGTTGCCTCTTAGAAATGCCAAGATATTGTTTATGTTCCTTTGTGTCAGTTGTAGCACTTGCAAAATGCTGGTCCTGTAATGAGTAGCCGATCTGTGTTGCCAGTGTTTTACGGTTAGGCTGGGAGAGCCAAGAAAAGCAACACAAAGTCTGTCACACAACTTTGGTAAAGTAATACAGATGCCATCTGTTAGCGCGACTATTTAATGAAAACATTGCAATTCAATTGTATTAGACAATTTTTAAATTAGCTATTAGTGCATTACTGCAACAATCCTGGTGCAGTTCAAGGTAAACTAACCTTGGAGTCACTTCCCACATTTACCAGACTGAATAAAAGCAGCTTGACTTGATCACAGTCCTTTTTTAACAATAATTTTTGTACTCTTTCCAATTTTATTCTTTATGTAAAGCATCAAATTAAACTGAAGATTCAAAATTTACTAACCCATGGCCCAACTGTTTATCTGTTAACTGTTAACAAAAACAAAACTCTTTGAATTTCTCTCATGCCCACACACTATGTTTATCTGGGAGAATTTACATCTGCACTTTGTTGAACAGGAACTACTGGCATATAAACAACACTGCTGGGAAATGGTGATTATTTACCCAGAGGGATGTCACCTATCATCCTGAGCCATTCCAAAGGGAAAGGCTGGTTGGCCCATCAAGAAACAATGGGGGTGTGACAGCTCATATTTGAGTTTCATTGCATTACCACAATGCAAATATGTGCCCAGTTCAAGCACCAAGAGGAAGAATAAGGAGTTGCTTCTGCTCATTTCTGAGTGGGAGGAAGCCTGGATCCATCCAGCATGGAATCTGGCCAAGGTTTCTTGTTCTCTAAATACGGCTGTCTAACCTCTGCAGATTTCTGCTGGTTCAAGTAATCTAGTGTGGAATAGCAAGCAGCAAGCATCCACCCTATTACTCTACTGGCACCCTTGCACTTAGGAGTAAACAAAACAAATGCAAAACAAACTGCAAAAAAAATGGAGCAAGTATCTGTCCCTACCTATCAACCAGCAACCCATTCTTGGAAAGTCTGACACCCAGAAAAATTGCTGACTATATAATAACTGAAGACAAAACAGAGACAAGATTCCAAGCCACCACAAAAATTCTGTAGCAGAACTGAAGTATAGAAGATAGTGCAGTTAATGTTCACATCCTTCAGATTCATGTCTGCTTTGTGAAGAAGGGGATAGAATCCCTAGCTGAGAAGTCATGTAGATAAGAACATTATCTTATAATGTTCTTCCCTTTCTTTCCCTTTTCTCTGGGGAATTTGCAAGGATTTTGATCCTCCCACCAAATATTATTTTTTCAGTGCATTGGTTCTTTCCCTTTGTCATCCAAGTATACTTCCTGCACTTTCAAGCTCCATGACAGTAACATAAAGTTGGTACTGCGGTTTGGAGGAAGGCTGAAGCTGTACTGGGAAACCACAACATAACTGCTCCCATCTATCCATATTTAAGATATTTTTTAAAGATTTAGGGGCATTTGCTGCTGATTTTGGTCTAACTTGAGGAGCACGAAAGACTCATTCAGACACAGTAACATCAAAAGTTGTCATCGAAAGGGAAAAACCGAGTCCCATCAATCAGGAAATGGAAAGAATTACTTTTAAAAGAAATGTAATATACTTACTTGAGATGGTTGAAGATCGGACATTTATTCGCAGAGGTCCTGTGTATTTTTTCAGGCCCCTCCGTAAGATCTTTCCAACTCTTTCCCACAATGCTTCTCTAGAATCCGTAGAGGAGAACCAGAATGTGAGCAAAGCCTCTGCCATCACACCATCAGTATCTGGGCTACAAACCAATGAAAGAGTCTCGTTACCTTCAACCTGTTTCTGCATTTCTTAGCTTTTATCTTAGCTCCTCTAGCAATGGCAATGTAACATGAAAGATTAGATATATTTTCAAACATTTGTGAGAAGGAATTTCCAAAAGAAATCCAAGAATGCTGAATGGTCAAATGCATCATAGTCTAGAAGGCAGCATGATTCTTTCTGTGAACAAATGGCCAGACCAATTTTAATAACAGAGTCTGAAAAGCAGTCACTGACTGCATGTCTGAGACAGAAGATAGGAAGGAATGAACTGATTTGGTTGCAATGAAAAGCTGGATAAAAGCACTTCAGAAATATGAGGTAATGGTATCTACACAGACCTTTCAACAGCCCTATACATACACAGAATAAAAATTTACGATATAATCAAAAACGTACTTGGGCCTTTTTGGGAGATGGAGCGAGACCATACAACCTAATTCGACCGCAGCAACCTCCTGGAGAATGTTCCTAAATAACCTCATAATGTGTAACAATAAATGAAACTTGGCAGCATACCCACAGTCTATTTATTAAAGTCAAAGAAATGGATCACAAAAAGGGCTTTTAACACCTCATTGAAAAGTGCAAGCAGCACACACATTGAGACACACAATTCCACAGCTTTAATGTAAGACCAGATGAAAGAAAAGGGAGAAAAGTCTTGTAACAGGTTGAATTCACCTGGTAGTAGTAGTTATTTTTCCTTAAGGCATCAGATACTGCAAGAGATGAAATGATAGACTACAAACATCAAACTGACTAATCTGGCATAATAAATCTTGCTCTGTACTTGCACACGGCTTGTCCCTGGTCATCACAAAGGGAAAGTAAGAGCTTGCACCAGGAACCTTCTTTCTTGTGCCTCCTCCCACCTGAACCAAGAAGCAATGAGACACAAGCCACAACAGATGAAATCACAGTTACTTCAGACAGCGGGAGAACTGAAAGCAGGTTGTTCTGTCTTTAGATAGGAAAGCAAAAGAGAAGATCTCCTAGTTATGTCTCATGGTCTTGGAAATTTTTAATTGCATAAAGGAAAAATAGAAGACAGGCAGCTTATACAGAACTCATGCAATCAGGCTTTAATCTTTGAAAGGTACACATATCAAATTGAAACAGACATGCCTGATATCACCAGTGAAGGGAAAGAAAAGGCCATGTGTTTTAAACACACCAAGGCATGCCAAATGGTTCACAGGTGAGCAGAAAGACACACTCTTTGCCTCATGGGTTTCATAATTGAGACTGAGAAGTCATATGTGAATTTTTCAACAGGCTGTTTTTTCCATTTGTTCCAGCTTCAGTGTGATTGCCACTTCGTTTATTTTCCAGATATTATCTGATCCAACTGTGGGTGTTGCTCTGCATTTCTGAGGTGTTCCCTCACCTCTCCCCCCACTCCTCTTCCTGTGCTATGCCACACTGGAATTACCTTATCAACTCTTGCAAGCACACCACACCTCTTGAAACCCTCAGGTAAGTACTGCCCACCTTGATTAATTTATTATATAGCAGAGATCCAGAGCCAAGGACACCTAGTCAAGATTAGTGTTGTCTTCCTCAGTGAGAAGTGGGCATTATTATTAATGCATGCATATACTTACTTTTGAGCCAAAAGATACACAAAATCCTTTCTAAGTAAATTCACAACCATGTCCCTGCTCAAAAGAACTTGTAGTCTGAGCCCTTGAAGAGGCATAAAAAGTGTATATCTGAAAAAGCAAACAAGCTTTGGCACATACAAATCTTGCATCCAATAGCAAAGATCACAAGTACCTCAGCCTGTCCTCGGGAACGAGAAGTAATGAAAAATACCACTTATTCCTACATATTGGACTCTAAGATCCCTAAATCACCCTGCCTATGCTTGCAACACTCTAGTTAGTATCAAAAAATATCCTTAAAGCTACATTCCAATAATGACTTGTGTGTAACTCAGGATTAAGCTAAGGTAGAGGAAGAGGCAGGATGTCACAAACCATGTAAGAACAAGGAGAAACAGATTCACAAGGATTAGATCTTTAGATCTTAGTCTTGCAGCTTTAGTCTATGATTATGAAGACATTCAAGGTTTATTTGCAAAGTGATGGGTACTGTCACTCAGAAATAAGATCATAGTACTACAATAGACAGTTCTATAAAAAGATCATTTTCAGCACTTAACAAAGGTTAAAATAAAATCAAATCAAACATTATGTATTACTGGCAGCAGAACAGAGAGTAAAAGAGGAAGAAAGATCCACATTGTTCAGTGATAATCTCAACTATGGGTCTGACCTCTTCATCTCAAAAAAGCAGGAATAGCAGACCTGAGAGATGTATGGAACAGGATGATAAGAAACAGTTTGAATGCAAAGAATGCTGAGCAGACTGGCATTTAAAAAAAAAAAAGTGGATCTTATTGAATACAAGAGAGAAAAGGGATATGATGGGAGGATCCAGTATCCATAATTGCATGGAGAGGAGGAGTAGTGATCAACTTTTTGTCATCTCTGTCAGCACAAGAGCATTGAGTGATCCAAAGAAGGTGGTTCTTCACAAGTATCTCCGTCCTAAATGACCAAGGTGTACGGATTTCAAGAGTCCAGCAGACAATAGATAAGTCCTTGGAAAAGAATGCCACCAAGGGGTGCTAAACAAATCACAACCACTTCAAGAACTCCCAGGTGGTAAATACCTGGAGGCAAGAAGCATAACAAGAAGCAGTTATGACACGTCTGTTGTGCTGGTACTGTTCCCTGGGCAGCTACTGATGCCCATTCTTAGAACTACAATGATAAGTGGGACTTTCTGAGCCAGCACAGCCTGGTTTTACTTGACAAGCCCAGTGCAACAGCAATGCTAGAAATGACATCTGCATTACAGTGTAAGAAATAGTTTTGAAGATCCTTTTTGGTTTTAGATAGCTTTAGTTATCTCTGCTTTAATAACTAAAGCTTGCTCAAGATCTGAACACAAACTTGTTGGAATTTGGACTGACTGAAAGGTATATTTTGCATTAAGATCCAAGGGAGAGGAGGGTTCAGAACCAGATTATGCTCAATTAGGGATTATGCTCTGATTTTATACACAATACACTTTACTGAATCAGATCTAGCTGGGCTTGGTGTACATTTAATTTTATCTCAGCTGCGTGCATTTATGATAATCTCACATACCTCACTCTGATTAAGCGTGAACTGATGTATTTTTTCCTTAAAATGGAATTGTAAAATGTCTTGTCGATCTGTTGAAAAAAGAAAAATATAAGATAACAACAAAAAGGAGGAAAGCAGACATATTGCTGGCAGGTGCATTCAGAAAACAGCGTTCAGTTACAAACTCATGGTTTACAGAGCCAAGAAACATAATGCAGCCCAGCCTCTAGATAACTTTTGCCACAGACCTTTTCTAACGATTTCCTGTTTGACATCATGAAAAAGCAAGATCATTTTTCTAAATGTCCTATGGCTACATCAGTGTGCCACTGCAGTGCTGTCTCATCCATTCCCAGGTGTAATGAGAAATAGATAAACATCCTTGGAACACACTGCTGCAGTCTTCCTAAAGACTGCCTGCAGAACAGGTACAATACACTGTGCTCTGCAGTGCACTCAGCCTTTCTTGTAGGGGTCCTTTCTGACACATCATTTACCCTTAGTCCGATAGAAATCTATATCAAAACCACCAATACTTTCAAATTATGATTCAATTATCATGTTCCCCTATCACCCTTGTGATTTTCCACATGCTTGGACAATCTTCAAGCAATTCTCAAATCTAGGACTCCTAAGGAATCGATCCCCAAATAACATCTTTACTGGTTCCTGCTTAACAACATCCTGTCAAGATGTCATCTCAAGATTGCATGATCAGTCTGAGACAGCTCAGTGTGATATAACATGGCATGAAATTCTGCCAGGAGGGCTCAGGATCACTGAAGGATTGAGAAATGACAGAGTCACTGGTGAGTTATGCAGCAACTCCTCCTACCAACAAGGCCAAGTAAATTGAACATATCCTGTAAACATCAAATGCATTACAGGAAAAACTGCATAGAAATTCTTTACAACATCATGTAAGCTGTCTTTTTTTCAGTTTTTAGCCCTTAAAGGCAGTCTATTTTAGCCAAGTCTCAAGATGTTCTGTTTTCCAAATGAAAGGAAAAAATAGTGGTTCTCCAACTACTAGTATGTTGAAATGTATCAGGTACAGAAACAAGCATGTATGCATGAAATCCGGGGGTGATTCATCCCGAGGAACAAAAACCCCCACTTTTCCAGCCTTGGTTGTCTCAAGACGAAGCTCTATGGCATTACACAGGGATATTGAAGTAGAATAGTTTCAAGATGAATTCTGCACAATGATTATTTTAAGGTGATTTTGAGCATACATATTTAATGGTCATGCATTTAGCTATGTTTTACCTTGCTCTTACTGGCAGTTATCTGCAATTAGTTTGGCATTTGGAATAGACAAAATTCTATGGAAAAAGACATCTCAACTGCAACAAGCTACTGTAGATATGCAGAATGCAGATTGCTAGCTGCATTTTATGATGCATCTAATAAGAAGAGTTTTCCTTCCTATAACTCTGCATCCTGTTCTACTACAACCTCGCCTGGTTATTAGAAACAGTTGCCCTTAGACAAAGAGGGGATTTTTTGCTTTGCTTTTTTAGATGATAACATTTGCTTATTCTTTCTGTCACAGTGTTAACTGCTTCACCAGTGATTGTGTAAGCAGAAGCATGTGGCTAAGCAGCACTGCCAGCTTTGTGGCATGCAGTGGCATGTGCTATCTTCGGCTGCATTGTCTTTGAGAACTTTTGAGATCTTTGGGACAGGGACTTCTTTGCGGTGTGCTTTGGAATCAAAAGAGAGCCTTGAGCTGGGCTGAGATGCACCTCAAGCTGCTGCCTTGCTAACAAGTACAGTGAAAGCAGAGTGACTTTCAGTTTGGGAATGAAGAGAGCAGGAATCTGCAATCCCTTGCAACAGAGGGTTGCGTCTTTTTGACATACCCAAATTCTTTATCTCCTCCTGACAGCTGTGTTTTCAAGATACCTTATTGTCTCAGATGTGAAGTGTTTTTGCTACACTTTCCACCTGCACTTCTGCAGCAGATACAGGGATCCTAACTTCTATCACACATTCTCTTGTGTATCTTTGTTACAGCCTAAGCAATTTGTGTGATTGTATTTTTTGTACTCCAACATGTTCAGCTTTTTCCTTTTCTCCTCAGCCTGGACCGCTTCCAAGATGTTCCATACAGTCTGATGAAGAACACCATGTGCTGCAGCAGAGACAGACTTCCAGTGGTGTCTCACAAAACACAACTACACACAGTGAGTTTAACAAAAGAATCTATGGAATCCAAATGCAACTGATAAAGTATCAGCAACAGACAGTTTCCAGAACATTCATTCCAGAAGGCATGTTAGTTATTTTCATGGGGAGAACAGGAAGTATATAATTTAAAATTATGCCCAATTTGTGTTACTTCTATTCTCTTTCACACTTTCATATCTGAATGAAAAGTAGACACTTTTCCCATGACACTGTCACTAACTTTCCTACTCTTTAGAGCTGCCTTAGCACTTCATCGCCCATAGACAAAAAAAAAAATAACTGAAGGGTTGCTCTGTTTTCAGTGAACCTTGCAGGGCCTTTAACACCTTCAAATGTGAACTAACATTTTTTACTTTTGCAATCTACTGTGTCTTATCGTGAAAGAAAGGCTAGCCAAACCTCTGCACTGTGGCCTACTGCTCACCTGCTGATGAATTAATTTGGAAAATATGCCTCAAATCTCTTCTTTCCTTCAACTATGATTTTGGTAACCTGAATTATTAAGAGTAATCTTTATATTCATACAGAGTTTATGTAAGAGGAGAGTATGTAGGAAGATGCCTTAAGATAAAAACTTTCAGAGATTAATGTTCTCCCTTATATTTTTACAGTTCTTTTTTTTTGGTGAAGCCTTTCACAGACCAAACAGAAAAGCAACTAGGATTTTGTTCAGTGACTAGGTGTGACCTGGTCCTGCTCAGGAGAAGCATTTACACTAATTTTAAATGTTTTGCTTTGATTACAGCCTCTTAAAAGTGGAACTGTCATGACCAGATCTCTTAAATTTGCCACTGTTTAAGTGCATCACACTGTTTTTCCTGGCTGTTTTCTAGCAACAGCTCAACTGTGACAGCTGTTGCTGCAGGCAAGGTCTATGAGCATTCTGAACCAAGTGCCAAGTCCTGCTCCTTTCAAATGAGAAGCATTTTCCGACAGCCTTTATTTTAGCATTTGTCCAAACAAGATTTTCTTTTAGCTAATGTTTGCTGGCTAGCTTGGCTTAATGACATTTCTAATTTCCTCAGTTTAATTTCATATTCTCTATACTTTTTACTACATTTCTCTCTATGTAGAACAATTTTCTTAAACAAACTGGACTTTGTTCCTGAGCTCTGGTCCATCCAATACAGTAACTAACAGTGGCTAGCACCAAAGATGCAATAAGAGAGCAAAACATTCCCACCTGTACAAACTCATTCAAAAAGGAAATTCTTCCTTGTTCCTTGTAGCCAGAAGTTGTTTTATACTTTCATTAACTAGACTTCTTTTCCTATTCTGTCTCAAAAAAATGCCAGATCTCATCATCATACTCTTTTTCTTATGTGGCACCATGCTCAACCTTCTAAGGCCCGTGAACAACCTACTGATATCTTTGTGATTCTTTTCATAAAAATCTTCGTGATTTCAGAGTCACACAATATGTCCTTCCTCCCTGGGACCCAAAAAACACCCAAACTCTGGAAATAAGTCATGACAGGGATCCCATCACTCCAGGGTGGTATGGTACTGACATGAGCTGGGCTTGCCCAGATATGTGGCTCTGTCTGGAAGTGACTCACCAAGGCTGACTTTGTCAAGCCCCTGCTTTCTCCCACCACACACTGCTCTGCCACTGCACACTGGGTCACAAGGTTTATCAAAAAGTTATCTTAAATTTAAGTTTGACAGAACTCTCCTCAGGAATATTTGCTGAATGCACCGAGTTACTTGCATGGGATATTCAAAAGCATTCAGTAGGCTTGGGAGCACAAAGCCTCTTGTTGCTCAATAGTATTGCTTTTTGCCTGCTGCCAGCTACCCTCATACTACATTCTTCCTCTTACCTCAGTAGCTACTAAGGATGGAAAGCCTATTAATAGTGATTTTTAAAGCTTTTTGACCATAAATATTAATTGCAACATACTACTTGATTCCATGACTCTCACCAATTTACAGCTCAACATGCTAAGGCCCCTAGAGCCGACCATAATACAAATCCAGTAGCTGCTCCTTTGAGAACCTGACATTTTTACTGCCCGGATTTCAACTAAGGGGTTGAGAGAGGACACAAGGAGAAAGACTGACAGGGACAGCAAAAACAGAATGTGGCACTGTTCGAAACCAGGATGTGGATATCACACACTCCTTGGAAACAGACATTCCAATTACTACCACAGCCCTATAACCACAGTCCTTGCCCAAGGTGAAGAAAACGGACCTGAAGGAGAGCAAGTGCAATCATCCCCATGCTTCCACCAAACCAGAGGATCAGAAGCCTTCCCATCAGAAACCACACACAAAAAGACAGCAGGTCTCACAGTGGACAAGAGCTGCATGATCCCAAACATCAGCAAATGACACCATAAACTCCTCACGGAATTTAAGCTAACAAGGCTGCTAAAGCTGAGGGGTGAGTAAGCACTGCCTGGCTACACTGAAATAAGGAGCTCAGCTAGATGGTTCCCAGAGGCTACATCTGCAAAAGAGGAATAATTGTCCTTGTACAGTAGTTCCTAAAAAGATTGGTCTTTCGGATAAATGAAATTAAGAGGACTAATACATGGGATAACGTCAGGATTTAAAGCACCATGCTTATGCTTGGTGCAACCAATTTCAAAGGCATGTAATGACATGAGTGTTTCATTATAGTTATGTGTATTAGTGACAGCTGGAATTAAGGTCACCTAAGTATTCTCATTCCTACTCTCCGCTTTCAATTATCCATAATTAGCTTCCTAAAACTTTCACACTGCTATTAAAATTTTGTCCACTTGGGGGGGATTTTCCAACTTTTGGAGAGAAACTCAGGTTTGGTGAGAAAAGCATCTCAATATCCAGAGAAGGACTTTGTGGTTGGGGTTTTTCTTCTTCCCAAAATAACACACTTTCCCCAGGAAAATTACTATGTACATTCTGGGGCTTTTTTACACAATACTTAAAGGTAGGCAGCTGAAATACAAGAGCAAATACCTCTTAGGAAAATAACAGTTTTGTGAAATCTAAGGAAGATTGTTAATTATGTATTCAGCTTACAAGTGCCCAAATACCACCAACAAGACAACGCGAATATTGAATTCGGATTCTCGCTACGGACAACACTAGGATCTGAGCTGACACTCTCTTGACCAGCCAGATTTTGATCACTGGTTTGCATCTTGAATCACTTCATTGATATAATTACTTGCAAACAATGCAGTAATTCTGGATTGTGAGTCTATAATTAAGATAAGGTTCTACCCTTAATCACACACACTATCAATAGCTTTGCTTTACTTCATTTTTCATTCCTTTTTCCACCTCAGGTTCACATCCATTCTCCCTGTGCACATTTTAGAGCTTTTCATGATGCACACTGGATCAGTATTAGAGTTACTTGTTTATTGGGGTGAGGTGTCTTATGATTTTTCTGGATTTGTACATGCATATTACAACTTCTGCTTTGATGAACCAAGAAAAAAATTAAAAAGAAAAATCAACTTGCATGCCTATTACTTGAGAAAATTATATTGCATTAGTAAGTCAAAGAATGAAAAAAGTTGAAGGATCACTGAATTTACATGGGCAAAAAGTTGGATCTTAGGCACATTTTTGGTAACTAATAATTTCATCTTGAAAATTCATGAAATTTAGGTAGAACTCTCTGAAAGTTTGAGCTCTTAGAGGTGATGAAAAGCACTAAACAACAGCTTCATGTGCCACACTTCATCAACTCACACCAGCATTTAAAAGTGTTTCATATTTTCTTCAATATTTAATTTCCTGTGCCTCTTCTTCCCGTGCTACTTTTTCCTCTTTCTGTGCAATCCATGGAGAGAGGAAAAACTGAAAACAAAATTAAAAAGCAAGAAAGCATGCCAGTTTTTAAATCTATGCAATATATACAAGTGCCATTGGTCTTTTTCTTCTTTTAATTTCAATAGGAACTTCTAAAAACAGTATCGCAAGTGAGATGCAGGTGTTTTCTGTGAGTTATTTTCTCTCTCAGAGTACAGCATTTCACCTATCTCTTTAGGGCCACACCTGTGTATATACATACTGACAGTCAAGTGTGCTGTCAACCTCTAATTCCAGAGTTCAATAAACATTCTGTCAGGCTCTCATCTTGGCCACTGATCCATTGCTGTTTCCCTCTTGGCTGAATTACCATGGAAAATCCTTTCTGCTTTGTTTCTAGCCCCAGCCACCCATAGAGGGCACCCCAATCGTACCACACTATTCCAAGGGCAATGCTTCTTATTTGTAGAATCATTCCCTTAAAATTAAGCTTATAAAGTGAAAGTTATCAAATCCTGTAAATTTATTTTGGTATTTCTCTTCTCAAAATATTCCTTAAATAACTTTTTTTACATAGATAAAAGATTTTTCCCCGATTTTACAATACTGTTTTTCAGGGGAAAAAAAAAAGGAGACTATTATTTTAAAAGTCTCTAAAAAACTAAATTTAAAAAGCTTAATTATTCTGGTTTTTGTACTATAGATTCATTTGTAAGTAAAAGTTACTTTAGTGATGAACAAGAAAATCTTTCAGTAAAAGTTCTATTCACCTCATATTTCACCTCATATAATTACTAGAGGGAGCACATATAAAGCCTAGGAATGCTTGATTTTAAATAGAGACTTAGGTTTTAGTTTTGGGGATCTTTATCTGTAAACACTACCAAATTTCTTTTGAAATTTATTACAGTCAGAACATTCTTACTCAGTTTGGTCTGGGTGCTGCAAGACTCTGAAAAGTCCTTGGAAATATCTGGCTGCTGCAGATACCATAATTTCTGATTCGGCTAATTTATATTGAATTTTCTTTTGTTTTAAGGGCTAAGAGGGGAAAATAAGTGCAGGTTTTGCACACACAGCAAATGAAGCTACATGATACTTGTAGATAATGCACTTTTCCATTTGCTGTAAAAATAAGAGTCATGTTAGACTCTGTTGAACTTCAGCATACTCCCTTTTCTTGGGGCATGTTTACTTATCTCTTAAAATGATCCTCACAGTCCAGTCTCTCAGAACAAATATTCTTTAGGAGTGTTTCAAAAACTTGCTGCCTTGGGGATCTGCTCCTACTGAATTAACCTCCTGACCCAAGGATTGTAAGGCACTGATGGAGTAAGCCGCGGACTTCTGAGCTTTATTTAAACACCCACGTGGAAGGTGTGACAAACACACCTCATGCACAGTTTCACCTGCCTTTGCAGCTATGTGGTCTGAAGGGATTTGTATTTCACCACCCTGTCTCAAATACACACACTTCTGCTCCCCAGGAAGACTTGAGTCATGTGTGACCCTAAAAGGCCAAGTGCCATAAAACAGCAGCCTCATCTGCTCACTCACTGGCATTCTTGGTGTTTTCAGATAGGCTTCCTTGAAGTTCAGCTGAGATGGAAACCCTAATCAGAACTTTGACCAACCCTTCGGCCCTGCAGAAGTGACAGTAATCTGTTCACAACTTATAGGATACAAGATATTTCCTGGTATTGGGATGATGCAAGCTTATCCCTGGGTATAAAGCAGAAAGCCTTTCAGTTACAAGCATCCTGTTGAAGGCTAACCCTTCCACCAAATAGGGTTATCAGGTGTCAGAGCTGGGGGGGAGGGAAGTAGGTGCAAGACACCTGGTTGCTCCTCTGTTTCTTCTCCACCCAATTCATAGTGAGAGACATATCTTAAGAACCTGTAAAATCATCACCTGCCAAGGGAGAAAACTGCCTCCTTCCTCACCAGTTCCAGAACTCAGCAGTGAGCCCTTCAGCCTACCGAGAATAGGCACCATTATCAGAACTGTTGTGCAGCATTTTCCTGTGGAATTCACAGAATGACTAGGTTGGAAGAGACCATCAGGATCATCTCAAGTGCTTCTGCAATACCCAGTAGAGATATTAAATTAAATCCACACTAATTCAGCTCTATCAGACAGGACGAACTTCAAAAGCTGTATTAATTAAAAACTTTCCCCCAAAACCTGTACTTAAGGACATAGAAGATTCTCTTGTCACGTGAAGTAGCTGAAGCAAGATGTCTGTTTCTAAAAGAGATGTCCTGACACACAATGCTGAGTTCTGAGCTGAAAATTACTTGATGAAATTCCATTGATTCAATAGAAATATTTGGATAGGCAGTAGTTTTCCAGGGGAAGTGTCCAGGTATTGTTTTAACATAATCCCCAAGCCCTCTGCCCAGATCCAGTCAGTTAGTTCTATGCCGGTTTCAGATGGTGGAAGGACAAGGAGGTAACCCAGGTGCCTTCTGGATTATGAGACAAAAGGGGAAACCTATGCCAGTCCATTCCATGGCTCAAGGCTCTCCAGGAGGGGAAACAGACACCTCAACTCTCCCCCAGCCACCCAACCACCCAAGGAGGGAGCAATGCTACCCTCATACCTGAGGAATGTCCATCCACCCAGCTCACAGCCTGGCTTACCAGCACATGGGACAGGAGTGAGTAGGGAATGACAGGACAAAGCCCCAGAAGCTGGGAAAGGGCACAGTGTCCAGCACAAGATTCCACAGAGACACATGGACTTGAACAAGAAGAAGCAGCCACACAGCATGGCTGGGAACAGCTCTGGCCAGAGAAGGAGACAGGGAGATAAAGTGCCTGAGAAAGGAGAAGCATTGCATACAGTCTCCTCAAAGAGGGGAAAGCCCACAACTTCTAGGAGGAAGTATAAGAAATTTATTGTAGTGGCAAAAAAGAGCCAACAGGTACATTTTTCAAGCCCCTGGTGGGCAGGGTAAAGGCTGATGTCTGTTTCTATTGAGCAACCAGCCATGTACTGAAGAGGTCACCTTCTGTGGCTACTTGATATCCACCTCACTCTCACAGCTAGAAACTTGCCAGCCTTCAGCTGAGACAGCTTCCACTGAGATTGAGATATTCATTTCAAACTCTCCTGACTGCAAATCCCCTTCTCTTGGGGTCAAAGATGACTTTCTACACAAGACATAACACCCCTCCACCCTTCTTCCTGCACACAGGGCAGATACTGCAGCTACCCAGAGTAGGCAACTGGGATCATCCCAGTCACCCAGGTCTATCTAATTGTCACAATTCCCTCCACTCTTTGGCATGCCAGAGAGGCTGAAGAAGCAAAGCTTAAAGCTGAGCCTTGGAAGTCTCTCCCAGGATACTGTTAGTAAGAGGGTAGTTAGCATCTCCAAGACATTCTCAGGAAATCCAAAATAATTAATACATTTTGTGGGAGAAGAAAAAGAAATCCAAGTCTGGTGAAGGAGTTGGAGAAAAACAGTGGGTAAAAGTTGTGCAGATGGGCCACAAAATAAGTGAACCCACTATAAAATAGAGGCTCTTGTACCCTTTTTATCCAGTGTAAGAGGGGACAGCCTGGCACAGAGCATTTTATCCTGGCAAGGGAAGAGGTCCAACTAGGAAAAGTGAGGAGGCTCTGGTAAGCTGGAATCTCTTTCCCTAGATTCCTTGGCATTCGGTCAAGTCTGATTTTTCAAGAGAGCACAAAGGACATACAGAGCACATACACTTACAATAAGCCAGTCAAGGAGCAAAGACCTTTCATCATCTGTTCTTCAGGTCCCCCAGCTCCACCCAAAAAGACATTTTCCAGACTTTCCAGTCAGCCCTGAGATGTTGACTGGTGCACCACCTTCATCAGCTCTCTGGCATGATCTGGCTGCATTCCCTCCCACCTTGAATGAGATAAGAGTCAGGAATGTTGTTCACACAGTGGGTGTTACTACTCAAATCTGAAAACCAAAGCAAACATCAGGCATTTGCTGCAGGTCCCAAGGAAGCCACAATATGACTTCCACATGGAAGCAAAAACATTTTTCCTGGTGAAACACCAGCTCTGAAAAGAGCTCCTTTCTGGGTCTTTCTGGAGACAGATGAAGGAGGGCTTCATCAGGAAGGAGTCAGAGAAGGCAACACTTGGCAGGGAGTTGCATTAACTCAGGTAATTTGAATGCTTCTGATTATCTGAGATGATTCACTTCTGTTCACTTTGCATGAAGTGTTGAGAAAGACACTGCATTTATCTGCATTGACTCACTGTTTCACAACATGAGTTTAAGGTATCGTTACTACTATGACAATAGGAAGGCTTGGACATCCAAACCCTGACACCAGCCAGGGAAAGACTGCAAAGGGTTTTGGTAAAACCAGACAAATTAGAAAATGTGATAAAGAACTCAACTCTCTCCTCCTCTTATCATAGAGTTGCTGTGAAGATGCTGAGAATAAAAATGCAAATGTTCTGAGACAGCTATCTGTCAAGATATCAACAGGATATGTGTGTCAGGAAAGATTTCTTTGATTTTTATCACCACAAGATGAGTTTTGCTGTTATAAAATCAGACTTACAAGGAACACACTGTTTTATTGCTGCATGAAGCTGCTTTCAAAAAGATTACAGACAATTCTCAACCTCATACATCCTTGTTAAATCGAACACCTGGAACTAAAACCACAAAAAGTCAAACTTATGGTAAGGACCATTTATGTAAGCAGAGTATTCATAAAATTTGAGAGAGGAACATAGAATTTAATGGCTGAATTAAGGACAGCTCTGAAGAAAAGTTACAGGAATGAAGGAAAGACAACACAGTTCTGTGTATGTTTGTTATGGTGTTAATTATCAGGTACAATTAACATGCCCTGATATAATGGTTCTCACTGCTCAACCTGCAGTGGTATTTACTGTCACTACTGTCAGAACTGCTCAACACCCAAAGGGGAGATGGGGTTTCTAAAGCATTGGCTTCTATTCGAGTATCTAAATTGATTGCCACATTCAGAGGAAATCTGACTGCACTGGACACTGAAAAAACTCCTTAGCTAAAATGTTTCCTTGCCAAAGGAGGCACATGTTTTTTTTAAAAAAATTAAGGAACAAATTGAGAGGAAGGGATACAACTGTACTCAGTGAAATATTATTCCCCAGACTCTTCTCAGTCCTTGCCTTCCTTCCCCCTCAGCAACACACAGTGTCTTCTTGGTCAGGGAGAACATTCTCCCTCCAAGGTCCTATATCACAAGGTGAAAAGCCTGCAATTCTTAGGTAATAGTTGTAAATTGGTAGCACCTAAGCAAACACAGCTCATGTAAGACTCCGTACATACAGATATGCACCAGAAGCACATCCTGGGAAATCTGGTATGGGTCCCAGTAGACAAAGAGGGCAGAAAGAGAACAGACACATACAGAGAAGAGGACAGCTTGGCTAAGATCACTGAAGCCCTCAGCAGTGGAGCTGTGAAGAAATGCTAGCACTGACAAGTCCCTATACAGCACCGTATTTCTCCAGAGCAATGTCCAGCACAGCTCATATTTTGTCGTGGACAAGTGACATTGCCCTAAATTAAATTATAGTGGGGAGCAAAGCATTGTCCTATTAACTGAGTATCTGTGCATGGTTGCCAAACAGGAGGTAAGAGATATGCATCGGATTCTGATGAATGAAACACAAAAAGATACAAGCACAATCACATGCTTATTGTCGTATAGAGATGAACTCTGTAATTAGCATCTCTGGGGTAGTGGCTCAAAGAGAAAACAAGAAAGGAAATTGCTATGTGTCTATTTATTTCCATAGCTACTGTATGACTGAGAGCCACTCAGCAACCTCTGCTATTTGTAGAAGGGTTTCCCAACAAAACATACCAAAGGCGCAGGAAAAGGGCTTGTGTGTTGTTTTCTCAATACACAGTAACAGCCCAACAGGTAGAGTTCCCCACCCTGTAAAGGAGAGGGTGTAAATGAATGCTTTCCTTAGAGACAATGGGACATAAATCACAAAGCCAGGATCAGGGCATGGAAAGAGAACACACACAAATGATGAGATTAGCTCATCTGATTAGAGCCCACCGCTAAAAACACCAAGGTTGTGGGTTCAATCACTGAATGGGCATTTCACTTAAGAGCTGGAGTTGATGGTCCTTCTGAGACCCTTTCAGCTGAGAGTATTCCATGATTCTATGATCAGTGATATAGGAGGAAGCTGAGATTATTTTAAGTATCTACTTCACCACTGCAGAAGTGACAGGCTAGAAGATGCCGAATGGCAAGGACCTGGTCTGCCAGGTATGATCATGCCTCTCCTGCTATCCTCTACCCAGGTCCTCCCAGCGGGGCACTGAGGGTAGACCAGACCCTGTGGTCTTCGAGTGTGCTGTTCACATTAATGACTTGTATTATCACACAGTCCTTAATGGAAAGGCACAATGATCCAAACTTACCAGTCTCTCAACCCTCTCGCTCAGGTCTCTAAACCTTCCTGAGGACTGTCTGGAAAATTCGTTATTGTACCGGACGTTGGTGATTTTTACATTGGCACTGTAATAGAACAGCTTCTGATCTGTAAGGGAAAGAAGAGGAACAGGCAATACTCAAAGTACCAAGATGACTGAACTTTAAAGAAACACCAGGCGCTGGCTGGTATCCTGACATCTAGGGAGTGGATGAGCCTTCACCTGTATCCTACCCATTCAAATACAGCTTCCAAAAGCTAGGAGCAAGCACTCAATCCAATTAGGTGATCTAATCCAAGTTTTCCCAGCAGTTACATTTCTGGTCAACCAACAGCACTTGGGGCTCACACAAAATCACAAGCTGCACCTTGCTGCTTAGTTACCTTCCTTCCTGACCTGTCCACTCAACACCAAGCCTTGGCAGGAAGCTGCTAGTGATCAGGGAAAGGGAACAGAGAAACACCCCAGAGAGACATGCAGAAGGCTCTTTTTGCCATTCGTGTAAGGGAGACCAGACGCTGTGAAACAAGTGAAAGTAAATGAAAACCAACAGAAACCACAGCCCTAAATCACCCTGCGCAGCAAGAGATGTTCCTAGGAGATCTGCAAAGATGCTAAATGAGGAAGGAAAGAGAGCTCTAGAGAAGGCAGTGTTTTTTCCCCAAATAAGTTTTAGACAGACTGGTGAAAACTCCCAGCATCATCTGGCACAGCAGGCACAGAGGAAATTCACTAAGCATAGGAACAGTGCATACATTATGCGTAACTCACCATATGCCAGAAAATAAACTAGGAGACCAATGGTGATAGCTGCTGCCAATGCTGTTCCAATAACGATTACAGCTATTTTCCAGGGCTCAAGATGTCTTATTTTGATGGCTGACTGATGAATTCTGGGGAAAAATAAGAACAAAAGGAGATTATTAAGGGATATTTTCTATTTAAGGCCCCCATCTCCCTCCCAAAAAATTAGGCTAAAGTTTTCTCCCTCAACAGTAGTTGATTCTTCCCAGCAATATTAATTGACTTCTCACCCAATACCCTCGAAAATGAAACCACGACACAAGACTGTTCTGAAATAGGTGTTGGGACGTGCTAGAAGTCAAAGAACACAGACAAGTTTGAGGGTTTTAGGTACTATTAAGGTGAAATCGAATAGGAGTCCCACTAAGATTATTATGTGACTCCAGACTAGAAATTTGCAAGAATAAAACTTATTTTTCAGCTAAGTGAACTTTCACAAAGCAATGTATACAGCTTTCAATTGGTTAAGCAAATCAGTTATCAGACACACTGGCACCTTTGCTTCCAAAACTGCTTTGTGCAGTAAAATTGGTAAAAAGCACCCCATGTACTAGATATAGTACATATCTATACATTATTTCAGCTGCTTAGACCATTTCAGCCTTCAAAACAGAGCTGAACAAAAAAGAGAAAGATATTTCAGAGGGCCAGCCTGTGTTTCATGTCTTATTCAGACTGAATCTAAACACAAAAGCAAGTACTGCTTCAAGCAGTATTTGTTGAAGTGATAGAATGACAGGGAAGGGCAAGGACATGTGAGTAGGAACCTCACCAGATACTTCTCTCTGCTGTGCTCTTAAATACGTGGGTACTAATCCAAATTAAGTCATGGAAAGCCAATGGATAGTCAGTATTATTAAAAAACTCCCTGGAAAAAAGGTTGATTACAGCAAATTCTGTCTTTGTCTATAAACTCAAAGACTCCTTAAGAACCTTACTGCTATTTTTCTATTACTTTATCAGCCATTACAAAACACAGAACAAGAAGTCATTATTTTTGGTAAAGAGTTATTCATTCTACTTCAGACACGTCACTCATGCAGACATGCACACCTACAGGTTAAGGTACAGCCTACCCCAGAAAAGCAGGCTGTGAGAATCCTCTCCCAAGGGTGTGAGGTGCCTCAGTGAGTTCTCACATGCAAAGTACACACAGCTCACTCCCAGAACATACACCTCATGAGACAGAAGTTTTAATACATTCAAATAAGTTGAAAGGATTCCAAGTGACCCCTGCAGCTGTGTGCAGGAAACGGACAGCATGCAACTGTGTATGGCTCATGAATACCAAAGTGGATCATAGTATTTCATTCTAATTCCATTGTGATGCCTTACAATTACAATCTTATTACTTTGGCTTGGAAAACAACTGACTCAGGCCAAATATCATGATATGTGATTGAATGAAAATGGGAGTAATAATTTGTCACTTGGATCTGTTCTGACTTGTTCTGCATGTCCTATTTAGTGTTTCCTTCCCTCCTGCTATCCTGTATAACAGCCATTGACCTCTCATAAAGTTTGTGTCAAAACTCATTTGTGACTCCATAGCGAAAAAACCCACCCCCAAAATGCAAAAAAAAACCAAACAAAAAACAAAAAACAAAAACAACAACAACAAAAAAAATCAAAAATACCCCCAAAAAACAAAGAATGAAATTAAATTGTCCTGTTAACAGTTCAGAGATGAGCACCTCCAAAATTATTTCTGATACTATTGATACTATTGTATGAAAATTGCCTTAAAACTTCAACTGGAGGAATGAAAAGTATGGAAGTATAAACAGCAAGGACTCTACCTCACTAACAAGAATATCTCTAAGTTGCAGCTTTTAGGTGGAATCATAAAGTCAGTGGTGAGTTCAACGTGCATTTGTTGTTTCATGGTTTGTTGGGGGTTTTTTCCCTTACTCCAGGTAATAGACTTTTGCATGGCTTATAAGCTTTGCAAATGTATCTATTATGTTTGAAATGAGACTGAGTTACAAGAAAAGCCAATAAAACAAACACAAAAATGCATTTAACTTAAGGCAACCTACTCCTGTCTTCTTGTAGATACCCTCATTAAAAAAGCAGTTGTCTTGATTAGGCTGCACAGAAGGAAAATGTTTGGAAGTTCTTTCAGCTATAATGATCCTGGCGTAACCTCAAACCAAAATGCTGGGTTGGAGAAGCCCATTTGAAAGGCTGAATGCCACCTCTGCACCACAGTAGGTGAGCCTGAAGAAATTACTGCCTATCATATCAGTGAAAAAGCAGTTTCAGACCAGAAGTAACATGGCTGGGGACACAGTTAAATAGAGTACTATAAGTTCAAAACCTTTTCAGCCTTGTATAACCTTGTATAGAGTGTAAAATTTTTTGTAACTCTTATTTTTTATTTCTTCTATTTCAGGTTCCATGTTATCATTAACAAACAGAAGCCCCAGTCCGCAACAGTTACTCACACCTATAATTCTACTCACACACATGACTTTCACCTAACTCATGAAAACCTGTTTGAGAACATCATTTGAAAGAGGTGCAAAGGGGTCTCACACCAGCTTCTAAACTGAATTTCTTCAAACAAGAAGCTGCTTGATAAATTCATCTTAGAAAGTCACTTAACAGGGGAATGAGGTGCTGTTTGGGACTTGGATGTCGTTTTTCTTGATTTATCTTAAGTTTTCACCCTTCCTTTTATATATAAACAAGAAACAGCTGGAAAAATTTATCCTCCACTCCTAATCTCTTTTAATAATGAAAATTGGTTTTCAAAACAAAAGGTATTTTTGAGCAAAATATCCTTGATTAGGCTGTACCATCTGGATAAACATCCTGAATAGACATGCTGCAGACTAAGAGGATTTCTAATCCAGGTTTTCAAAGATATCTGTGGGACAAACCCACAAAGATTACTGAACTGATTTTTGTTTTTTATTCCCATTAACTTTGAACTTTATTACTGTTTTGCTGTACCTTCTAAGGTTCATTCTTCAAAAATTAATTATTTTATCTGTCATGTCCCACTGTGTAAACTTCAACAGTACTCACAGGGATTCAGTATACACAAGAGAAATAACTATGAACTATGCCCGATCTGAAACAACTGAGATCCATGTGATGACCTGTCAGGGCTTGAACACTCTGGAGAGAGCTGATAAAATTTCAATGCTGTGAATTTATTTTTCTCAGACCAAGAGTCAAGCAGTCTTTGCTTACTCCATGGGAGCTATGTGCTGAAAGCAAGGGAACAGGGACTGAAGCCTGGAAATGCATACTAAGATTAAAAAAAGATTAAAAACACTCCAGCTGGGAAGGTCTCTGAATTCCTCCAGATCAGAAGCAGAAATTTTATGTCTGAACCAAATACCTGAAGATGAAAGCTCCCCACCAGCCTCAGAGGGCTTTCTGACAAGGCCCTTCTGCTTGCAGCTTAAGTGGCCCTTCCCTCTTCCCCAGAAACTCTGCTCTTTCCCAGGGAACCATACCTGTGCAGTAATCTTAAACACACTGCAAACAAGGACTGGATTTCATCTCTTGATAGATGACTGCTAAATCTTGGATTAAGATTTTTTCACTGAGGAAGAGGAGTGAAATACTTGCTGGCAAAGAGAAACAAAAACTGACATAGAATTGTTTACACTGCCATAACGATTTTACTTCTTTGTCCTCTCTTGGTTTCCTAGTAATTTCCAACATTGTCTCAGCCTTTTCAACTGATATTCAGCTAACATTTTCCCAGAAATACCCACTGAGACCTTTCCTGAACAGTGGTATGTGATTTGGAGCCCTGCATTCCCTACTTGGGTTCCTTCACATCATACACAAAGAAGCCTTTCAGGAACCTTTTCCTCGACAAGGAGCTCACACCAATGAATACAGAGCCAAACGCATCCCTCCCACTATGCATTTTAGAAGGCATAAGAGGGACCCAGTTAATTATGTCCGACTTTTAGTAACAGATGACCATCAAAAGAAAAACGTTAACCTCAAAGGAAAATTAAAAGTATTGCCTAATATCCTAACTTGGGTTTTTAAGGGTGTTTAATAAACAAATGATAAACATTGCATAAAATAAATCATAAATGCATTTGCCTCACTGCAGCCTGAAACTCTTAGTTTATAGAAGAAATTAATGTCTTTTACCTACTGAAATTTAGATTCATTTCTTGCAAAGAAGCAGAATTAAAACTGCCATCCATCTATGTGTCAAACTGTCTGCTTCAGAGGAAAAGTCTCAAAGGTTTTCCTCACCAGGGCTGGAAGCATGCTCAGACACCAGTGAAAGACCTCCATTACCTGCAGTGAGCTTCGTATCAGAGGCAGTGTCCAGCTGAGTCAGCATGCACCAGGAAAGAGAGCACAGACTCTGCTTTGGCATGCACCTACTGGCAGTGGCTGCTCAAGAAAGGTGCTGACAGGAGAGACTGATGAAAAGCCAAACCCAAAACAGTCACCTAGAAATGATGTCTTGTGGGCCATTACATGTCCTTTGCTTTTAGTCCTTCCCATAAGAGACGCATGCTTAAATTGACAAAATTTCTCCACTGTTTTAGGATACATATAATAGCTATCTCTTAAGGTGCTTTGAGAAAAAAAAAATATAAAAATCACTATAGCATTTGTTGTAATATTACATTATGATGTAATGTAATATAACAAATACACAAATAGTAGGACAGTGATGTGCTTCAGTTTGCTTACTGTAATAAACCTCTTTACTGGCATATGAAAACTATACTTACCATTATTCCCAAGGAGTTCTTCAAGTCTGATACAGCTCTTCTGCTGGTGTGCATCTGTGACAGCTTATGTCAACTCAGAATCTGACCAAAAGCATCTACTTCTTCTGTAGTTTAAAAGCTTATATTTCTGGATAACAATACATATTCCTGTGCTTTATCCTTTGTGTCCTGGTTTTGACTGGGATACAGTTAATTTTCTTCTGAGTAGATGGTACAGAGCTGTGTTTTAGGCTTAGTGTGAGAATAATGTGGGCAACACAGTGATAATTTAGCTGTTGCTCAGTAGTGCTCACTATCAGTCAAGGACTTCTCAGTTTCCCACACTCTGGCAGTGAATAGATACAAACGGAGCTGAGATGGAGCATGGCCAGGACAGCTGACCTGATCTGGCCGTGGAGATATTCCATACCACAGAGCATCATGCTCAGTATATAAATGGGGGGAAAGTTGGCTGGAAGGGCCCATTCCCTGCTGTAGCATGGGCTGGGCATTGGTCAGTGGGTGAGCAATTGTACTGCACATCAGTTGTCTTTCTTGGGATTTTTTTTCCTGCCTATTATTATTATTATTATTATTATTATTATTATTATTATTACACTGCTCTTATCTTAACCTCTTGGTTTTTACCTTTTTTTCCTTAAATATCCTCCCCATCCCACTGAGATGAGGGGTGGTATGTATGGGGTGTGAGTGGCTGCATGGCATTTAGCTGCTGTTTGAGGCAAAACCACAATATATAATAAACAGTTGCTAGGCTGGGTAGATAAACAGTGAAATGCTGTAATCTAGCAATGTATTTTCACTGAACAGAATGGACAAATTTCTTCATGGGAAAAATGCCACTGAAATTAGAGAAAGCTCCCTATCAGGTGGTACTGAAACCCCAGGCAACTCTCCAGTGGCAGAGAAATTGGATCATTTCAATTCTGTGGAAAATTGTTCAATTCTGCATAAAATCTGTCCCCTGTCATTACCAATCCACAGACTACATGAAGCTTTCAGATTGTCTTCTATCAGAAGTGTGTCAAATTAAGCCATCCCAAGCTTTGTGTTAGTTTGGCTTCGTTCAAAGGGAGGATCTGTATGTAATAAAAAACACAAACATGGAAGGAATATGTGGTGGAAGCAGAATGCCTTGATTTGCAAAGCTTACGCTGGCGCAAAATGCCCAATCATAAAACTGCATGGGAAAAAACCAATAAAGGGAAACACTTCTGAAATACCCTCTAAAAGGAACAGCAGAGGCCAGAAAAGCTGCTGGGATTACACTGGGGCTTTCTCAGGGAAAGAAGATGACAAAATTTTAAACCTCAGGAGGAGATCTTGTCTCATTCTAGTTTTCCTGTCTAAAATGGCCAGAAACTGAGTGAAATCAGTAAGGAAACATCAATGGTTCCAATTCCATCTTAGTCAAATCAGGTGTGGTGTGAATCAGAAGCAAAAATATTTCACTAGGAATTCAGGATCTGTTCTGGGACAAACTGAGCAGAATAGGTTTCTCTTCAGCACCATGCAGGAACCACATCTGCCTCCTGCAATAATCAAGGTAAACTCCCACTAATGCCAGTGGCACATGAGTGTCCTTGCACCAGGGCTGGTATCTATTTCCTGCTACACCTCAGCAGTCTGTAATTTGCATTCATTTTGCCCACCTACTGCATGACAAATTGGTGCAAGTGGCACTGCATTTCCACCTGCATATTCACTTTTAGACTGCTGTATACAACACCAGCTACTCTGTACCTCACGTTGCCAGGGCACAAGATCTTCATAAGGAAGCTGCAGATAGGACACTGCACCTGCTTCCCAGAGTGCAGGACACAGCACAACAGCAGGACAAGACCAGCAAGGCTGTCTACTCCACCCAGTTTTCCTCAGCAGGTTTGCTCCCTGAAGGATTTTACAGGGCACACATTCCAACTTAGCTTGAAATGCTTTGAAAAAAGGCATCTTGGAACTGGATAATGCGAATAGTGAAACTCCACTCTTATAAGGGACTGAGGAGGAGGAACATGAGCTCAAACAGGAAAGCTTACAGCTCCACACTCAGATCCACATCCCTGCCCAACAAAGAACTCTGGACATCTAACAGGCAACACAGGAGCTTTGATTAAGACTAGGCAGTTTCCATCCCTTCCCAAACATGTAAATATTTAACTATCCAACACAGATTTCCCCTAATGTACTTTAGATTTTATAATAATTTAAACAACCGTTTAAACAATTAAATCCTATCCCAAGTAGGAAGCAACCAAACTGTACTCAGAGGTTATTTATCTACCCTCTAGCACACTCATTAAAATTATTTACACCACTGTTGATATCACAAGGAAATGCCAAGTAGATTTACATCTAACTAGAAAAAAAAGGCTTATCAATTCTGTTAGGTAGAGAGCTCTCTTTTAGTTTTCCCTGTTTATGTAACAAACACAAACAGGAAATCACAAGTGATGTGGATTTCTTCTTTATCTGACTCTTAGAGTAGCATATCTTTTAAGTTATGGATATTAAACAGGGCAGAAAATCTTCGGGTATTGAGCAGGGTACTACTAAGCAGCACAGAACACAAAGATGAACTTCATCTTCTCCTGGCAAGGTCAGGACTATTGACTAAAATGATATTGTTTCCACAAAATGAGAACAACATTTCAGTGGGCAGAAAGAATAAGTTTTGTCCATCCAGAAACAATATTTCTATTTCAGCATGCCCTGAAATAATTTTTAAAACCCAGTTTTTAAAAATACCGAGGATAGAAAAATAAGTAGTGTCTTGCATCCACAGCCATTTGCCTAAAGCAACACAGAAAGAAGATTAATGTTGTAATCTTCAGCAATCACACACAAAAATTCAACCATCCAGCCAAATCATTAGGATATTAAAAAATAATTCAATTTCTTTTGAATTTTGTTCCTGATGTCATGCTTTTAAGCTTCATCAACTGCTGAGACAACAACAAAACACAAACTCCTGGGAGACTGAGCATCCCCCTATTGCCACATGAATCCAGGATCCAGTGAGTTAAACAGAATTTACAAATTCCAAGAGGTTTCCTGTACATCTAGAACCCAATTTCTGTTCTGACCCAAGAGATATTAGTAGAGTGTTGCAGCTGGAAGACTTGCTTTTGTAAAACTACTCTGAACTTTCCAGTGATATCTGAAATGTTATGGTAAAACAAAATTAAGGATATCCAGCGTCTCTGACTGCATTAAATACTTTATGATGCAAGCCATCTACTCATTACTCCCTAGAAATCACGACTTCTTTGTTAAAATACAAGGGTTAAAACCAGAATGATGAACACTTATAGCATTCCCCTTATGTAGTTGTGATGACACCACTTACTTAACCAGGATTTTTTGCAGGATTTGGGGGAAATAATATTGCAACTACAGCTGACCAAACCCCATGTTTTTCAAAAATCACATTACTAGCACTTGATTATGACACAAAAGAGCTTCTTGGTTTCTGCACTGCTGCAATAAATGCCTGTTGCAGGCAGAATAAGATGACCAGAAGGAAGAAAAGCGTCAACCTGACATTTTTCTAAACAAACAGCAAATCATTGTGCTCCTGGCTGTGCTAGAGAAGGATTTCCTTCTTCATTTCTCACTTCAGCCATGTTACTCTTTTCTTCCAGATGACAACCTCCAAAACCGCCCTTTCATCCTGCAATTTCCTGTTCAGCTTTCCCTCTGTTTATCATCCCTTTTCAGGCTGCACATTTCAAACAGATCCATCATGTACCCCAGTCTAAAAGGATGAAAGAGGCATAGATAGACCATTGAGCACCAAAGGTAGGAGAAAGAACAGATTTCTCCTCTGGATCTATGTCCTTGAAGCCCTAAAGCTTTCCCACAGACAGTACCCCTTACCACCATCACACCTCCGAATTAAACTTGCCAGGTTAAAACATGCCACCTACTTTTGGAGATCCCATGGTAGGTCCCGGTAGGCCTGGTAGCCTTTCTGCCCGCCAATGAAGGCTTGACTAAAGTCTGGACTGTGCAGAGAATGGTGCTGGAAAATGCAGGAGTCGCATTGACTGGTGTGACGGGAAGAGAAAGCTGTTGAATGAAGATCCTTCATTGAGGCACGGCTGGCGCAACACCCAGCAGCCTGTGGGTTATTGCAAAATGAGGGAATGAACTTCAGAATAAAAACAAACAGAGGTAAGCATGGAGTTGATAAGGAGACTGTAACCTTCCGATCAGCACTGCATCAAAGAGCTCCCCAGGCAGAGATGGAGTGAGCAGATAAACCGGCCCAAGCAAGAAGACTTGTTCTTCACTACAGTGAAACAGGAAGTGCGTGAGATTTCCCTTTTCCAGCACTCCCTTTCTGTCCAGCTTTTATACCTATGGCAGGCCTTGTCCTGAGTGGCTGCACCTTCTACCACATGCTCACTGTAAAATTCACAGCGGAGAGGCCCCACACTCTCCGCAATGCTAAATCACTTGTCTTCTGAGAGAGCCAACACAAAAACAAATATAGACATAAATGGCTTGGTCAGCCAAGCCTAATCTACCTCAGTGCTCACTCATCCACAGCTGTCCTGGACTCCCTTGGCATCAGGGACAAGACAACTATAAGTATCTAGCCTCCTAATTACATGTTAGTCATTTAATGGTTGGCATAACCCCGCCTGTGGAAAATGCTTACTGTGTGAAAAGGGCCACCAATCTCCTTGGAATTCCCTTCTCCCAGCACAAACGTGATTCTTCAGAGCCATTCTGAAAATGGGAAAAATAGAGATTCACCAGTGAGAAAATGTGCATTTACATCGAAAATCAAAAAATCACAAACCAAAAAGTAAAATTACAAGAGAGCAAACCTGTTTTCTGCTGTTTGATGCACTTGCATTTGTGCCAAAAATCTTGAAGCATTTGGTTTTCCCATGAAGTCTCAAGATTTCAGTCATTTTTGTTGGAACATTCACTATCTTCCAGAAACAGCCGCAGCATAAAGGGAGGGGAGGAGAAAAAAAAGACAAAAGGAAAATTTGAGGAAAATTTAACCTAAACATACTAAATAATTTTCCATCTTTCCCCAAAGTTATCCATTCACAGGCATTTCATGCAATTGTAGGAGTGTCTGGGCAGACCATTTTGAGGACAGTGGGAAAAGCTGATCACTGCTGAACAGAATCTGCTGTTTCTGTAACATTGATTTCTTCATTTGCTTTGATCAAATCAATTGGGTTTTTCGGCTTCTCTGAGCTCCCTGTGGAAAGGGCATTGACACAGTTGCCTGCCTTACCAGAGGCTTTACTGACTGAGTACACAGGTACCTGTTAAGTACTAATATCCTCCCTGGGCTCTACCTTCCATTCCCCACCACCCACCCTGTTATTTTCTCTTTCAAAATTAGTAAAACTCAAAAAAGATTGTGCACAAAGGATTCCCTGCTCCACCCAGAAACACACACATCCCCACAAGAACTCTAGCACTTGATGGAGTGATGGAGATTCATTACAAACCAATTCAATGCAGGAGTCAGGAAAACGCCTTAGAATTCCTTGTTGGGGTTTTATTCCTCTTTTTTTCCCCCTGGTTTTCTGTTTGTTGGTTTTGGTTTTGTTTTCTTTTTTATGCTGAGAAAAAGTGGCCCTTGATGTGCTTACCCTGTGAGGTGCGGAGAATTCTCCCTGATGTGTGCAGAAGTTCAGTGGCAAACTCTGACCACCTGGATCAGGTAAAAAACGTATTACAGGAGAATTAGGTTTTAGCAAATAGCTAAATATTGAGACATCATTTACCCAAAATCTTGAGCCCTGAAACAAGAATGAAAAACATTCATTAGAATTGCAAATGTTCCCAGGAGGAAGTGCCAGAGAAAAGGAATTGGACAACAGATGAGTGAACTTCTGGTAACTATCATATCACATTAGGGACAGACTATTTCTATTGTTACTCCAGAGTAACAATAATGATAATAACATCATTATAACAATAACAAATAACAAAGATATTCCTAAAAAATTATTTCATTTTCTTACAATCAATAATATTCGGCAACCTGCCTAATAAAACGTTAAGTTGGTTGCCTTTGTTTGCAAATTAATTAAACATGAAAATGAACTGTCCTGCAAAACAGTGTGAAATAAGGAAATGCACTTGCTTCTTTCAGATGATGGAAAATCAATTTACACATACCTGTGCCCCAGAAACAATGATACAGACAGATCAAGAAAAGACAATAATTAACAAATTATTTTCCTCACAATAAATTCTCAAGTTATAAATTGCTTGGTATTAGGGTGTCATTCAGTAAGCTGGGCAATTAGTAACCTTCTTTGGTTAATACTAGGGAAGCAGTACGGAAACTAGCTATCGAAGCGTGGGGTGGAAATCCAAGAATGTGGGTGCACAGGATTTTGTGAATGAAAGTGTAAAAAGGTGTAATAACCATTCTCTCCGTTTAACCCTGCAAAGTGAGCCCAGCCGGTCAGAGAGACTGCTTGCCTAAGAATGGTAATAACAGACTACCTGGGTTTGTGTTTGCATACTTACACAGGGTCATGGGCTCTAGAGACAAAAAACACCTTTAGAGAAGACCACTGGCCAGTCCTGTAGTAATAACATCTTTGGAATTCACAAGCAAAGATGTTTTGTATAACTGTCTACCAGTTACACAAGCCAGGCCATGAATTTCAGACCAAAGACAGCAATCAGTCATTACTTTTAAACTGAGAAGTGAATGTTCCTGTCAGTGATGTTTAACAGAACTGACAGAAACTCTGTTAAACTGTCTGAATGTTAAACAATCTGAATTAATTAGAGCTGCTCTGAGCAGAGAGTTTGTCAAGATGACCTCTGTACATCCCTTGCAATCCAAATTATTCTGTAATTCTCTGTGAGCATCTGAAAAGATCAAACTCGTACACTGCAAGGAAATCCTTCTCTTTGACAAGTCCACTCCTTTTTCCATCAGTGCTCCAGCTCAATTATGGCTCGATTATGGCTTCAGGCCTCCCCCTCCTGAAAAACACAAAAACATCTTGCATTTGGCCTTCATAAATCAGCAGAAGCTCTAGATGAGCTGCATTTCATTATATTTTTTAATTTCAGCTATGGACATGCTACACAACTTTACTCTCTTGACCAAAAAAGGTCACCAGTTTATTATCCCATGCTTTCCTATGCTACATGAAATGCCAGCCATGGCTTTTAATAACTGATGGCAGTTAATAACTGATAAGTAGAAAAACAAAAGCAGAAAATCCATAAAAAATAGAATTATTCTCCAGAAATGTGAAGGCTGGGAGAGAGGCCAGGGCCTTTATCTTGAGCCTTGAAAAGTCACTTAGGGCAAGATTTTATTATATGCCCATGTGGCTTTGAGATACTGAATGCGTGGAGACTCTGGGATGCTACAGCAATGGCCTCAAGCTCTGAAGTATGCTAGATCCTGCCCTGGCTGATTTCCAGACAGTCTCTCTTTCAAGGCCTTTGTAACAGAAACTGCTACACCCGTCTGAGTTGCAGCCAGGGAGGCCAGCCCAGAATACCAGCAACGCCCTCCAAGAAGAGAAGTCCCTCAGTGCCAGAGTCATTAAAAAAGAATTCATAGCCCGTCACCCTGTTTGAGGCAAAAAGGTGGCACACGTGTGCCTGTCCTCTGCAGCTGCTCAGACAGAGCTGTTGCTTGGTGCAGTGAAACAGGCCAGTCTGCATTTTCTTCTGTCAGGCTGACAAGCCGCTCTCTATATCCAGTGCATGAATCCTCCACTCTCTGTTAAGGCGCACAGCATCTCCAAAGAGACAGGAAATCTTCACATGACTTAGACTAGGCCTATAAAGAAACAGGGCACTTTAAAATACAGGTGAATCTTTTACAGGCACAGCTCCAATTGAACAAAGGAAGAGCAGCATTGTTTAACACATCTGAAGTGCTAGAGAAACTTACTGGGAGCATTTGGACAGAGCTCTGCAGATGGCAGCACATGCAAAACAAGGCTTTTCCTACATCTCTACATCCCCAGAAAACAGGCAGCTTGGATTTGATCTCACATTATTTGCTAGCAGCTAAGTTGTCTGGTAGAAGCCAAACAGAATCTGACATGCCTTCTGCCACAGATATTACCTGTTCCAGTTTACTCTGCAGCAGCATGCAAGATTCTACATGGCATTCTTGTCAGTGGTCACCTGATTTATCATACACTGCATTAGCCTTCAAGGCTTCATAGGCCAAATTTGACATAACGAAAATCATGTCCAAGACTCTCCATCCTGAAGCTGTTTTGACTCTAGCTGTATTTTCAGCTACAGTTCAGGAGATCAGTCACTCTGATAGAAACATGCAGAGTACCAAATGAGGGTCCTACATGGTTCACCACCTTCCTGTGAGACCTTCTGTCTGAGCTCTCTCTCGGGTAACTTGCTTTCTTACTTAGGTGGCACAGAATGGATAGTTTTCTCTTCCATGCCCTGCTGTTTCCATTGATTATCCAAAGGCAACAGTGCCAGGCAAGTTTGGGACAACAGCACTGTTATAGCATCTAAGGGTCAAGCACGAAAAGGACCTGGTGTCCAGCTTCTTCAGGCTGGCTACCAGAGCACTCGACTGTCACAGACACAGCTGAGGGGTGAAGTTCACCTGAGACAGTACCCACCCCTTAGCCATGGCCGTGTGCCTTTCCCTGAAGCTGCTAAGGCACCTGGAGAGAACAGAATCACAGAGCAGCTGAGGCAGAAAGGGAACTCTGGAGATCATCTAGCCCAAAATCTCTGCTCAAAACAAGCATAGCTGGATGAGAGTGCTGAGGATCATGTCTAATTGTGTTTTGAGTACCTCCAAGGATGGAGACTCCATAACTTCTCCTGACAATCTCATTCAAAATTCAAGTACTCTCACAGTAAAGAAGTTTTTTCTTACGTTTTCATCACACTGTAGCATGGGAGACTATTTCCTAGCACAGTTCCTCCATCTGGTCTGTCCACTGGGGAAGGAATGTTGCCATCAAGAGCTCTCTTTGGTAGGCATGTCATCTGCTGGTTTGGAGAACAGTGCCGGACTGTCTAAATCACAGCTCCAAAGGCTGCAGGTGATCCCAAGAGCCTGGTGAAGGTCAGAGATGTGTGACAATTGCTGTCTGTTTGTACTGATTTGCAAAGAACAATCTGTGGTTAAAACAGTCTCTAGATGCCAGGCTGATGGCAAGTCCTTCCTTAAGTAAGGAACATCCCAGTAGCACAACTGGAAGGTGGAAAGCATAGGCACAGAACGGGCAAACACCACATAGCGAGCACTCCATTTTACTGCAGGGAGGCAGGAATTCAGTAATCAAGTGAATTGGAGATATGCTATGTATTTCTCAGACCTATGCACGCTTATATAAAAGAAATAGTTGCATTTTTTGGGTGACAAAAATCTCTTTTTCTCTTCTTAATTGAAACAATTTTTTTGCACCTCAGAAAAAGCCACAAAGAATGAAGGGCGAACAAAATATTCTTCAAAGGAAGTGTGATTTAAGAAAGAGTTCAATTAGAAATAAAATTAAAGCAGATTAACTGCCATTTACTCTATTTGTTTCTAAAGTCTTCTAACCAGATGAGTTTTGAAAAGCTTTCTTTGCAGCAGTAATAGATCGGACACCTGCTGGGTCTGACATACCGACAGCTTTGTTTTATAGAAGGATGCTGTTTAGCCACATATACAAAAGATCATAAGAATTAGTCTTCTCTTCAGTTCTTCACTTCAAGCCCTTTGACAGAAACTCTACCCACATAGCCAAATACAACCACCCCAGCTGAGTATATCTTTGGGTCATGGCACAGTTAGCAACATAATTGAATGCTCACAAATGCTTTAAGTGTTACATACAGAACACAGGCTCTGTCAGAAAATCAGCACAAAGCTGTTTTCTAAGCCATAAAAGATATTTGTTAAAATTATGTCCTTTAAGAAGTCTAACACTCCCCAGCTTGTGCTGGACCCAGTAAAATGTGACAAAAGGGCTACTTTTCTTTCAAACAAATAGCCACCTTCCCATCTATAGCCAACAAGGCATGTCCTGTAATATTGCAATAAAGCTGTTGTGCTCCTTTTTATCCTCTTAAATAACCTCAAATTCCAAGTTCATCTTGCTGGCTGTTAAATATTATAGACCAGGATCAATGAATTCCAGCATGCTACATTCATTAAAAGCTTACCCTTCCAGCTCAGAATATGGTGCAATTTGTACCATTTCCCATTATGACAGGAAAGGAACAAGAAGAAATCTGATCAGTGTCTTCAATCTACAAGAATCATCAGGAATTGTCAATATGGGAGACCAAAGTACGCCACTACAAACCTCTCTATCCTGTCAAGTTCTCAAAATTACTGCTGCTCTGCTATCTTGTTTGCAAGAAGGCTGACAAGCTCAGAAAACTAACCCATGATGCCAAAAAATACCTGACCACGTGCCTTTCCAGCCTACTCTTCCACAAGACAAAGCTCTGGCTTTGTTCTTGGAGATAAGCAGACAAAACCTTCTCAGTCCTTGCTCTCACAGCCATACTCTACTGTATTTAACATACTTAGAGGGGAGAGAGGGATGCCAAGCTTTCCAATGGGAGAAGCCTGAAACTCACACAGTGCTGCAGAGGCCTGTGAGGCTTTAAGCAGCTGCAGCCTCCCCAGATTTTGCAAGAAAACTGTGTAGCATCTCTGCATCTTCAAGGCAGCAGGAACACAGTGCCTTGTCCTCCAGCTCCTCTCTAGTGAGTTGAACGAGAGCACCACCACCTGCCAAGGGCATAAGGCTCTTGTACGATACAATTCACCCTCTAGTGGATGACACAGGACCTGTTTACCTGCACATAAAATTGGGTAACAGCTGGCCAGGTGGGTAAATTCTGTCCTAGTCTGGATGACATTTTGCTCATCTAACAGCTTCTAACAATCAAAAAAAACAGATGATTAAGAGAACATAAAAGCCAGCACATAAATCCATGGTATAGGATAAGTGTAACTTCCTAAAACAGAGGAGTCCCCAACTTACAGTTGATTACTGTGATGCAGGAAATTATTAAGTCCATGAAACAGAAGGTAAATTTAACAGATTTTATTAAATTTACATATAAATTACATTCCTGTGTGTCATGCATGATTTATAGTTAGATATATCCCATTCTGCCTTGAGTGAAGATGTTAATTCCTCTAAAAACACAGATGAGAGAAACTGCAGCTTGTAGCTTCACAAATAGGTAAAGATGCAGCTTAAAATAAATACAAGTCTGCTAGACCACCTAAACCAAACGAAAAGTTTTGGCTTCAGGTTTCCTTAATTTCCCCCATAAAAAGCCAGACAAGGTTGACATCAGTGTAGTTTTGCCCATCTAAGGGATTGAGGCCCATCATATCCAACCACAACAATATTCCCTTGGATGAAGTCTGTTCTTTCAAATGCTCTTCTTGATAGTCACCATTTGGTGCTTAGCATCACCAAGAGGCCTCAGAGCATGTGAACTGCATTGCTTCCAAGAAAAAACATGAACAGAAATTTCCAGATGCTGTAAGGAGAATCTCCACAAGGTAGTCCAAAATAAAGGCTTCCAAAACATACACCAAGTAGACGCCAGGTCCTCTTCATCCCCAATCCTCCTGGTTGCACTGTGCTCGCACTCAGCAATAAGGGAGATCAGGTTCTGTATCTCTACGTGTAGATGCTCAGAAATGGTAGTTCCTTAAGCAAATAACAAGTTGATTTTTCGTTTGCACCACTTTGGAGGATGAGATTTACTCCAGCCCTTGAGACTGAGCTAAATGCTTAAGGCTTTCTGATATAGGACCCAAAAGAAGCAAATTGGAAAGTTCACAGATTCAAAATGAATTTTTTGGACATCTATTTATCTGTTTCAGGGAATCAATGAGAAAGTTGGTATTTGCAACCCTAAAAATGTGAAGTGTGGAAATTGCAATGAAATCCATGAGATGGGGAAACCATTACACCCTTTGAAAACCCAAGCCTAAAGTGCCTTGAGACCTGAAAATCCAGAGTATTTTTAAATTATATTTATGAAGAAAAGTATAAAATTTTATTCACCATCCTGGCAAGACAATTGCAACAACCAAGAAAAAATTTTAATATATATTTGTCATATATCCATTTTAAGCTTCCTCTAACAAGGAATAAATATCAAAGACATGTTCATCTGAAGATGCTGAAATGAAATTTGTTGGGCTCAGATCTGTGGCAACAGTCTGACAGTGTTTATTCCCTATGTAGAAATTAAACCACCAAGTTTGTTTCTGAAGCTCACAACATTCCACAAGAAAAGTTCCTGGAGGGAAAAAAAAATCAAGTGCCAGGTATACACAAGTATAGAACACACAACAGCTGAAGACTTTCTGTGGGCTTCCAACTATTCCAGTACCTCCAGTGAGGCTCTAGAAAAGCATTGTTCTCTGGACTGACAAACAGATCCCAGGACACATATTCAAAATACTTTTGTTATCACTGCTCTAGAAGGATCGCTGCTGTGTTTGGCAGTGAGCTGCATAGTCCAGAGGGGATCCCTGAACTCCCACTGACTTTGCCAGCTGACTGGTGGTCAACTTGAACAACACTCTGATCCCGAGACTGTAACCACTGAGGGTCTGTTTCCCCCGGCCCTTCTAAGTACATACTGAAAGCCTGCTGTTTGCCTTTTCTAGTCCGGCAGAAGGTTCTTGCTTGCTTGCCGTGCTGGACCAGCCCCAAGTCTTGGCAGTGGGGACAGTATCTCCTCTCCTGAGTTCTTTCTCTTCTGGCCACAGAGGGAGAAGAGAGCAGTTGAGTGCCTCATTATCCAGCAATTAAGTCCACATCACTTGCTGTTGTTGGGATCAGGATCCACATGAAGTGTTGGAAAGCTTGCAGACACACCAAAGAGAGCATCTCCACCAAGAATAGGTGTGTTCTGCCTGCTGGGTTCTGGAAAGCATTGGATATCTACCTGACTGACAGAAACATGGGCTCCTGAAAACATGAAACCAGAGAGAATATGAGGTTTGTGTGGCTGAGATCATATGAGTCAGCTGCAGTCTGGCAATGCAACATAGGCAATTCTTACTTCCTGTGAGAAGAGAGACATATGTGCATAAGATTTCTGGGTCTGTCAGAAGTTCTGTCCTGCTCTGAAAGAGAGGGGCATTTCCACTGTAATGCAAAAGGTTTTTGGGGGTTTTTTTACAGGATACAGCTAAAGATGCACATACAAAACTATAAAGACTTGAGAACAGCATTCACAAGAATAAGAAGTTTGAGAAGTTTTTTCTGACAATGGTCATACTAAGATTGTTACATTTGTCCATCCTGTAGAAAAGGCAAAGGGCTTTTATTCAGACAAATACAGTCTGGGAAGAAAAACATGGAAATTAATTCAGCCAAATATTGTCCTATGACAACAAACTGGTATGGACATAAAGTGATTTTTGGTCTTAAGTCCAGCAAATGGCAAATTTTCCCCTGAAAAATGCTGTGGTAGTGACTGTTCATATGAAGCGATGAGTGGGCATATGTTCACTTGTTCAAAGAAGGTGGACACAAGCTGGTGTTTTCCACTAATTTCTTTCTCAGGCAAGGAAAAGTTCTCTATTCACTTAAGTAATAGTTCAATGTGATATTAGGAACCAGGACTTCTCTAAGACATCTTCCATTCTTCATTACACTCCCTGGAATTATGCAGGAGAAAGCTCAAGAATTCAGAAGTGCAGCAGCCTTGGAGTGAGGGCCTGGACAGTAGCTTGTCTATGGACAGATAGGGCCTTGTGAGCACACAGCAAATGGATGGGCCAGGTTTCAGTTATAGCTTGTCTTGGATGCTGGTAGATGATGGTTTGGGCTCAAACACTTTGCTTGGGTATAAAAGCTGGGGCCAAGACATGTGGCCATGGAGAAAAAAGGGTCAATATATTGCATATAGACAAAGGCAGTTGTCCCTCTGACAGACTACTTCCTGAACAAACAAATATCACATGGATCAAGTCCGTTCCTGTCTGGCTGTAGGCCAAACCAATTTCAAGTCCTACACTGCTCCAAGCTTACAGATACTTTATACATGACCACAAGCTAAGCCAGCAGCTGTTTAGAGGGTGACCACAGAGCAGGATGGTTCAGAGGAATAGCTGTACACAGCCCACAAAACTTAACCTGCTCAAGGTTTCAGATGCCCGTTTTGGAGTGGATCCAGTTTCGATAGTAAGTCACCCGTGTATATACTCCTGGTTTATTTGGCTTGCCACATTCATCTCCCCAGCTCACTATTCCCACAAGATACCAGATTCCTCTGGAATTCGCATGCACCAGTGGCCCACCAGAGTCACCCTAAGGAGAAAAATGTCAACAGACAAAAAAAGTAAGCAGTGTTCATTCAGGGAATCATGAACTCATTCATGAAATCAAATTCTCAAATTCTTCTGTTACATTTGACAGGTATTTTTCTGTAGACGTCAGCTATAATTCAAGTTTAACACAGTTTACTGACAAGACAGAAGCTCACAGTCTATGTCTAATTTAGTCTCTGCCAGTCCACACCCTCACATCTGCATTCTCTCACTTGTGCATTGTATATAAACCTCATGCAAACTGAAGTGCAGACTCCAGCGCATAAGCCTTGAAGCTCTTCATTTGCATCTATCAATATATTGAAACTCATAAACTGAGGATTGTCCAAAGTACATTTTATTTCTAGAAAACATCACCTTTCACCCCACCTATTTCCTTTTTACTACTACTGATAAAGAGACTTACCTGGCAAGCATCCACCTGCCCCTCCAAGTATCCAGCACACAGCATTCCAGGTGTTATCGCTCCACTGTACACTTGTCTCCTATTACAAACCTCAGTACTTATAATTCTGACTTCCGCTTGTCGAAGCTGATTAACACTATAACCTAGAAGGAGAAGTGGCATTAGAATTTGCAGACAGGGTAAGCAACATTAAAAACTCAGAGATTAGGAGAAGCCAAATTTTCCTGACAATTTTCTGCCATTACAGGCAATTAAGGGAGTCACCCAGAAAATGTCACAGGATAAAGAAAGTTCCCCCCTCCTCCAAAGTCCTTCACTTTTTCCCAAGCATAACTCCTATCCATCTTTCATCATCACCAGGTGCTCTTTAGCATAATGGAGAAATGGATTTTTGTACGTATTTCAACGCTGCATTCACCTGTAGGCTACATGGTATACCCTTACTATTACCAAAAAGACCCATTTGGTTAACTGCAGCACAGCTTTGGGCAACCACTACACAATCCCAAGGGTCTCCCATGATGCACAACCCATACAATTCAGTGGGTCTCACAAGCAGATTTATAGTCCCATCCTCTCTAACCTCAATGACACAGACTAATTTGAAAGAAGTTCACTCAAACCACTGGATGAGGCCTCATTTATGACCAAAGAGAGAATAACTGATGAAAATTGTCATGGTGCATCTACAAAAATCTGAATAGCAAAAGAACTCATGCCAGAGCTAAACACAGAGGAACTGGAAAACAGGATGTATTCAACCAGTGCTGTGTGTGCAGCAACTAAGAAAAGCTGCTCTTAAATCCTGTAAGACTAACCTTCAGGGTCTTCCCATCATTTCCAATCCACTGACCAAGCCAGAAAAAAAAGCAGCAAACTAAGTCCAAAAGTATCTCATTGGGACATGCACCTATTAAACACCAAGTTCAAGGAACTCAAAATAAACAAAAAAACCAAAAAACTAACATCAGTCTTCTCAGGCGCATGTGTGACAGGGCACAGGGAGGCAAGAGACACTCACCATCATTCTCCAAAGCTCCCCACCCAGTGACAAAACAGGAAGTGTTGTCTGGGAAAATGTGAGATGCTTCAGGAAGGCAGACACTGTGCACATCACTTGTGAACTCAATAGCAGAGGCAAGTTCCACAACAGCCACATCATATTCATGATCAAGGAGAAAGTCACCATATCTCTCATGAACAATAATTCTCCGGACAAATTTTTTCTGTTTTGGAGGTCTCAGCAGAATTCCAAAGCTGGCAGTCCACCTCCGAGGATCTCTTACTCTGTAAGATGTTTGAGGTTATGCCAGAGCCACACAAAACAACATCCCTAAGGGAACTTAGGTCTCCATTTAAGCATCAAAAAGCAATGTGACCAGATTTGCCAAAGGGGAAGAATAAAACTTCATTATCTTTCAGCAGATAGAGATATTAGAGGGCACAAAAAGTCAAAGCACCGAAGAGTCCTAAGGCCCGTAGGATCAGAGAGGTGCTGATGACTTACCCTCTAAAGCAGTGGGCTGCAGTCACCAGCCAGGTGTTGCTGATGATTGATGCACCACAGCGATGGGTCCCATCAAGCTGAATACTCGCCTGCCATGGCCATTCTCCCTCCCGTGCACGCTGCCCACCAGTTATTCTTTCCACTCCTGTGAAGGAGAATGCCTGTCTTCGTATTCCACAGCCTGTCAAAGAAAAGGCAGCGCTGCTTTAGCTGATTGAAGGCCCTCATGGCTGCAGGCACAGGTGTAACAGGGAGTCTCTGTCAAGAGACAGCCTTCACCTAAAGCAGGGAAACCAAGTGCCATGGTCACAAGTGTCTCAGGATAGATGCAGGGTAAACAAAGAAGTTTGGTAGAGGAGTCAGTACTTTTTCATTAAGCTAGTTTTCAGGCACACAAGCCCATATGAACATGGGACCTGAAGGCTGTGTATCGGAGTCACTGAAAAAAAAGGGATTTTGTCAGATCACCTCCAGATTAGCCTTGGCAGCAGCAACAAAAAAATAGTGTCCTCTTCCCAACAATTTACTTACAGCCACTGTGCCAAGAATCAGGTATTACCCAGCTAAAAAAAAGTTAGATTCAAACCAGTTAATTCTCAGAGGTCATTTGAAGACGGAAAGCTAACATGCAAAGTCTTCAAGAGCACACAGTGGACTGATAGAGCGCCCTGGGAGGGTACTTATGCTGTCTCCCAGTTTCCAGAGGAACTCTAAGACCTCAAGGGGGAGCACAACAGGAGGAGTGAGAACCTGCCACTCTCCAGGGTGGTGCCTCTGCCTTGCTCTGAGTCTGGACAGCTCTTCTCTCTCTCCTACCCTCTGGCCTTTCCTTAATTTTAGCTCAAATCTGACAGACATCTATTACAAAACCTTTCTTCAGGGAGAAGAGGGAAGGAGGGAAAGTGTTCTTTGAAGGATTCCAGCAAGAATCATGGCCCACAGCAAAACTGTAGTCCTTCTGCAAACTTGTTAACAGCAGCTTGCTACATGCCCCTACTTCCAACAACCAACATCAAAGTAAGTGCTTCCCACCACCAAGCCAGGATGCTTGATTCTACAAATGTGTAGAGCCAGCAAGACTGCAAGGAAATTAGCTGAAGTCTTCCCTGGCTCATGCACTGTCTACTGCTCTAAAATCTGCAACAAATTCTATTTTCAATTTGTATCATAAAAGTATAAGGATTATGTAAGCATGGAACCACCTGCACAATGCCCCTGGATCTTTAATATAAAGCATTTGTACTTACAGTTATTTAAAAGGTTATCTCCCTTTTCCTTGTTCAACTCTGGAATGAAAAGCAAAGACCACAGTAACTTTATCTCGTACACTACATGATCTAGCCCAGACTCTCTCCCCATACCCAGGAAACACAAATTAAATGGTTTGCATTGCTGCCTGGAGTGACACTATAAGACGTAGTAATTTGTTCTGTTGGAGAAGTTCAGTTAAGCTTCTGCTCCTCGCTGAAAGGACACAGAATGCACCTTTCTCGCCCTAGCTCAGAGCTAACAAAAGCAGCAGACGACTGCAAGTGGGTCCAAGTTACACCTGCATGTACAACTTGCACAGCTACCAGCAAATGCCTACAGACCTTTGTTCAGGCTTAGTGTGGAAAGGTGGTCAAATGAGTTTTCACAAATCTTCAGTGTTGGGCCTGACTGAAGGTAAACTGCAACATCTCTAATTTCTTTCCTACAAAAACCCCTCTGTCAGAGTCTCATGGCAATCCACAACAGATTCATGGGAGAGGATTACTGCCCAGGGATCCTCAGGATCTTGTTATGGACACTTGCTACAGCAATCTGTCAAATAACAAAGGAAATGGCAGAGGGTAGAGAAAGGAACCACCTCAGCCCTGCATTTTTTAATAGCTTTAGAACTCTGTATTTCAGTGCCTGGTGACAAAGGTTCTTGTTGAATTTACTGTGTGTCTTAAAGTAGTTTATGAATCTATGGCAACAAAGTTGGGCCTTTTTTGATGAATTGAAGGGGACTATCTCATTCAACACAGCTAGGTCACACAGGGAAAGCCTCTGACGCGTGAAGAAGAGCTCACACTTATAAATCAGTGACAATATGTTTTCATTCTTTCCATGCTCCATCTTCCAACTTCCCAGGCTGTCAGCCTAACAGGCAATTTTGAGAAGGCAAAAAAAGAAAACAAGAATAGCCCATATTTGCATACTAAGGTGAACTCATTACACTAAGAACAGCAAAGTGTAAGGAACAAATTCCAAGCTGAAAACACAAATCTAAGGCACTTGCCTGTAAGTCTAATGGTAGACTGGTCAACATTCAGGTATGTCGAGGTTGCTTTCAGCCTTCTGAGTAACACACGGTTGACTTGACCCCAGGTCGTTGCTTCACTGTCAGCAGAGGGAAATTTAAATACCAGAACAACAGATGCAAGCACTCCAACAGGATCTGGGCTACAAACCAACAAAAACAAATGGTGTCGTTCTCTCTGCCTACTAATGCTCCTAGTTCTGCTTTCTATTGACTGCCTTCTTTATATGAGAATAGGTCTAGTCTGCACAGATGTCCAGAACAAACAGCACGGTTCTGCTCAAATAAAGGAAGATGATGACATGTCAGCAGACAGCAAAAACTTTCTTGCTATGACAGTGATCAGAAGGAATTTTCTGGGAACAGTTATAAGCAGTAGAGCTGAGAAGCAAAGAAGGGATCACTCCCTTTGGCCTCTATGCAGGTCCTTATCAGTAGGACACAAATGACAGAGGGAACACTACAGCAAATTAAAACACTTCAACAGATATCCAACAGGCCATTCCTAACAGCCATTCAAAAGTTCCAGTTATAAGAGAAGTTAAAAAGGTCTTTTGGCATTTTTTTCCATTTAGGTCACTTGTCCATTTATTGACCAGTCAGATCCTTCGTGATTAGATACAACATTCTCGATAGTTTGAGGTCACTTACTGACATTACAAAATATTGGGCCCAATATCTCAAACTAACCATCTAAAGGAAAACCAACTGAAGGTTTGAGGGAAAGAGAGCAGAGATGCAGCTAAGCTGCCCCAGTGCCTAGATGTACAAAGTATCTGTAGTGATAACAAGTTTGGAAGAGATAACCTAAAAGGTGTAAAGAAGTCACTTGAACTCTAGCTCCCAAGCTCTGCAATTTCTCTTGATGTATTCTGTGGGAGGCTTGTGGAAGAAACCAGCAGCAGGATATTATGTAGAAGAGTTTAAGAAATTACTCATTCCATCTAGAGACAGGTAAAGGCAAAAAATCCCAGAAGTGCTGTGAAGGATATTTGTGGGAAATTTGGCATTTTTTGCTGTCTAGGGAAAAAGTATTCCACAACAGAATTGAGCCTTATAGAAGTACAACTCCAAAATAAAGTAACATGGAAGAGAGGGAAGTAATGGCTCTTACCACTGAGAATGGCATATAATTACTGAAGGGGAAAAAGTTAAATCTCACACAGAACCCTCTACTATATCCATGTCTATGTTCCCTCATCTATATCCATGTATCTCACAGTGGGATCATGTATTGCTTCAGGCCTTTTCACAGAAGGAGAATAGTCACCTCCACTACTATACATCATGCAGAGGGGTAAGCACCAGCACGAGCTTACACAGGAAGAAACAAGTGTGAAAAAAGCTTATTCTGCATCTCTCAGGCTGTTAACTGGTAATGAAAATTGGGATCACCCAATAAACCAGTTTCTGTATCACAGCCACAAACAACAGGTGTACAGGTAATCAGTCTGCAGAAGTATAAGGCCAAACTTCTCTTCCTTGCCGCCCTCCAAGGGTAACTGAGTCTTCAGTGTTGTGAGCACTGGAGGACAGCAACAACCAGACAAGGCTTAGTCACCCTGCTGGTGTAACCCAAGCAAAAGCAACCAGGAATGGTCAACAGGTAGGAAGAAAAGGTGTTTAGCACATCCCTACTTATTCCTGGCCTTCACATTACTTACCTTAGACTGACCACATGAGACCTGATGTATCTTTTACTTAAAAAGGAACCCCTGAATACTTCAGATATCTGTTAAAAGAAAAGAGTATGTTAAAATACACCTGCAATAAGTACATCGTTTTACAATGCAACAGTCTCATGAGCCTCTGAAACACATGAAAATGCCTATAGATCTCCACCTCTACACCAAAACTACCATTATATTTCCATCAGAGGATGTATATACAAAATAAACAGCTCAGTTGGCTGATTCCACTGTCCATTCTGCTCTGTGGTTGCCAGTTCCACCACACAGCTTCTGGAACAGATAGTACTTGCGCTTACCATCTGCATGTGCAAAGTCAGCTATGCATCTTTAACCCACAACAGCAAGGTGTCAAAGGTAAGGCTGGCCATGTAGGCATGAGGCACAATCATCTCTGACTCTATTTTCAATCACACATTTACAGAACTCTTCACCATAGGTCAGGTGTAAACAGAGAAGCTTTTTGTTTACCATGGTTTCAATATCTTCACTTAGGTTCCTGAACTCATCTGTAGTCTGCCTTTCATACTGAGGATTGTAGTCGACATTGGTGATTAGGAAAGATGCATTGTAATATCTGTCTTGATCTACAGAGGAGAAAAAGAAGGTAAGGTAGCTGATCATCTTTAGCACAATTCAATGATGTACAGTATCTCACAGGACATGGCACAAGCAAGGGTCCCTGGCCCTGGCAGTGATCCTGTCAATTATGAAATTACAGCTTTAGCAGCACTTTGGGAAAAAGGGGTTCTGGACCATCCTGTTGCTCCATGGACCATCTAGGGGCTCATTTCTTCTTTGAGGACCATCCCAAGGAGCTCCAAATTACACCCACTACAACATTTCCCTGGGGTCCATCTTCTTGTCAGCCTGAGGTGCACACAGCTCGAGACAAGGGAGCCCTTCTAACTCAGACACATCCACTGCTCTCCAGCTGCTCTCTGGCACATCCCTGCCCCTCTGAGAGGCACGTCAGGCAGAACTGTTTGCATCCACTTAGTGGTTGGGTTAATTTTAAAATCTGATTCTTGAGTGTATGGCAGAGAGGGGCCCTGTAACACAGAGCTGGCAAAAAGCAAAGCTGAGCTATAGCTCTGCCACTGCTCCTTCTGGTGTCCCAGTGTAAGCCACAGCCTCATCGACTCTTGGTGAGCTGAGATGGCCACATGATTAATTCCATTCCAGCACGAAAGTATTCAAAAAAATTCACGCTGGTATCTCTGAGGCTGGGAATGGGATGATTCAATTTCATTCATGAGGCAAGTGACTGGGAATGGAATTGTCTTCAAGTCATGAGCCAAGATGGTTGGACTTGGTGATCTTAAAGATATTTTCCAGCTTCAATGATTCTATGATCTGCTACTGAAACTGGGCTCTTGGCAACCAGAACTGAGTCCTGAGCTCTGAAAAGCCTAAAGCTCTGCCGTCTCTCTTTCTGGAATATTCTCAGCTAGAGGGGCCAGGTTGAGTTTCTGCAAAAACCCCATTCAAGACTAAGCTTATTATGCATAGCCTGAGTACTAGACACACCTCTGGCTTATACGGAAGACTGTTATCCTTTGGTCAGTCAGTGGAGACACTGGATACCAGTGGAAACACCAGGGCAAGAAACAAAAGAGGGTTAGAACTGAAATCCCTGCTTCAAGTAAAGTACATTTCACGAATTCTTACAGGTTCTTAGATCAATCTAGTTCTCAAATAACATTTAAAAATTCTCATGTGAGTTTTATACCAGGGGCAAATTGCATGCCTAAATCATCAGGCAGGACCACAGCAGCGAGTGAAACACAACAGATTCCTGAAAGTTTGTAACAACAAGATAGCGGGGCACTTACCGTGGCACAAAAGAAACGTAATCAAGCCAATGATGAGGGCTAAGCCTACTATCACTGACACAACAATGACTGCAATCTTCCATGGCTCTATGCGCCTTACTGCTCTGTCCATCTGGAACACCACCTGTATTGAAGAAAACAACATGGAGAAATTCAACTCTAGTACAAAGACAATAGTTCATCCAGGGTCAAATCATATCCGGCACAGCTTAGCTCAGCTGAAAAACCCCACAGAATGAGGTAGGTTGGGAAGGACCTCTGGACTCTGAGGGTCTCTGTTTAAACTAAGCCCCATTAAAGTAGGTTGCCCCAGGCCTCGTCCCACCAAGTTTTCAGTATCTCCAAGCAGAAAGATAACTCAGCCTCTCAGTATCTGTGGTCCACTCACTGCTCATCCTCATAGCAAAAGCTTTTCCTTTATATTTACTCAGAATTTCCTGTGTTCTAACTTGCCTCTGTTGCCTCACATATACCTGGAGAAAAAGTTGTGCAGGTATTGCTAGTAGAGACAATTTCACTTCAAGAAATATTACACAGATTTCAAGTGCAGCTGACTGCCCATATAGGCACTTAAACTGAATATAAATATAATAATTCATGACTGATGAAATAATTTCTGCCCCAAGGATACTCTAGGCAACCAGAGATGCCACATAGTATAGAGCTTTGGTTATATTTAGTTGGCATGAGTAATAACATTTATTGAGTCTCTACAGGGTTTGGGACTTGCTCCAGGTTTTACTCCAAAGCCACCCATATATTGAAGGCAACCACATCCTATCTCCTGCCAGACAATCCATAGAGAAAGAGGTACTCGTGTGTAAATGTAACATGGCAACAAGATCCAGTAGTAACTCTCTCAAAGCCAAGAGCAGATGGTTGAGTAAAATGGTTGAGAACTTGACTCATACATGGACAAAGGCACAGAAGATTCTTTCCTCCACTTACATCCTCCAGTGCAGCATTAAGCAACAGAACAGTAGGAAAACTGCTCATTTTGCAAAACCTTAAGCATAATTATTAAAGATCCCCAGTAATTCCAAAGCACACCATGTGGTAATTGTCATGCCACATATTGAGTCTCCACAATATGGTCTGCATCAGTACATGGTATCGGAAAAAGATCTGAGATAATCTCTCAGATATCATGGAGTGACAAATGGCAGCAGCCAGCCCTCAGAAGGAGGACTGTCTGGCCACTCACCATGCTGCTTTACACACTCTGATCCATGCTTTTATTGCTGTGAACCAGACATACTAAACTTTGTTTACCCCTTTTCAGGCCTATGGCACAGCCATCTCCCAGTAAAATCTAAGAGGATGTAGGCAGGAAGGGGACGAAAGGCAGACAGAGAAAATAAGTGTTTGCAGGTTTTCTGACCACAAGGTAGAAAAGAAGAAAACACAGTGAAAGCAGAGCAGGTTACCAGCAGTGACTCCATCTCAGGAAATAAGCTGAGTGGGCAGATAAGCAGTAAAGGTGAGGGTCTGGTGCACAAATCCAAGACAGCAAAAGGCAATGAAGTGGTGAGAGAGGGGGATGGTGTTATACCCTCTGCCCTGATGGGAAGAAAACCAAGGAAAGCCACAAGCAAGAAACAGCAAGAAAAATAAACAGGACAAACAGACAAACAAACAAACCACTACAGAGGAAGCAGATGAGAGATCTGCAGACAGCAAGGGTGTATCCAGCAAGAGACAGGGAAGTTGGAAGGAACTTAGCTTAATCTCCTCATATCAAATCTTGGTTTTGGCTAGTGAGAGTGCTAGACAAATGGGCAAATTTTTTATCCATTTAAACAGGTGGCATACTGGAAAGAAAATGCTAAAATAGAGGAGCTTCAGCCAGCATCACAACTGCAGGTAGTCACAAGCAGCACGTTAGTGTTACCAAAATATATGAGACAGGTGACAAAGATCAAGTCTTCTGCTTCAGAGTCACATGCTGTGGAGGAACCCAGCACTTCTCCTTCTGTTCCTACTTTACTAGGGCAAGTTCTGCTCTCGCAATGCAAAGCCCAAGTTTTCCCCCACCAGACCGGCTCAGCTTCCTGATGTCAAGGCTGTAGGGCAGTTGATAGGAGTCTGAAAACCCAGGATAGCCAAGATTACTTCTTTGTAAACTGCAAGTTGCAATAAGCACATAAATAACACCCACTAGAACTCAACTGGCTCCACTGAGCCTTGGATTCTCACCATCTAGACCTGTATACACTATCCATCAGCTCTGAGGGTTTAGCAGAAAAAGAGATTCAGATAAAAACCTAAAACCAGTGGAATAGTCCTGGCTCAGTTTCTTCAATACACTGCAGCCTTCCATGGAATACTCCCATATCCATCTCATAACCTTTCCCAGTCCCTGGGAATTGCAACACACCTCATGGGCAGTCAGTTATTACCCTTGAGGGCAAGCCTCTTGGCTAATCAGAACAGCCCACTATGGAAACATGCTTCTGCCCCTCCTCAGTAGTCACATCTCATGCTTGAAAGAGGCAGCTTTTGCATCTCACTTTGCTCTCCTCACTGGAGAGATTTTGCTTCCAGCCTGACTAAGCCCCTCCTATCCATCTCAATCAGACTGGTTCCCTGTCCTGCAGCTGTCCCCACTCCAATGGGCCTCCACCTGAATGGCAATTGGAGCACCATCCCTCCACTGCTCTCTGCACAGAGAACACACAGCACAGCCCTGGCAGTGTATGGCTGGCTCTGCAGATATTGAGGCAAGGTTATGATCTTGGATCATAACCACTGCATTTTGTGAACCGTATCCAGACAGATTTCATCAAAACATGGCCTTACGCCAAAGCTACAAAGTTTAAGATTAAAAAAATTGAGCATCTCCTTGCCTGTGAGACTCATGCTTTCACAAGCAGCACTGTCCTTCCAGCCATCTGTCTTTATTTCCTTTTTGTGCAAATACCAGCTACAGCCACAAATGCTGGCAGCACAGATCCCCTTCTCCAACATTTCAGAACTGCTCATTCTTCACAGGTCACACAAACTTGCAAAGAGAAACAGAAACCTTAGGAAGTGCTGCAGTGCTGAGGGAAACGAAAACATGGGAGATAAGGAATAAAAACCTATGCCACTTCTGATACTGATTTCACTTAACATGTTTTTTAAGAAAAAAGTTTAAAGTACTCATATCCTAGAATCATATCATGGTTTGGGTTGGAATGGACTCTCAAAAATCATCTAGTTCCAACACCCTTGCCATAGGCAGAGACACCTTGCACTTAACAAGGTTGCTCAGGGCCCCACCCAATGTGGCCTTCAACACTTCTAGCCAAGGATGGGGCATCCACAACTTTTCTGGGAAACCTGTTCAGGTGCCTCACCACCTTCACACTGAAGAATTTCTTCACAGTGTCTTCCAGGAGCCTCCTCTTCTCCAGGCTGAACAGCCACAGTCTGTCTTCACAGGAGAGTTGTTTCAGCCCTCTGATTATCTTCACAACCCTTCTCTGGCCATGCTCCAAAAGGTCCATGACCTTCTTATGTCGGGCTTATCCACAGCTGGATGAGTATTCCAGTACTCTGCAAGAGCAGAGTAGAATCATCTCCCTCAAACTGCTGGCCACAATTTTTTTGATGCAGACCAAGTCACAGTTGGCTTTCTGGGCTGTGAATGCACATTGCTGCGTCATGTTGAGTTTCTCATCCATCAACACCACAGAAGTGTCAACCAACATCCACATACAGGTAATTAATTTGTAATAGGTTATACAAATTGAAGTGGAAATATCTCTTCAAAGCCAAAACAGTTTCCTCCCTTTAGCAGGATGTTTTTGACCTCCATCTTGCTAAGCAACAGAATAGGAAAAAAACACAAAACTTTTGCAATGGAAGCACCAAGACTTATCAACTCCCACAGTGTTACCAGTATCCTTCAAGTATAATGTCTATGTGTGGGACCCACTTCAGCAGCCCCTAAGTTTTGTTGGTTTGGGTTTTTTTCCCTACTTTATCCTTCTTCCTATTTTATCTCACAACTAGGTATGCCAAGCTCTGCTGAGACAGAGGCTAGGATGGATACTGAAAAACAGTTCAGGTTATATCCACTCAAGGCTTTCATTGTCCATAAACATTACACCTCCAATTAGCTCTTCACTCCCCTAGCCTTTTTTGCTATGGTGCCATGGAGGGCAGGACTGTTGTGCTCTACCAGAATAACCACTTTGACAGAGATTCCTGTGCTTGGGACATACAGCTCCACAGTCACATTATTTAGTGGCAGGTAGATCCCCCTGTTTAGGTATTAGACATGGCCTTCTCGACACTCTAGTAACCAAATTCTGCTCCAACCAGCAACACTCAGTGGCCAAAGAAACACTGATCCTCTGCAGTGCTGATGAAAGCCTTCCAACGTGGACCCATCCTTTCTTTCTTCTTGTGGCAAAGAGACACTGCTTAACAGACTGGCGTTCTCCTCATAAGACCCTGAATACCACAGCTGTCTGTGTGATGCTTTCTAGTGTCTGGTGTTTTGTACAGCCTCATATCTCTTATTTCCTTATATCACAGGCTTTGACATTTTTTACTGCCCAAACTCCAGTAAGCTGCAAATTAACTCTTAGCAGGGCTGACAGGGGAATTCAGTTGACACCAATGCATTCACCCTCTAGCATGAATGAGACAACTCAACTTTCACAGGAGCAAACCCTAACAAGAGATCAGACTCAGACTCCACTGGGAGATCTCAAAGACCAAGTCCTCTCTGCTCTTAAAACCACCTCCTCATGGTCTATATCTGGCAGCTTTCAGTCCGCAGTGAATTAGTGAGAAGTTCCAAACCCAAAATCCTTTAGTTCAGTAGAGACCTGCTTATCTTGGCAATACTATCAGGGAACATCAAATCTCCTCCAGCAATCTGTGCACTCATTTAAAATATGCATCATTCCCAAGGGGCTCAAGATAATCCATGGAGAAAGCAGCATCTATCCAGTTAATATCACAGCTAATTTGGGTTGGGAAGAGCAAACTTTTAAATCTCCTAGTTTACACACCTCGTCTCTGAGACAAAGACTGTGATCACTAAAAAGTTATTCTGTACTGAAAAAAAAATCCAAACTAATTATTTTGAAAATAGATGTGTTTTCATATAATTAAAATGCACTAAAGTTGTGCTTAGAAAGAGATTTATTAAATCAAACTGTGATACAAGATATTTTAATAAGTGAAATACAGCAAGAAATAAAGCTACATTAATAATTATCAGCATATTATGAAGAAGAGTTATACTGAAATTTTGCACAGCTAAAATTGGTCTTCCTTTTGAAACCAATGAAAAAGCACATAGGATTTCAGGTTGGACTTCTGATCAGCCCCAAATGAATTCTTTACCTTTGAATTTGGAACATCTACCCAAAAGCGAAAGACAAGCACAATACACAGGTGACAAGCTGGTTTCCTTCTCTCATCCTGTACCAAACTCCCTAAAAGGTTACTACATTCATTCACAATGCAAGTGATGCAAGTCCAGCTCCCACCTCTGCCTGACAGGGTTTGATTCACTATACTGAGATTATCCATCTCTTCTGGTTGAGTTACTGTGTGTTATCTAAAGCCTCAGCAAGATCAATACCAGCAAACTGATCAGAAAACATCTGTTCAGACAAGAAAAGAAAGTGTAAATTTATCATGTGGCCCTGGTCATTGACCTGCCGGATAAGCAGGGAACAGCTACCCTGTTCTGCTTTACAGATCTGGCTTTGATATTTTTTGACTTCTTGAGCTAAGACCTCATAGCATCCCAAACTAGATTTGCTTTTAGATTAATCCAAATCATGTTTTTTTCATACCATCTCTTTACTGAAAGTGCTTTGGCATGTTCCATATAGAAAAAAAAATGCAACCTCTTCTATGTGATCTGCTGCTGTCTTCCTATAATGCATTTATTATTACATTTTTTATTATTATACCACTGGCAACTGATAATCCAGTATTCTCTGAAGAGCCAGTGGCAGAGTTAGAGTGGCATATCTGATGAGGAGAATCTCTCCACATTTATAGCCATGACCAGTTTTCCCAGCTGATGGATTCAGGTACATGCCTACAATCACTCTTCCTAGAAATAGGACCTTTCTCAAGACAACTGAACAGACTAATCCACTGGCCTGGTGAGTGCGATTTGAAAATCCAGACTAGGTCCCTGGAGCTATCTACCTTGGTAGGGTGGTTGGGAATGGCAGCAAATGAGATGCATCTGGCTTAGACCAGGAGGCCTATAGAAAAAAGCACAGGGCCACAAAGCAAGACTTGCTAATTTCACTCCCACCTTTACCACAAATAACCACACCAACCTAGCACTTCTCCTGTGCTTTTGTTGCATACTCAGAACACACACTTCTAAAAGAATGGGACAACAACCTCAGCTACTTTGAGAACTAAAGCAGAAGAAGCTAGTGCCTGCTTAAGTAGTGCCAGACCCTTGTTTGAATGAGATTAGTTACCTACCAGCCTCAATTACTCAATGTTTGATATCTCCTAAAGTATTCTGATACAATGAAAGACTTCCAAATATTGAAAGGATCTGCTCAGGGAAATGAAGTGTGCATTTTTCTATGCGTCATACTGAATCAGCTTGATCTCCCCACACCCTTGAACAGCCCACAAAAACAGTAGGTGCTGCATGCCACCCCTCTGCAGTCAGATAAAGCATCAGTAATGTATCTGCCACTTACTAATTGAGCTCCTCCCCTTAACCATCCAATTTTACCAAGGTCTTGCTGCTTCCCCAGAGTACAATCCAGCTGGGTAAAGACAACTGCTCAAAACACACCTCTTGTCATTTGCTTCAAGATTCAAGGGCAGCATTCAGTCTTCGGGCTGTCTTAACTCAGAGTTTCACAGCAACCATATCCATAATGCCAAAATGCTGTTCATACAGGCTTCCCCGGTTATCCGATCACCTCTGCAATCAGCACAAAAGGTTTGCTGTTCCTTACTCTCTCATCCATTTTGCACACGACTGTTTGGAAGTCTTGAGCTCTTTAATTGATGGGATAGAGGTAGCCTCCCATACCACTACAACAGTCTGTGGGAAGTAACTGTAATGCCAAGGACTGAGATATCCTTTATCACTTATTTGTCTTTCTACAGTTGACTGCCACAGCCAACATCTTGAGAAAGACTCTTATGTTCTGAAACAAGTTTTAGCAGAAGTAGGAGGACTACTCACTACATGAAGACTTACAGTCTGCATGAACACTGAGAGGCCATCTCAGTGTAAAGAAAATGTTAAGTACATGGCCACTGCAATCAGTTTAGGATAAATTTCTGTAACTTTTACCTCTCAGATTTCCCCTTCCAGCTGTGTTGGCCTGTTAGTTTGGCAGTCACAAATGATAGCAGTAGATCTTTGCTTTCCAGCCCTCAAAAACAGCTCTGCCTGCCTCCTCTTGTCCTTCTTTGATTTCTTGAAATCTACTCCAAAAGCAAGACACCACACAAGCAGTTATAGTCTCTGTGAGTTTTCAGTTTGATTTTCATTCCAACACAGGGCGGGCAAAATGGTCAGCTGCCAGATTTGGTGTGTTTCCAAGCTGATTCCGCACAGATTAACACTTGACTGGCTGCATACAAAGTCCATGAAAATAATCGAAAGCACAAGAAGCTACTTTCACCAACTGTACTCCACTCGTCCTCTAGCTCAGCAGTTGTGCCTGCAACACATTCTAACCATGCTAGCACGAATGGTAGGTCAGTCAGGGCAGTGTGAGATGACTCTCACCTGCTCTCCAGATAGACCACCTTGATTTGCCATACTGTGCTGTAGATGAGCTGGAGAATTCTCAGAAAACATGCATTTTGAATGAGGAGGAAGACTGATGCATGAAAGGCAGATCAAATCAGAAGCAAGCTCAGAACTAGTGCCATTCTCTCCACACCCTCAACTGAAGCTCAAACTGCCCTATAAATCTACACACGATGTAGCCATGCTGCCCAAAATACCAAGAAGCAACCCAGAAGCCTGTGGCACTCACCTCTGAGTACCACTGAGAATACACCCAGAAGCTCTTCTCTCTGGGAGATCCACTGTCCCAAACACCACAACACACTGTGCAGCATCTCAGCATAGACTTGAGGCTTTATCTCCTGAATTAAGAAAGAAAGGAGTCATAGGCAAGTCAGAACAAACAAGTCCAGCAAGTCTCAGTGACAGAGGCTTACCCAGTAGCATGATTCCTCCCCTAAAACAATAACAATACACTTCTTTCATCACACCTTTCATCCAGGAATCCCAAAGCCTTTTCAGAGCATTAGCTACACCCTGCAACACCCCAAATAAGAAGAGCCATGAAAATTTTGCAAGGACAAAGAGTTTATTTCCTTCTTTGGTATAATTAAGAACAAATCAAAAATTGTGGGAAGGACCAATGCAGAAAATTTACATGTTCAAGAGACAATGTTGAGTCCTAGGCCATGTATGGAGCTGACAAACTGATGCAGAATCAACGGTATGTGCCTCTTAACTCCCCTGAACTTCCTCGAAACTGGTCATTTGGCCAGAAAATAATTTTCCTTCATATCAACAGCTAAATTCAATTTTTTCATTCTTCTTTAACTTCTTAGATGATAATTTTAATTGTGGTCACCTAGCTACATACACGTTTCTGTCCTGGAAAAATTCTTCTACATCATAAAGATTTGTGATATAAATATTTTCAGGTTGTCTAAATAAAAAGTTCTGCTTGTGCTAGTGACAGCAAGTTAGCTGGCAAACAGTCAACACAAGCTCAAACTCTAAACTAAAGTAGCATTTCTGAACCTTCCATTTTAAGTTTTGTCACTACCACTAAACTTACTAGAAGATGTATGTGACCAAATAGCATGACACACAGCTTTGTTTCAGAAGGACAATAAAGAAAACAGACCTCACTACAACATAAAAGTGGCACACATTTTCTTTGCTTTACTGCAATAAACTTTCTAACCTCTAGGGACTCTTCCTCCACCTAATGACCTCTGTTTGACCCCTCTGCTGCTCAGGGATCACCAGCTTAATAACACGCTGATGCAAATACACCTTTCATGGCTGGAGCTCTTCTTTCCACCTTACATCAAGTCCATAGCCAAGTAACAGGAAGACTGCCTTTTGGAGAATGCCAGCTTCTTTTGAATGAAGCATAAGCTAAAGATAAGTCACAGCTTCTTGTAATTTGGATTCAATGTCTCAGCATAATTTGTTACAAAAGATGACAAATACAGTTGTTAATGACGCATTTAATGTAATTGCTTCTCAATTCTTTAACTGGAAGCTGCATTGCCATCCCATATAGGAACATCTGAGTCAGTACAGATGTGCAAGAGAAATGCAGTCAGAAGCCTAGCTAGAGGGTGACAATTTCCAAGGTAAAGTATCAAGTGTCACAAGATTACCTGACCTGTGCATAGGTGATGCAAAGCCATTTATTCCAGGCACTCCATGATCCTCAGACATAGAGCTCTGCCTTGTGACTTGATCGTGCCATAAGTGAAAGAATGTACAACACAGAGCCCTCATGGCAATCTTCGTAGAGTCTCACCTGCAGGCAAAAAACCTATTTCTGCTTTTAAAAAGAGGTTAAACTGAGGATGCTTTTTAGGGCACTGAAAAGCTCCTCCAGACCTAATTTGATGGCAGGAAGGCACTAAACTGCTAAATAATGTGATAATCCTGGTCAGTGGTCTCCTCTTAGTAAAAGGTGTCTGAGTTTCTTCTTTTACTGGCAGTAAATCCCTGCAGCAAAAAGCTCACATGAGAAGAAAGGACAGGAAATAGCCACAGGTGGTTCCATTGCCAGGTACCAAATAAGTTTGGCTCCTGATTCCAGAGACAGTCTTCTTATGTGCCCTTTGGTGCTACACTGAAACACTTTTTAAAAAGCCTGGAAAAGTTAGGACATGCTGGGAAGGACGCAGGGATTGTAGCCCATCTGGCTACCACATAAAAGAAAGAAGAAAGATTCTGGAGGCTGAACATAAAATGCCAAAGATCAAGACTCCCACCAGAATCCAGCTGGTGAGGAGGCAAAGCTTCAATGACTGGCTATAGGAATGGAGTAAGGAAGTGAAGTTCAGGTTCACCAGCAACTGGGGAGCTTCTAGAGTGGATTAAACCCAACAAAGGATGAAGAAATTCCTGCTTAAAGTGAGAGGGAAACAGGATCTGCGCAACAGGAAGACTATACAGAAGCTTCGAACTGACAAGTAGAAAACAGACTCGTGCACACAGGAAACAATGTATCCTATTCTAAATCCCGTGGTAGACACTGCAACCTCAAGTTAAGAATGCGACAGAAGTTACACAAAAGTAACATAGTAAAAGAAAAATTTTAAAGTCTGACATGAACGAGATACAGGGACAGAGAGCCAAAACAATGGTTTCCATGTTCCACAGAATTCTCCAAGACATTGATAGCAGACCCAGAATGCTTACCTTAAAAAAGGACTTGGACATTGCATGCCTAAAGGAAACATGCTGGCAGGAAGGCAATGGAATGTGGAAATCCCAGGAACTGTCATTTTAATTATTTTAATTACTCTGAAGTAAAATGTGAAACCTTTCACATTGATCACTTAGATAATACTGTATTTCTGGATGTTGTAAATAACTGTTTCAGTAACAGTCAGCTAGGAAATCCACAGAATCAGAAGCAACTCTTGATTCAGTCCTGACCAGTATAAACAAAGGGTTTATCATCTTTCTGTCTGAACTATATCAGCATCAGATTCAGCATTTCTATGGACACCAAAAAACAGATCAATTACTGACATGCTGAATTTCAAAGATAGAAATAATATAAAATTATAAAAACCCCCTAAAAGAGAAACCTCAAAGTGCATATTCTCTGGAGACAGAGAGACTATTTCAAGGCATCATGTTAGCCTCAGATCAAATGCATCTTGCCTGGCAAAGGAAAAAAAATAAGCAAAAAAAAAAGCCTTGAGGAAGACTAAAGCTAAACATAATGGTGTCTAAAAAACAACAAACCCATTTGCAACAAGTAAATAAAATTAAAAAATGATAATGCTTTATCTGAAGCCAGCTCACTATCTCATAGGAATCTCTGCTGTATTCATAAATGGTCTGGAAAAAAGAAATACCGAGATGATAATCATACAATAACTGTCTAGTTATCACAGTACAGCTGCAGAAACTGATAATAATATTGAGATATTATGTAATAAAACAACAGCTGAACTTTGGAATTAAAAAGATAAAGTGCCACACTTTAAAAAAGGCCAGTCCTAACCCTACTCCCTAGGTATCAGGAGTTGAGTTACTATTCTTTTCAGAAATAAAACTGAGGCAGTCTCCTATGAGAATATCATCTCAGGAGCAGTAAAAAAAAAAAAAAAAAAAGTCTAAAAAGAATGCTAGAAACTACTTGTAAAGAGAACAGAAAAGCAAAATGAAACAAAGTTATAGCCCAATATTAATCCACATTATGCCTGCATCCTGAACACTGCATTAAATTCTGGTCCATTTGCTCATCTCAAAGCTTACACAGAAGAACAGTAAAAGAAAGCAGAACAGCTGATCAAAGGAACAAAGCAGCTTCTATATGGGATGCCCTAGCAGACAGGATTGTACAACCTGACAAAGGTATAGAAAGGGATAGGGGTCTAGAGAGTATCATGTGTAGTAGTGAAAGTGAAGAACAAACCACTGCTCACAGTTTCTCCTCATACAATAACTAGGTGACTTCAAACAAGAGTGGCCGGTTGAAAATAAGCGCAAGAAAATACTGACATATAAAAAAGAGGTCAGGTATCTTTGCTTCAATTTATGTAAAATATCAACTATTTTGCACATTCAAGTGGAATAATCAGTTTTCTGGAAGAAAATGCCACATACAGCTCTTAACATGATGATTCAGCTTTGAGATCCAAGAATTTCCTGATTCAAATCACTGGAAGTTTAAAAAACACTCTCATAATCTGACTGCTATATCTCATATTCTCCACTGATTACTCCACAAGGACCTAGTTCATTTAGCTGCCAGGCATGCCTTCATAACAATAACAAAGTACTATTAATCCTTTGATAGAAAAACCGATACCTTGGAATCGATGTTTTCCCCAGCCGTATTCTGAGCAAAATGTGGTCTGACCCGCCTACCGTGATCAGCAGCCACAGGAAGGATATACTGGGGTCTTTTCTCTTAGACAGCTGGGGAACCATGGCACACCTCTCATCAGAATAATTCAATTGGAAGGGTCCTACAAGGATCATTTACCCCAATTGCCAAGAAGCTATAGGCGCTATGTTCTCAGCACCTGTCAGTGCATTAGGCTCCAGGTACAGACAGACTTGTGCTCTGCCACAACAGGCATTCCTGGCTACAGATTTCCCTCTCTGCATGGTCTGTACTTGGTTACACATCAGAGTCCAGAAAGGGGCTGTGGGCCCCCAGTCTAGCTGGACAGAGCTTCTATCTGAGAGAGCTTAAAGCAAAGCAACTCATGTCTTGCACATGACCAAAATTTGCCACTCTTTTTTGAAATTAATTTCAGACATACAGTATTATTTTCTTAGATCCTCCCAAAATTTAGCAGGTGAGGTATGGTATGCAACAGGCACTTACCTGAAGTCAAGGCAGAAAGTTAATTATTCTTTTGCATGGGGACACTGAGATGACATTAATGCATCCATGATTGATGAGCCAACCATGTTTTTCATCTTTTCTCCTCCAAAGCTGTCCAGTTACCAAGACACCTGCCACAGAAATAAAATCCCCTTTATTCATAAGAATTCTAAGTTAACATTAGAATAGAAAACTCCTGAAAAAATATTTGCATTTACAGAGGCTCCTGCCTGACAGATTCCTTTTCCTTCAAGAAAAAGTCAACACAATTACAACACTTGAGGCACACACATGACCACACCTCTGTAGCCACAAGTTTAGAGTTCAGTCCTCAGCACAGAACACTGCAACAGTGTCACAGTTGTGGCCTACAGCCACAGCTGGGAAAGAAAGAAAGAAAGGCTGCTTATGAGATAGGAAAATTGGAATGGAAAAGGTAAGATCAGTACAATTAATGTCACAAAAAAAGTTTGCAACACAGCTCTCTTGCTACCCATTACAAATGCAAGTCCAAATTCAGCTTATTCACAGCCTATACTTTTCCTCATGGTTGCACACGAGTATCTTAGTTGCACAAGAGCGTATTAGCAATATTTTAAATATTAAGCAAAAATATGTTTTGAAATAATTATTTTAAAGTATTCAAGAAAGGCGTGTTCAAACTTTGTGTGAGGAAAAAAGAAGAGTATGCACCCAACACACTTACAACTTGGCTTGTCCCTTAGTTTGAGTGTACTTCCACAAAACGGAATATCCTTTATCAGGCTCACACAAACAAGAACTACAAAATCTTTCCTTTCTCATTTTATTGAGGGAATAGCATTCATTAGGAAACTTCAGTAAACAAAAGAATTTTCAATACATAAGGACCTTCACCCACATTTTGTTTTTTCACTTAGTCACACCAGGTGACCTGAGGCTGTTATCGGGTTCTGATTGATTACCAAGGCCAGAGGACTTGCTGCCAAGTTTATTTTATTAATAATCTGCTTAATTCAAATCAAAATATTCTTGGAACCTGAAGTCTTCAATCCATCTTGGGAATATGCTCTTCTGAATCTTGGTCTACCAAGATATGTCCAAACCAGATCATCTTGCTGATATCAAGTCCCTGTGAACATGAGAATCTAAGTAGTCCTCAAGCACAGTAACTGTAGGAACTGAAGCTGGAAGAAATTTAACACAAAGCTAGACTTTAAAAAAATTTTGGTGATGTCTAAGCAGGAACACCCTATGGTAGCAAGGCATATATGTCACTTAACTCTGGTTAGGTTGTTACAGAGAAAGAAGGAAATCCATGAAGGGGCAGACATGTGACTGATTCCAGAGCAGGTTCACAGCTTTATCTTAAGTCCCAAAGTTTCCTACAGAGCTTGCACAGAACTTGGAGTTTCCCCATAAAGAGTTCCCCATCCTGTCTCATCCACAAATGCTCTGATACATTTAGTGTCAACTTTAGTGTCACCTAAATAATCCCACATCCTATGACTTCATTCTCTATCCTTGCATAAAAGATACAGTAATCAAGCCATAAGCAAACAAAGTAAGTGCTGTCTCAGCCTTTGAAAAGGCATTTGGTAACTTCCTCCTTTTAGAACACTGCTTTGACTTGTCCCTAACAAAACACTAACAGGATAGGTTGCTTTGCTAGAAACTGTATCAGCTCAAGCTACAGAATAGCCGGGATTCTGCTCAGCAGCAACCAGTGCAAACAGCTTGTGTACAAGCAGGGTAATACTTAGAGCAGAGCTTACAGCACAACCAAACTTAAATCTTCAGCGGTCCATTTTTACTGCTGTAGTAGTTCAACTTAATTGAACTCATATGTACATACAGATGTAGAGAGATCCAAAGCCAGTGGGTACAGAAGTAATTCTTTATGTCTGTGAACCTTCACTTTTTTTCCATTTTGTTTTGCATCCTTTGTGCCTTAAGAGCAAACCATACAGTTTCACCTGAGGCTCTGAGGCAAGCAGCATTTTATCAGTCTCTCACCTAAGATAATCCTAAAAAACTCTTCTCCTTATTAAATTACTGTGTAGAAAAATTTTTCTGTTTGGAGCCTCCTGCTGCCTTGTCAATCTCTTCTGAATAATTAGCATTATTCAGAACTGCCCTGACTTGCAGAATGCTGAAGAATTGTCTTAAACACTAATCCATTAACCAGATCCTGCTCTACTAATGTGTCACAAGAATTGCTTCGGCAACCCCTGTGACTCCTCCCCATTTGCCAGGACAACTCTCATTTTCTTCCATAAATGCTGTTGAGATGTGGACATGCCCACAGCCCATACCATCGCCATAGTATTCAACCTCTCCTTGGGCAGTCCTTGAAACACAGAGAAGCAAGAACAATCAGCCACCGCTGTAACAAATTGTCTGGGTAGGACTTAGTACAAGAGTAGAAACTGAGAGGCTGGTGCAGGTCTGTGGATGACTCAAATTATCTTCAGTGCATTACCCAGTACAGAGCTGTGCTAATACCCACTAGCTAAAGATTTCTTCCCATTACTTCAGGGATGACTACTCACATACAGGCAGTAACACATGCTTGGAGACTAAGTTGCAAGTCTAGTTAAAGGCAAAAATAAAAAAGGGGAGAAGAACAGGGCAATTAACAAAAATATGTCTCCTACGAATTTGTTTTTGGATTTCCATACATCTCTAAGGGGTGAAAGACGACTCTGAAGAGCAAAGCAATTTGGTATTTGTGTGTTCTGTTTAACATAATTGTTTTCGAAAGCTAGTATTAAAAAGAAGAGATATTTAATTAACTTATTCCTATTGTGAACAATGAAATTAATAACCTGTTCATGAAAGGACAAAAATATTTCCAGGTTGTCATTAGTCTGTATGAAGGAGACACAAGGAAATGGAAGTGCATATGATCTAGACCACAGCTCTGGTTTCTAAATCAGGAAAGCGAAAGTAGTGGTGAAGATTCTCATCACTAAGATGAGAATCAAAAACACTGGAACTTAAACCCTGAAGCACTTCCCTATGTAGGCCGAGGCTGCTACAAATGACAAAGAACTAAACCCAGCTAAACGGNAAATTTATATTATTCTCATTCATCCAGAAAGGAGCAAGGAAGATTAAAGGCTATAGCAATGAATAAAGAAATACAATGTTAGAACTCCGAGACAGCAAAAGGGAACAGCTCTTCAGTACTAACCCAGTGGGTCCTGTAGTCTCATGGATTCAGAAACTTTCGTACCACACTGAAGGCTGTGTCACAGTTCCACTACAGAGATACCAGACTTAGGGAATATGGAGTAAGACACCATACAAATAATCACCAACACATGAGGGATACAACCCATGACCTGTTGCATTTCATTGCTCCAGTCCATGCTGTGCAGAGGTGCATAGACCATTCTGAGCAAGAACAATGTTGTCCTGGCTGTATACAACTGCCTGTGCCTCCAGCTCCAGTACTCCGAGAAGGTGTATTCTGGCAGACTGACCCAAATTCCTTCCCACTCTCAAAGTGTCCCAGCAGCAAAGACTAGCAGCAACCACAGATTACTTCTTTAGTAAGCCTGGAGCTTCATCACCTGCAAGAAACAAAAGATACAGACCATGCTTTGAGTACCTTGTAACGCTCAGTACCAAAGAGAGTGCACACAGTGGTGGGAGAATCTTTCTACATCCAGCAACTTTCTGCTGCAAACACCGAGCATCTTTGCTTCAGGATTTTTACTAGCTGGAACACAGCATTATTTAGGATTACTTTTTTTTCCCATTCTTTTAGATATAAGAGGGCAGCCTCCACCCCGGTGCAGGAGACATACATCTGGAATGCTTAGCTGTAACAGGGCCGCAATAAAAACACAGAACATCTTTGTGCTGAGCACGTCATGATCTCACACGATCACACGTGATCTCCCTGCAGCCAGGCAGGGTTCTCAGGATGTTTTATCCTTCCTGCCTGCTGAAACTGGGTGGGCCAGGCCTTGGTTTGGGTTACTAAAAAAAGAGAATGCTGGTGCAGGTAGCTGGACTCACAAAGCTTTTGGGTGGGGACACGGAATCAAACAGTGCTGGTGACAGCTGTGTTTTTCAGGCTGTGTCTGCATACTACAAATACACTGTACCTTCCTTACTTGAGGAGAAATGAGGCTCTTGGACATAAGTGGAAGAAGCCTCCATCTCACCTAATCACCTCTGCTATGCAGATGCTGCCAGGCAGCATCTGCTCAAGGAGCCAGGGCAGCATGCTCCAGCATACAGTAACTACAAGGGGAGAAGTTTAGGCAGTGATAAGCCAGCTCCTGTTCTGTTCCTCTACAGGGACAAGTCAGCAAGATGGAGGAAAGTGTTTCACTGGTACTCCTGAATGGTAGCTCATCCTTAATTAGTCAGCTCCATCTTGACTAAACCTTTTTTCTCCACATTCTCTGGACTTGAGTGAAAGAAGCAGAGGAAAAGTACCATTTGGAAGGGAACAGAAATGGATACATGATGTTTAAAGAAAACTGACTGCATGGTTTGTAATCAGGTAAACTATCTTTCACCACACAGCTGATAGCTTGAAACCATAGGGCAGGAAGAAACCACTCCATATATGAGCTACCTTTGCTCATCCAGCAAGTTTCGTTGCTGAGACACAGAGAGAAATGCTCTGAACTTTACCAGACTAACTATGGTGTTGCTCAGGTGAGGAAAACATGCACGAAGGGTGACTTTTCATCTGTTCACTGCCTTTCTAAAAGAGTGGCTTCCCTGTAGTACAGCACACAGAGCAAGGCAATTACGCTGGGAGGTGAGCTCAGGCCAGCATGTAGCCTCCCAGTCTGCTGATTAATAGCAAGATATGTAAAGTCCTCTCAGTTTTTACACTCAGAGTTTCATGGTGAACATAAAGGATTTGTCAGGGCCAGTGCATAATATTAATTAAAAATTAGTCTTGCACCCAATGCTAGAAAAAATGCTTTGTATGAACAAGTGTTGCAAGACACAATTCTAGCCAAGAGCTTTCATGACTGTATGACTCAGTTGCTAATATTAGCTAAGCCGCTAATAAATAACAGGAAATCTTTTTCCTTCCACACTGTAAAGACAGCTAATATTGTTACAACTTGAAGCCATGCAAATGCCCTCTGTGTTTGATCCAAAGCTCATTCAACACGGCTGTTAGTACTAGCAGAATGGAAAAGTCTAGAAGTCTGCAAAATTTTTAATTTGGGAAGGCAGTCTTACTCACACTGACATGGTCCACAAAACAAACGCTTTGCAATGAGAGTGACTCCACAAGAGCTTGGCAATTGACTTTGCACAGACTAGCACTCATCCATTGTAAACAGTGTTTTAGTTCAAATACTCCTGAAATTTCCTGGGCCAAACCTTTGCAAAGTGCTTGGCAACCCTAAACCTTATGCTGGAGATGATGAGCACGTATTCAAGATGTTCAGCCATCCATGACATTCCCAAGAGTCAGCAAAACCTGGGCTGTCAAGAAAGAAAAGACTTCAACAAAAAAAATTACAACTTTTCAAAGTTGTTATCCTTTACAAAGATATCTGTAACTGAAGTTGGTTTTGCCACCAACAAGGCCAGAATCAGCGCAGATATATTTGAAAAGGAGAACAAACTTCCAACATATCCAGCTGCAGAGGGAGGGAGAAACTCTCTTACTGTTAGCTGTGCTTCAAACACTGACACACTTGTGGGCAAAACTACTATCAGTTCCCATCCCCTTAGCCTAGCAGACAGGTGCTGCTGGACTGGCTCTCCTGCCTCTTTCTTCAAGACCAAAGGAGCTAACAGCAGGCAGCTCTGTGCCTGTGCTGACATCTCTGTCACACACAGGCTCCAACTGCTGCTCAGGAAACGTGAGGGTCTGACCAAGTCCTATGTGCCAGACCCAGGAGGACATTTCATATACTCCAAGGCATCTCAGGTAGTGTTAGAAGCCAATATGATGACAACTGAATCAAACCCTGGGGACACTGCTCTCACCACAGCTCTTTCCAGGGCCAGAAATCTCCATTACACTGGCATTTCAAGTATTCTCTCTGCAAGTTCAGCACTGATGGAGGAAAGTCAATTCCCAGACATGACCAGGTCAGAAAGCACTGTTTATACCATATATAATCCAGAATTCTTACACTGAGAATAACGTGTGGAAGACACTGCTAAAGTCATTCAGACCTAATTTTGCACTAAAAACTTGCTTGTTTTGCACCAAAAACTTGCAAACCAAAGCTTGTACCTGGTAGGCAACTAAGTAGACACTTCTAAGTATCCAGCTCGAAGGATTTTTGAAAGAAACAGCAAGAGAGTCCTATGTTTGAAGACACAAGCTTGCCTTCCAAGAACACATACTTAACCTGCTATGCTGGCAGTTAGGATCACAAGGCACAAGTTTTGTGAGGTGGTCATGCAAGGAGCTGAGGCTGAGGAGAGATGCCTGCTATCAGCCAAGTCACTGCATATTAACTAGTGATCAATTACCTGCTGAACTGCATTTACTAGTCAGCTGCCAACTACAGGGTGACGCGAACTTACTTCCATCTCATTTATAACATGTTAAGATAATATAATGTTGCTTTGTGCTGTGATGGGATAAAAACAACCATGCAGTCAGCATGACTCAGCTGAGTTGTACCAAGCTGAACAAAAGCAATCCAAAGGTCACCCCTTTTTCCGGCGTCCCTATCCATCCTTCCTGGAGCACTGGGGTGCGGCACCTTCACAGCATTATTTGTAGTTAACTATTATCTCCTTCCCCTATCCTGACAGAAAATATGTCAGAAAAAAATATTAGAAGAGAACATAAGAAACCTGTTAACCATTAATCCTTTTTCCCCCTCTGCCTCCCCATCATGTCCAGTATCATTGTGGTCATCCTCACAAATAGCCCCAGAACTAGTTTACTCAATTTGTATGTAACCTCTCCTAACTGATGTTGGAAAGAGGTGGAGGTGCTGCTGTAACAGCAAGAAGCAGTCTGTCACTAGCCACAAGATGCAAGATAAAAACCTAACAAGCGAAATTCTCCCACACACTCTACCCAGGCCAGACAAAAATCTAAATACAATCAGTTTGAAGAAATCTAAGCTTGTGTTACTGTGCTCCAAGTGTAATGTTTGCCAATAACATGGAAAACTTAATTGTGTGAGGAGTGAAGATTCACTTATATAATTTAAGCTACTAGGTCTTCGTTAGACATTCCTAACTGTTAAATAAAGCAGCTTGCTGTGTTCTAACCATTATTCATGATTGGAATAGCATATGCTGCACTTCTTTTTATTTCAGATGAAGGTCTCCATCTTTCCATCTTGAAAATGAGTCGTCTTTGACCTTCCCCCTATCTCCACTTCTGGTGACAACTTCACTATTTTCCTCTGTAGACTGCAGGTTTTAAAATGACAGTTCGTTTATGAGCTACATTCAGTTGCACTTGTGGGACGGAGAGGACTAACTCCTACCACCTGAACAAACATCTAAGGCAGGGGTTACGAAAAAGTCCACTGAAAGTGAAATGGTGTATCAAAATATGAAAGATGCTTCACTAGGACCTAGATTCTGACCACCTAAAACTTTAACCCACTCCTATATGGAAAAGAAAACCAGAATCAGTTCACTGCTTGCAATGGCATGTTACTAAGGCATGATATATATTATACCTGTACATATTTAATAAAAAGGGGTGGTTATTTCTCTTCAGTTCTTCATTCTCTTTCAAGAAGGAGAAACCAAACAGTGAAAATCCACCATGAACAAGTAGCCACTTGGCTCCAGCTGGGAAAACACCAGTGCTTATTGTTAGATCATATAGTCCCAATAGCTGAATTGGTCTCTGACTGGAAGTGGATCTGGCTGCCAGTCTCTTCACAGGACTCCTGTGTACTAGTACTGAACTAGTTAGAAGTTCCAGATAGCTAGGCAGTTCATATTCAGATACATCTTATCAATAAACCAAAGCTTTTAAAGCTGTTGGTTTTCAGACGCATCTAATTGGTGCTCCACTAACATGCCCCAGTATCACTCTCTGTCTACCTATCACTGCCATACTGAGTTTAGCTGGTCAGACTTCTTCCAGAATGCAGTTCATCCAATTTAATGCTACCCGCAGGATGTCTGCCACACATCCAGTCCTCCAAGTGACAGCAGAGTGAGCATGTTCAACCTATTCTTAGTGACTCCCATCAGGTCTTGACAACTAAATGGATTAAACACCTATAAGAAATATGATGGCTGTTTCAGGTCACCATACAGGAAGCCTGGGCCAAGTTTGTCCTCTTATGACAAAAAATGCTTTAGAAACAAGGGGGGAAAAGAGAAAACACAGAGCAGAGGAAGGGAGTCTATTAAGATGCTCTTCAAAAAGCTGTTGATATCTCCAAAGGCAGATGACAAAATAGCAAACTCTGGTTCTAAAATGCCAACATAACGAAGAATTGTGGAAAGATTCAATGAACAGTTTGGTCAAGACAAACTGGCTGATAAATCCTCTTTCAGCATGTTAGGTAGAAAGTCCTTAGGACCAACAGACTACCAGACACTTAAAGGAGTACCAACAGACGATGCATTCAAAACGAAAAGTTAAGGGAATTCTTCACGCCAGCCTGGTGAGGTATGTACTCTGGTCCTTCTTTAGAAGTAGTTTATCTTCTGTGATCAGCAGAAGAGAATTTATTAATTCTTTTATTAGCATTTGCTAAGGTCAGGTAATTTCAACCAAACATTCAAAAATAACTCCTACCGAGTAGAGCGTGAGGAAGGGGAGAACAGAAGCTCCCCATCCTGAAGACATGTGACAGCAGTTCCAACATTAAAACTTGAGCTGGTTCTCAAGATGCTACTTCCCCACACAAAAGGTAGCTAGCAAATCAAACAGAGACCATCAGCACATGACAATAAACACAAGAGCAGAAATTGGACATGCATCAAAATTTCTGTCACGTTCTTAGCTAAGCATCAAGAGGGAATGAATGAATGGACAAATCCAAGGCCCAAAAATCTTAGCAGTTTGCCTAGCAAGGTGAGAAGCAACCAAACATGCCTCCAAAACAGCAAGGGACCATGGAGTATAATAGTTTTAATAACTGTATTTTCTGATATCTCTGCCAACACTTCTAAGCACCTCTACCCAGAACAAGCCTCAGCCTTTCTCAAACAAAAAAAAGGGAAGTATCTCTCTCTAATTTTCACTTCTTAAGACAGCATGACACACAGGCAGAGATATCACACGAGAGAGGAGACATGACTTAACCACATGCAGGGCCAGGTTTAAGTTCCAGTACTTGTAAAATTATTAAACAATGCAAATGCTACAGGCATTTAGTGAAATTAAAAGCAATAAATTTACAGTGGGTTTTCACACATTATCCAATTACTACCTTGCTGCAAGCTATGAATGTGACAAACAGCTGTGTAATATTTATGAAAAGCATAAAGCAGTTGACTATCCAGCTTCAAATAACAGGGCAGTTCTAGGCTGACATCATTGTTACTTGTATGTAACTGGAGGGATTTTGTCTCCAGCTGTGGCAACACTGCAGAAGTCCTCACTTAGCATCTATCAAAGCAATCAGCAAATGGGTCATAAAAACAAGGATCTCCCAAGGACATAACCTTCTGCACAACTGACACTGGCCTCTCAGACATAACCTACTGCATTAATTAAACTAGGATCACTGTGAGGTACAACTGTTCTGGCCCAACTTGCACTTAGAGGACTACATTACAAAGCTGTGGAGTAAAAGAGAAAGAACACGCAATAAACACATCCTTATAGTATCTTCCAGAGCAGATGACCCGATCATCAGACTATATCACCTCTAGTATTTCTATTTCTCTTTTCAACTACAAGTGAAAAAGCAGATCTGATTTTGGATCTGCATCAGACTGGTATCAGACCCCAAAAAAACCCCAAAGCTTGGCTTCTTATGGAAAAAGTCTTTTGCCACCACATTTCCTCTGGAATTACCCTCAATAGTTTGATGCCACCACATGAAATGCCACCATTTACACCTGTACTGATGAAAGGCTAGTGTTTGAACTCAGGGCTCCTAGATAACAAGGGAATTCTTAGGGGTGAGGTGATCAATGACACAGCCAACAACACTAACCAAAAGCCAGTCAGACAAAGATCCATACAAACCCAAGTTGCTTGGCCTTTCTGCAACAGCAGGTATCTTGAGAAAGAGGCAAAAAAGCTGACTTTGGCTCTGTGAGCAGTGCTGGCAATCTGGACAGGCAGACAGCGGGAGCTAGTACAGGCATGAAGCTATTGCTTAATGGCTAAAGCCTCTGATCCTAGAATACAGCAAAAAGCCCCATAACTGTTAATCTGCTAATAGTGCCTCGTTTCTCACTCGGAAGAAAGCCACATCCTACTCCCCCATGCAATAGCAGATGGGAAACCCATCACAGCACAATGTTCCTTGCCAGCAGGTAGTCAAAAAGGCAGTATCTGTGCAGCCCAGGCCAGCTGGGGCTGCCAAGCAGCCTCCCTGCATACAGCCATCTGTAGTAGCTCTCACCTGCTAAGTTGACCTCCCTAGCTTCATCTGTCAAGACATCTCTGGCATGGCAATCTCTGCATAAATTTAAAAAACTTTTCAACTTAAAAAGGAAAATTTTAATACAAGCTAAAACTGACCTTTTTAAGCAGGAAAAGCAAAGTGCCTATGCAAAATCAAAAAAAAAAAAAAAANAAAAAAAAAAAAAAAAAAGAAATCCAAAACACATATAGGCAGGTTTCTCCTAAGAGACTTGTCCTCTTTGGCAGGTTTGATTCTGGTCACTCTGGTGGGTTTCTGGATTGCAGCAAACACTATACAATATCTCCCCCAACGAAGTTGCTCTTTCTTTCACAAGAGGCATGGTTGGTCACCTGCTCCCCAACTCCACAGCATCCCCCCATCAGGTGCAGGCTCCCTTTTGCCACTTACCAATCAAGCAAAGATTACATCCTAGACATTAGGCTTTATGACCTTGTAGTGTTCCCTTCTTTCTTTTGAGAAAGCCAGACTTCATGTTGTTCGGGTTGCCTTGATACTGCCTATATTTTTTCCATACACAGTCTAACTTCATCCATTTATGAGTTTTTAATTGACTGACCAAATTAAACCACCTGGATATGATGTAATCTGCTTCCTAACACAGGAACTGGAACCTGTCCCTTTCACAAACAATCCTATAAGCACTGTAAGATGGCTTTGCCACAAAATAGGGCCCACACACTTTCCCAGAGCAAAAGAGCAGCTAAGAACTAAGGGGTCCACAAAATCTAGGAAAGTCTTTTCCAAAGAGAGACAGCTGTCATACAGCCTTCCAAGATGAGGAGGCAACAGTGATAAGGAACCAAATCTGAAGGTTCCTGGATTCCTCAGTGTGACAGCCACCTTGTCAGACCTAAGACTAGAAGATGTTTACTGAGGTTGAACAAAATATCCTGTGGCCACATCTAAAAATTATAGCCATGACAAGCAGAATAAATGGAATTGATTAATTTGAACTAACTCAGAAACTGAAATTTTAAAATTATTTTACCCTATAGAATAGTTTGAAAGAAAGTCAGTTTAAGCTTAGTTTTTTTAAAAAATATAGAAGCTTCAAAACTGAAGTAATCTAGCATTGTCAGAATTATGTTTAAGGGGAAAAAAACTCTCAAACCACTAAACATTTTGTTCCCAGAGCAAAGTTATTTTTGTTCCCAAAGAAGAGTAAATTTTTGGCTGTTCTTTGGCTTGTCAAGTTCTTATCTAATATATCCACATTTGAATCAACTATAATACCCAAGGAAGCCATAATTAAGATAATTAACCTATCATACACACATAATTATGATTTCTACTTCAATATTTGGAACAATTACTAACACATTGCTACATTATACATTTTTAAAGCAGCAGTGAATAGGTTATAAAATAAAACAGGAGGCAATTAAAACTGTTCAACTGATTGCAGAAACTACTACCACAGGAGACTATAGCTGGTGTGGCTGGGATGAATTCTCTACACAGCAGCCCATATGGTACTGCGTTTTGGATTTGTAATCAAAATAGTATTGATAACACACCAATATTTCAGCTATTGCTGAACAGTGCTTGCACAGCAACAAGACCTTCTCTGTTTCCCACTCTACTTTTCCACTCCCTGCCAGCAAGTAGGCTAAAAGGTAGGCAGAAGATTGTGAGGGGTCACTGACAGGATAGCTGACCCAAACTGATCAAAGGGATACCTCATCACATAACATCATGTTTGGCAAAAAACTCTTGGGGTAATATTTTCCAAAGTAATTGTTGCTTAGAGACAGGCTGGGCATCCCACTTCTTTTGGAAAGTGGTGAGTTACTGCCATTGTGTCACTTGACATCCACACACATACACACTGTCCTTCATTTAAACTATCTTCATCATGACCCAAAAGTTTTTCTTGCATTTGCTCTTCTGATTGTCTCCCTCATCTTGCTGGATGGACCTGAGCCACCAGCTGATTACTAATTGCTAACCAGGGTCAGCTCCCTTCAGAATCCCAAAAGACAGAGTTACTCCTTAGAAACCAAGGAACGAGGAATCATGCAGGTCAGATTAAAGAAAATTTAGGACAAATTGGGGTTCTGGGAAGAAAAAACTACAGGTGAATTGAAAATTTTTTGTAATAGGTAGGGATTTCAGGAGCAGAAAACAACAAACAAACAAACAAAAAACAAAACAAACTAACAAACAAAAAGCAAAAAAACATGCAGGTTTTCCAATACATCAGAAGCCAGCTGGTTGAACAGGTTCTAAACTACCAGGACAAAGATAAGGCAGATAAAGACAGCACAGTGACACTACAAATTTCTTCACCTGCTTTCACTTTAGGAGATGAGGAACAGAAAATCTTCAGCATTGTGTTAACTCTTTTCAGAAAAATGCAAAGTACTTCTGGGGGCAAAAAAAAAAAAAGATAGAAAAGTCAAAGTACAAAACCCTACAAATAAGCTCAAAATGAAACATTAAATCCTATGTCAGAAAAAAGCAAATGAGTGAGCCAACGGTGCTGACAAATTCAAAACCACCCCACAGATTAAATTAGACCCATGTATTATGACTCATCTGAATAATTGCTGAGCAAGCTGTGTCAGAAAAAACATCTCAGCATGGAAGAATTTCTACATCTGGGTCAGAGAAGGTAAGCTGTACTCAGTTGCCTTGCCTTGCAGCAGAATTTGTCAGTACCTTGCCAGAGAAAGCCAGGTGGCAGAGGAGGAGCAGAAAGGAGACAGAAAAAATAAAAGTTCAGAATACAGTTGTGATGAGGTGCAGAAGCAGATTAGTGCAATAACAACAGATAGAGAACCAATATTGAAAAGAAAAGGATAAACCACATTCCATATGCATCAACACAGAGCTGTATGGAGACATTTGGTGAGTAGATGCTATCAGAAAACATCTGAAAGGTCAAGTTAAGCTCATAAGCTTCTCTGGACTGAACAACTGTTGCCATCATCTCAAATCTATTGCCTTTCATTACCTGCTCCCACAATAACTCCTCTCTGAGACAAACCTGTGAAGGCATAGGAGTTGTCTAAGGCCCCTCCTGCTACCTCTGGCACATGTACTGTCTCCCTGACAATCATCATGTTTCATCAAGACTTATCAAGCCCCACAGGAAGCCTTGCCAAGTAAATGGCACCTCAGCTTCTAGCAGCAGGACTCAGTCTTTAAGGGTTAGCTCACATACATTATCCAGCCAAAGCACTGCACCACAACACACACTGTACAAGGAGAAGGGTCACATTGTACCCTAATTTTAAATGGTGGGGGGTTTCTTGGGGGAAGGTGTGGGAAGCACATGCATAACTGGAGGAGACTTTAGGGGCTCCAGATGTGCAGAAGCTCTTTAGGACATAATTTAAAATTTTAGAGGAACATATGTACAGGCTGAGAAGTGCCATCTCAAATAAGAAACACTTCTTCAATCCAATTAATGGACAATTTCCTGAGGAAGATGTACAATTCTTTGAGCTTCAACTTTTTCAGTGCTACATTGAAACCTACTACATGAGATCAAGGCTTCAAACACATGCAATCTTGTCAATACTGATTCTGATCACTGATTCAGAGTTTAATCATTTCCTTCCAATATTTCACCTCTTACCACTTGTCTACTGCAGACAAGACACTTCCTGGTAATTTACGTTGATTTCTTTAACATTTACGGTGAGGCAAAGCACCAAAGTATGAATCCTACTTCTAAAACTTAAAGGCAATAGAATACCCACTCTTATGGTATCTGAGCTCTTAATAATTGTCCAACCTGTTCTTCTAAGCTTCAGTTGCAGATATTCTAAAGTTTCTGTAAATAAACAAACAGCCAAGAGCACTTAAACTGTAGTTGATCACTTATGAGTTGGAAGAGGAATCAGAAGACCCAGCAATATCCTTTGAGCGCTAGTTTCTATTATGGGTCTACTGGTGATCTGTGAAACCCCATAGTTTTGCTATCTGATGCACGATTCTAAGTATCCAATGAGTGTAACACAGATGAAAAAAATCAAACAATTTGATATACAATCAAACTCACATGGAAAAAAATTCCAAAACTTAAGATAATTGAAACAGGACACAGAATGAGCAAGTCTAAACTCCAATCCTATGAAGCATGAGTATTCCAGCAGCCCCAGAAACAGAAAAGCATTGTAGCTTAAAAATAGGGTGTGATACCAGATAAGAGCAGTGATTCAGCTGGAAGACAATGAGAGTACAAAAGCAAGAGACAAGCCAAAACCTGCACTGTAATGACAACACACAGTCACAGCCTTAACATCTCCTTCGGTGCTAGAATGAGAGGTTAAGAACAGGGCAACCTGTTTCATGAGTACAAATAATAGGAAAAACTATAGCCATCACACAAGCAAAAGCCATCACAAACACAAATGGCTATTACCAGCTTATCTCCTGACAGTGATGCACACTGCAGCCATCTGCAATCAAACACAGTAAAGCCACTTTGCAAAGCAACACAGCTTTTGCAATTTGAACCAAACATTTAGTCACAACCAAGAGTCTGACCATAAAGATTGCAGATGCAAAAAGGAACAGCATTTGGAGGAAATTAATTTCCTGCCACAGTAGAATGTGTAAAATGTATGTCTCAACCATCCACACACTTACACGTGCAGAATGAGACAGTAACTCCTCATACAATTGCTAATGTTTATTTACACACTGTCCTTTTTTTTTGAATAACAAACATAACATTTGGTCCCATTGATGTAGTTCCATGGTTTTGGGGTCAAGAGATGGATACACACATAACCTCTACCCAAAACCAGATATGCATGCCAAAGAAGCACTTCTATAATTATGAGAGGGATTGCATTTTTTTTTCTTAGTCTGCTTCCTGCCCTTCAATTCCCCTTGGATATTGCTTCTAATAGTCTAAACTTCTGAACAACTGCTATTCTAAACCTGATTTCTCAAAGACACACCATTAATGCAGGCAGTGTCTCCCAACAAACTCAATGGGCTTTGACATTTTATGAGCTGGAGGAACGGATGGGGAGCAGAATAGGAAAAGAGGCTACTACCCCTATTGACGACACCATATATGGTCACATCTTGTTAGACACCAGAACGTTCGCTAAAGGCATGCAGGTAACTGGGTTTTAATTTGTTTAGGATTCCCAAAGAACTACTTATTAACAGAAAACCCACTACTTATTAACAGGAAACAAATACAAGTTTCCTTCTTTCTCTAAAGATGACTTCCCAGAACCATTACCCCAATGATTACATTCAGTCTTTAATCAGAGCTTCAACCCTGAACAGCTCTCTGCAGAGAAAAACACAGCAGAAGATGTTCAGAACTGTCAGCATGCTGAAGCCTTGCTGTGCTTGGCTATGACAGTAAGAGGTCGAAAAGGTGACCTTTACAGTCTGGTACCTAAACAGCACATGGCACTGCCTCTCTTCAATTCTTTCTTAAAAGTCTGTAGTATCAGAAATTAAAACTCTCCACATTTCTTCTTCAGGACAGAATAGAGAAAAATACCCTGGCACAAGACAGGGAAACCTGATGTGTTCTCACCATGATGGTATTGAAAGTAATCTGTCCATTTTGTATAGCTTTAAACTGTGCTGCTGCCCATGGGTGTGAATACTGTGCGCAGAGCCCTGGACAATATTTTTGTTACCCAAAGAATTCCTTGGTTTGCACCAGGGTGCTATTCATCTATTTCAGGATAAGCTAAGGTAGGGCTATCTAGCTAATGATAGGGTCTACTATAGTACCACGTAGACACCTAGTCTTGTCAAGCTTGTTCTTTAAACCCCTGTCTAATTGGGCTAGACATTTTGTACCACACAGTAATTGCACATACACTTCCACTGAGGTGACAGCTAAGAAGACAGCTGTACTTTCCGCAACTATAAATCACAGCAGAGGGGAGTGAGTAGAGATTACAAACACACACACCCCACCCCTTCAGTGCAGGAGAGCATGTAAGCTGAGCTCCAAGTATAGGGCTCACTGCCAGTAAAGAATAACTGCAAAAGGATTTAGTAAGGACCATAAGGCCATGCTTAACTTCAGGTGTTTGGTTAGGATCTTGTGGCTACTGTAAGGCTCAGACAGCTCTCATAGTTCTGTAAAGGCCAGCTGAACTCAGCAAATGCAAATGTCAAAAACAGAGCCGAGAAACACATCTCAGGGATGACCCTAATTGCAACCTTATGGCCTCTCATTTCCCAGGGAAGCAGACACCACACAAGTAGCAAAAATTTACCACTTGAAATAGCACCCAAACAAATCCGGCTGTGTCCACACAAGGTCTAGCTCTGCCAACAGCACTTTCATGACAGTGATCTCAAGGGGATCCTGCATTTCCTTTCCTCCAACCATAACCACTGTAGACCCCTTTACTGCAGCAAAGAAAATCTTTTTGATTGATCTGGAATCAAAATGTGCACCAAACACAAGATACTGCCACCTCCTGACTTAGTAGGGGGCTGACCTAGAAAACCCACAAAGCTGAACAGGGTTGCAGCTGGACTGAGCCCATCTAAATTCTACTCAAGGCTGCCAAAAGGCGATAGTTGTCTTTTCTCTGTGTTCACCCTGCCTCTTGAAAAGCTATTTCAACTCATGTTCTGGAAAGTCATCCATGAAAAAAAAAATGAAAATTTTATATCAGATAAGCAATTTAAATCAGGTCAGTGATGACTAAGAGAAATTGAGGCAGTACAACTGAAAGCAAGGAAAAGGTAAGATAGAAGAGGTCCTCATCTCCTGCAGCAGAAACACAGACCACCTCACCTGTATAATTTAACCTTACTTCAGGGGATTTGAAAAGTCAAAGGACAGAGAAACAGTCTTGTCTCTAAAGCAGAAGCGCTCAAAGAAGGGAAAATTGCAGTGATGATTATGAAATGCAGATTCTTCAGGTCTCCCCACAGAACCAACATCAATGGGACAATTGAACGAACTCAGCTTTGTTCTAACTTGCTTGTAACTGAAGTGACTATTAACTCTTCAGGGTCAGTCTGTCTCGCAACATGCACTTCCAAAAGCATTTCTCAGGTTTTATTTATCTAGTCATAAAATGCTCAGCCTCCTTGAAATCCAGTGAAAATAAATAGATATCACCCTTTATCCTACCAGCACACCACCTGAGGGGAGAGAGGGAGGAGAAAGAAACCTGACCGGGAAAAAAACAGGCAACAAACAGGAAAAATGATGGGAAAAGAAGTCAAACCTATATCTTGTGGGACACAGCGAAAAATATTGGCTTCTAAGAACTTAAGTTTCCCTTTCCCCCCCTCCCACCTCAAACTTATTAACTTACTAATTAAAAATAAATTTTTTGAGTAATCCTTATTGGGAGTTTCCTGTTTACATAGCAGTTACTCTGTGATCCAATAAACTCCCTGGCTTTAAGTACCTGACCTTGACACACAGTCAGTCCAGCACACAGCAGTTACCTTGTAAACAGGAAGCTGCCAGCGCACCAAGGCACAGGAACAAGAAGCACACAGAAGTTATACTCCTCCACCAGCACCTCCTGCAGCTTACTTCAAGTGCCAACCAGGAATTAAATCAAACAATCCGTCATAAATATCTATGCCAACAAGAGTTTGCCAGCACTCTCTTGAAAAATCACAACTTTCTTTTAACTGTAAACATCTTCCATGGGCTGACATAGCCAAAAGAATTGCAAGCATCACAGGGTGGATTTTGAAGGGCTTTAACACATAAATGAATAAGAGCAAGAGGAAATTTTCATTATAACCTGCACCTAACTGTTTTGGGGTTATACGCAGATGACAAGCATTAGTGCTCATACATTCTGGTACGTACCATATCTGGTACGTATGTAAGGTATCAGGCTTTGTGGGAATCACACACATGGTAACACCAACCAAATGTATGGGTATCTCAGTAGAGACTTAAATACCAGGCTGCAGCTACATGAATGGCTCCCTGCTAACCTGCATCACAAAAGTCTGCCTTTTGATTAAGAGCAGGAGCAGTAACAAGGCTTATCCTCTGATCTGGAACACAAATCCAAAACCAGTGGACTTTGCAATTAAATCTTAGACACACTGATCTACTTTACAAAAGTGATAGTCCTACCTCACCTTGGTTCTCCACAGTTCTAAGTTATATAGACTGCAACAGGGCCTATGAAAAAATAATTTCCAAAAATGCACCTCAAGCAATCAGCAATCACTCCCACTCAGCCCCTTGATAGATAGCAGAAGGCCGGGACATAAAAGCAAGCCCAAGTTTGTCTCTTATGTGGAACACAGATATTCTCAGTTACCCTAGTCACTTATCAGCAGTGGCCCACCTTAGTAGACAGTCTATAGAGAATGTCCATCAGCAGTTACTTCCACAAAAACGAAGGACAAATGGGCTAATACTAAGGTGTTTAAAGACCATTTCAAACGGAGAATTTCCAAGCAGCTGTAATGATCTGGCTTTGAAAGGCATTAAGCAGACACCGAGGCAATTCTTCAACATTCCTTTAAAACAGGTTAGGGCAAAGCAATTAGCTGTCCCTTTAAATAACTGTATCTATCAAATCTCTGACACAGCAAGATTTCCTCTCCCTTCCATGGCAATTTGCTATATTGTAATCTACGCAGGAAGCTGCAGCTACCAGTTGCTTGCTGCACTCTCTTACCCTACAATTCTTGAACAAGAGCCCATCAATAAAAAAAAACATACAAATGTTTAAGCTGAAAGGGACCTCTGGAGATGGTTTAGTCTATATAGACTAACATTACATCCTTGAAAAAAGCATTAGCAGCTATGCTCACTTGCAGATACCCACCACCACTAACAACATACTACAGTTAAGGTGCTGGACTCATGCTACCAATATTTGAACTTCATCCCATGTGAAAGGCATGAAACCCACCAAAAGGTCCATGATGGGCTTTAAAGAACAATATTCTCCAAAGCTGTCTTGGTGCACCTGCAGATTCAAAGAAAAGTACAAAAACTGACACCAGCAGCAGCCCCGCGCAAGTGCCGTTCCACTTAACTCATGCTGACAGCACCATCTAGTGCATTATATGCAAACAGACCTTTTTTCCATAGGTAACAAAACAGAAAGTAAAGTTAACACCACACAGTAATTGCTAGTAAAATTAGAAAATGCAGGTATTGCTTATAAATAACACATGTTAAATAAACTTTTTGTGTGCATACCAGACACTGAAAGGTCACTCCACAAGCACCTTACCCAAGTGATGGTTGATGTGATCAGAACAGAACACACAAGAATTGCTTCAGTGTTTGGCTACAAAATCAAAAGTTAAGAGCCAGTAAAACTACTAGTGTCAAGTCCTGCCTAATTGACACTCCAGAGAACAGATAAATGAGATAAATGTTGAATGAGTTCAAGTTGTAGCACAACAGTAATAATCACATTTCATCAAATCAAGAAGCCAATAAAAAGTTGAAGAATAGGTACCTTTATTCTGTTCTGTAAAACTTCACAATCACCTCCTAATTTTCACCTCATCGCATAATTCCATCTTTCATCATCTCTCTCTGCAGAAATACTTCAGTTCTTCAGGGCATGCTTTCATCCTCTGTTCAGACTTTGCTTGCATAGCTTTGAAGTGAGACAGACAACACCAAGCAGTGCTACTGAGTGCCTTTTGCACTCCAGCCCCCACCACTGGAAAGGAAAAGTGCTTCCTTAAGATAGCCAACAGTTGCTGTGATAATCAGGCATTTTTACCAACCTGTCCACTCTGGAGCACAAACAGAGTGAATATGAGAAGTGACGATTCCTGGAACTGCATTGTTTTGGAGGGGAGAATTCAAGCTATTTAGTTGACTATGTGTACCTATCAGGCTAGTCTAGCAAATATCTGCAGCCTTAAAACAAAAATTATCCCATAGTCTACAGCATTACTCACTTTGCTATCCCGCTACTCCAGTTAAAGAAAAAAAAAACAAAAAACAAAAAACAAACCAGGTAGAGCTTTTATAACAGTAGCACGTCAGCTAACAAGACATAAACATATAAATTACCATAATGGACAAAACAAGCTTTACTTTATAATTGCAAATTACATACAGACCTAATAATAGAGTAATTAAATCATTAAGGTTGGAAAAAACCTCCAAGATCATCAAGCCCAATCTTTGAACAATTACCACCATGTCAACTACACTGTAGGAGTAAGTGCCATGTCCAGTTGTTTTTTGAAAGCCTCCAGGGCTCGTGGCTGTACCACCTCCCTGGGCAGCCCATTCCAACGCTTAACTAACCTTCCTGTGAAAAAATTCTTCCCAATATCCAGCCTGAACATCTCCTGGCACAGCATGAGGCCGTTGCCTGTCATCCTGCTGATACTTGCCTGAAGAAGGGGCCAACCCCCACCACACAACAACCTTCTTTCATGTATTTGTAGAGGACAACAAGGTCTCCCCTGAGCCTCCTGTTCTTTTGGGTGAGCCATGGGCTGGCAGCTTCTCCAGGAGAATGCTGAGGGACACAGCACCAAAGGCTTTACTGAAGTCCATGTAGATACATCCACATCCTTTCCCTCATCCAGTGGGCAGGTCACCTGGTCATAAAAGGAGATTAGGTTAGTCAAGAAGGACCTGCCTTTCCTAAACCCATGCTGTGGCCTGATCGCCTGGTTGTATTGTATATACTAGCAAATGCAACTTAGTGCCCAAGATTCTTCATAAGCTGCCTGAAAGGGAAACTAAGATGAGGTGCTAAAGTTTCCACCTACATTATGGTAGAAAAGAGTGATGCTCTAAATGGAAATTTATTTTTAAAACTATGTGGATGGATAAAGCAGACTTGTTTCATATTCCACAGAATCACAAAACAGTTTGGATTGGGAGCGACCTTAAGGGTCATCCAGTTCCAACAACCCCTCTACCATGGGCAGGGATACCTTCCACTAGATCAGGTTGCTCAGGGCTCCATCTAACCTGCCCCTGAACACTTCCAGGGATGGGGCACACACAGATTCTCTGGGCAGCTTGTGCCAGTGTCTCACCCCTCTCACCATGTGATAATTGATAAAAGATTCGTGTTAATCACAAAACTATTGGGGTTTGTATAATCCACGATACTAAGCTCTGAAGTGAAGCATGGACACTAGATACAGGAAATTATACTATAAAATCATTCTGTTTAAAACCACCTTGTTATGTTATATTATATTGTGTTATATTGTGTTATATTGTGTTATGTTTTCCAAATAAGTTGCATCTACTACCAGCTTGCAAAATCGGACTCCCCCATAGCTCTTCCTGCCTTTGTCTGATCAATGCTGCCTATCTCAAGGACCAGACTTCCAGAACTCCGCTGGTGGTTATCTACAAAGACCAGACGGTTATCTGTGAAACTGACTATCGCTGGAGATTTTGTGAATTGGGATAAGGATGTTTATTTGACCACCACTGCTTACCTAGCAAAAAAACAGCTGTAACAGCCAAAAAAACAAAACTTATTGGTTGCGGCGAGAAACCATAGTATAAGAAGAGGCTGCGGACCGGGGTTCAGTGGAGCGTAGTGTGGGCGGTGACCCCCCATGCTCCCCAGCACGCTGCTTGCTCTGTCTATATCAAATAAAGCAATCTAAATTTTGCTGAATATCGAGACTTTTGTTTCTCATTTATAACAACCATTAAAAAAATTCTTCCTGATACATAATTTAAACCTGCTCCCTTTCATTTTTGAAGTCATTCCTCCTTGTCGTCACCCTACATTTCTTTGTAAAAAGTCTCTCACCATCTTTCTTGTAGACTCCCTTCAAGTACTGGAAGTCGACACCCCAAAGTCTGAACAATCCCCTTTTTCAGCTTTTCCTCATAGGAGAGGTGCTCCAGCCCCCTCATCAGCTTGGCAGCCCTCCTCTGAATTGGCCTGGTTGCCAGGGGGAAAAAAAAAAAAACAATGAGAAGGGGGAAGAAAGGTAAAAGACAAGAGAAAACCAGGGAACAGCAACGACCAGCACGAGGGATTAAATAAGTACTGTTAACTTCGCCGCACTCAAGACTCTCAGAAAGGCTCCAACACCACACACAGCTGTCACAAGAGCACGGGAACACCGAGAAACGCGAGCTTCCCCCACTACCGAGAGCAGACGAACCTCCCCCTTTTCCTACACCCGTTTGCCCAGTCAGGACGCTGCCAGGGACTGACATGGCAGCTGCGCCCTCAGCGCTCCGGGTACCGCATGCGCCGGCCTCGCCCACCTGCGGAGCGCTCTGACGCGAGGAGCGTAAACAAAGCGGCGCCCTGTGGGAAGAGGGAAGCGCTACGTGCCGGAAGAGGGAGCCTCCATCTTGGGCGCTCGTCGCGGCGGCGGGATGGCGACGGATAGCCGGGAGGAGAAGGGTACGTGGCGGTAGAGAGGAGGGCAAGTGTTAGGCCCCGGGGAGGGGGGAAGTCTCGGGCGAGGATTGGGCCCCGCCTGAGCCTTCCCCCTTCCCTGGGGTCTCCTTGGAAGCTGGTGCTGGGCCTTCATCCTAGGAGACGTACATCCCCTCTATGGGAGCGGAGGGGCGGCGGGGTCAGGAGTGACCCTTCTAGGATAATTTTTTTGCGGAAGCGCTCCCTGTGTTTTGTTGGGGAGCAGGAAGTAGTAGGGCCCCTCATAGCAAAGTTTGGTATCACGGTGGCAGCGGGCTCGAGGCAAGGTGACACGAGCAGCTGGAAGAAGGAGAAGTTCGTGGGCCTTAAGTTTTATATTATCGACAGCGAGTTACTGCAGGTTGTCTTTTCGCAGAAAGTATTTGCTATTTTTATTGCGGCTTTTTGCTTGTGCTTGGACCGCTGAGCCGTTTTGGTTTTGGGGTTTTTTGCCCGGTTTTCTCTGGGGGGATGTAGTTACTTTAGTAAGCAGAAACTGGTGTTGGAATCTTATTTTGGTGATTGTTGTTTGGCTTTTTGCAGTCAGCTGTGATTTCTGGGCACTGTGGGTGAATAAATTTGAGTTAGAGGAATTGGGCGATTTCAGAGTCATTGCTTTGGAATTATAATAATCTGGGGTAATTAGTGTCGAATAATAGAATCACAGCTCTTATAACTGGCTTCCGCTATCCACGGAAGCTGAAGTGATCCGCATGTTTTCTGTGAGGTTATATTAATCAGTCCTCCCAAAATAGCTTCTTTAAGAAGCAAAACCAAAGTTAGGTGTAGCAGACTGCCGTTTGGTGGTTAGTGTAGAGAGTTGCAGAGTTAAAAAAAGGGCAAAATACCACTAGGGTATTGTGGCTTGGATTGCCTTCATTTGAATTTCAGTGGAGAATCCTTTTGCAGGATATGCGTCCACAAAATGGCTTTGTCAGTGTGGTAAAGGTTTGCTCTCTAATATTTATTGTGAAACTATATGACATGGAAAATTCCCAGCAGATTTTGTTAGAACTGATAAATAGAATTATTAGCAGTGCTTGATCCTTAATGGTATTATTGTAAGACTGGTGGATTAGGATATGATCAGGTTGTGTTGAAACAGATCTGATTGCCCACTGTGGATGAGCACTGAATTTGAAATGTTTGCTGTTGTCATCTATAAATTTCTATTCATATAATTATTTATCTTGTTGGGCTTGAATTTTTTTTTAGTGTTTGTTAATCACTGCCAGTAGTCAAGTTATATTTTTACTTTAATTTGTTTTTAATTATTTCTCATGTGAAAGGGGTTATTTTGAGTGAATAGCAGGTATGGATGCACATTTGCAGCTGAACTGATTTCTGTTTTAAGTACTCCCACTGGAAGAGAAATGCTTTAAAAAAGCAGAAATAAGGCTTTCAGACCTGTTTAGTTTGAAATCACAGGGTCTTATTTCATTTGTGTGCCAAATCGGATTTTTGCTTGGACCCTTCCAATAGTTCTAATTCTCCTGGCCAGCAGAGGAAATGGTCTCCCAGGCTACCTTCCTGCTATTTTGCGTGAGTTAAATTTGTTCATGGAAGGATCCCACAAAAGACAAGTGGGCAGGAGAGCTCTGTTGGGGGTATCTGTCTCAGAAAGAACTCATTTGGTCCCTCTCTCTTCAGTGGTGATGGACTATAAAATACCTTTCCTTTGCTATTTTTCTGTTTCTGCTTTTGTGTTTTTCCTCATACCTCTCTGAAATAATTTAACTCTTCAGGTTGAACACTGACAGCAGCAGTTCAGTGAGGGGAATCATCTTGTGCAAGTCAGTCAAGCAGTGCATCCAGTGCAAGTGAGAGACAGGAAGCAGACTGCTAAATAAATCTGGAAATGTGTTTCTAAACAAATCAGGTCAATGTGCCTATAGAAGGGGATAGGGGAACTTGTCCTGCTCCGGTCTCCTGCACCCTTCTTAAGTTTCCAGCTGCAAATGAGGCCCATCTAACCTGGAAGGGATTTAGGAGAGAGTGTGTGTCGAACTTGCATTTTCTGTTAAATTTTCCTTTTTATTTACTTTCGAATGAGCTGATACAGGAGTCTTTTAGCACCTTTGAATGCTGCTGCAGTAGGTAAGTAAAATGTCGTTTACTCAAGTATGCTGTTGTCTCACCAAGAAGGAAACAAATCTAAGGTTCAATATATGTGATTTGAGATAGATGATATGTTCAATTTTCTAATCCCAGTGCACCTCTTTTTCATTAGTGTCCAGTAAAAAAAACTTGTGCTCTACACTTGCCAAACTTACTGTGGGCAAGCAGAATGAAAGCCAGGAAATTGCATCCCATGTTTGGCAGTTGTGCAGCCATGAATCTGACTCTCATATATATATCAGTCATGGCAGGAATATTTGGTGTGGATGTGTAGGTGTCTACAAACATAAAGGGCTATTCCCAAGAGAATTGTGATGCAAGTTTGTCTTGCATTTAAATGCCTGCTAACTGTATACTACCAGAGAAAGGTTTGATCCACTTCTCTCTGCACCATTTCCTTTGCATTAGATACACCGAGTAGTCCAGAGATCACTTCTGCATTCCCCTACCATCGAAAATGTGGAGAAGTGCCAGCAGGAAAGTTAGTGCACATGCTGACTTCAGATTTGGTAGTATGTAGTAGAGAAACAATTTTAATACTAATTTTTAAAAATTATTATTTATAATGTGGATTATGTTTGGGTTTTTTTTTAATATCAAGCTGTAAAATTTCTTTTGTAGCTCAGCTCAATATTTTGAGATAGACAAGCTGTCAAACTCTAGACGACTTAATTTGCTGCATTACCCCAGTTTCATGCAGTACAGGAATCCTTACCTGCATCTGCTATGGATATTGTAAACCAGCTGAATCTTTGGAGGTTGCTCTGGTTTCTTTTTACCGAGCACAGAAAATGCAATTGATCACAAAGTGGAAAGAACTAAGAATTTTGGAGAGATTCCAAAATCAATACTTTTATTATTTTTCCCTTTGCATACTTAGGCTTAGTTCAGTCTTACTTTTTAAAGTTCTTGGAATATAGATCTGCTATGCTAAAGCTCATGACTCCTTCTTCTAATAGAATCACCATATATCCCCTTTGGTTTCAGGCAAAGTGAAACAGCCAGAAATGGTGACAGATTTTAAAAGTTTTGTGAGCAGGTGTGGGCATTTACTGCTTCTGGCATGAATTTTTTTTTAAACTTAACCTTTTGTGTAAGTTGTGGGTTGTTTTTTTTTTCCAGAACAGCTCAGAGTTAATGATGCAGCAAATAAGTACTGCTTTCCCCATTGTGTTTTTTCTATTTGTAAGTGAACCACAAAACCCACCCTTCTAACACAGCAATGACAACAAAAATAGTGGAAGAGAGATAATTCAACATGCAAGTCTCAGAATTTTGCAGAGATAAGGGTCCCTCCTCTTTACTAATGGCACTCAAACTATCTCCTGGTCTCCTTTTTTCTAAAATTGTATACAGGCTTTTATGTTCAGCTTTCATTTCTAGCTCAGCTTTTCTGCAAAGCTTTTGTGACATGAGGAGCCAACTTGGAGGTCTAAATGCGTCTTGTGATGTATTTTAATTATTTTATTATCCTTCCAAATGAAAGTGTGGCAATAAATCAAGGAGATGTCCGTTTTTGCTTTGTTACAGATCTGTAGTCCTAAAGGAAATGTTTGGGTTTGTAAATACTAGTTCTGTAGATCCTGACTTTTTATGGTTGGTTTTGACTTCTTTTGTGTATTTTCAGATGGTGAACTGAATGTTCTGGATGACATTTTGACTGATGCTCCTGACCAGGATGATGAGTTGTATAACCCCGACAGTGAGCAAGACAAAAGTGAGAAAAAGGGTATGTGCTTTGGTAGTGGATATTCTGCAGAAACATAAGCGGTTAAAAAAGTCTGTCTTATTACAGTTGGCCTTTGAAGTAGTGGGTTTTATAACTTGATTCAAAGAGTTAATGAGTTCTAAAAATCTTTATTTCATGGACATGTGCTCTTTTACATGACCCTACAAGCAAACAGTGAAATCCATTTCATTTTGTCTCGAGCAGTTGCTGAGTGTGACTTGTTCTGAATTCCTTTGCTGTTAGCAAATGGTTGTCCTTGTTGGCTCAATGAAGTGAGATGGAAGGTGGAGCAAAGGGGTTGCAAAATCTGATTCCAGCTCAGTTCTTGATTTGGCTTTAGGCCAATCCCACAAGCATTTAATTTAGCATTTCTGTGTATAAAATCTAAGAAACATGTACGTCTTGTGAAGTAAAGTACATGTTTTGGAGCATGAGCTATTCCTAAGAAGCAATTTTGAGTGTTGCTGCAAAGCCTACAACTAGAAAATGCTCCCTATGACTGCAGCAGGGTAATACCTAAAACAGAGTAAGTAGGAGCCTCTGTACAGTTTTTGTTTTGATATCAGAAATAACGCTGAACTTGATATTTCTTTCTATTTAAGGATCAAAAAGAAAAACTGACAGGATGGAAAATGCTGAAAGCAAGAGGCAAAAACCTTCTGTGCATTCCTCGAGGCAGATAATGCCAAAGCCTCCCAGTTCATCAGTTAGCAATAACAAGAGAATAGTGAGTATGAAAGGAAAGCCAGTGTCAGAATACAAGACTGAGGAGTATCAGAGATCTGACAGAAACAAGCGCCCAGATGGTGATCGAAAGATGCGAATGTCAAGTAGTTCCAGGGAGCCTTATAAAGGACAACCAGAAAAATCTTACATAAGGAAGAGGGATATTGACAGAAGGGCAAAGTCTTCTACACCGGACGGTTCAGAGGTATTAAGTGTTCTTGCTGCCTTATAAATAAAGTAATTGTATGAGACTTTTGTAGAGCACATTCTCTTAGGACTGTGTGTGCATCCTGACAATGTTATATGACTGCTGATTTACTTTTTCTTTAAACATCAGAGAATTAGGCATGATGTGGATAGAAGACCAAGCAGATCTAGCCATTCTTCTAAAGAAGAGGTGAACTCTGAGGAATATTGTTCAGATCACGAGACTGGCAGTAGTGGTTCCTCTGAACAAGGCAACACAGAGAATGAGGAGGAAGGAATGGAAGAAGAGGAAGATGATGAAGGGGAGGAGGATGAAGAGGTGGAAGAAGATGGGGAGGAAGATGAAGAAGAGTATGAACAGGATGAGAGGGATCAGAAGGAAGGAAATGACTATGACACACGGAGTGAAGCCAGCGATTCTGATTCTGAATCTGCCTCTTTCACAGATGGGTCAGTCAGGTCTGGGTCTGGTTCAGATGCATCAGGTAGGCAGCATTTTGCATGCTAATGTGAAATACCTTGCTACTGAAAGTTTGGCTACTTTTAAAAATAACCACTTCCTGACGATGTCAAAAGTAAGTCATGGTAGTAGAAGTCAGGAAGATGTTGATTATGAAATACCATAGGCAAGGAAAAAAAGTACTGGAAAGTGGTAAAACAAAATTGTGAATATCCAGATTACTGTGTTGAGGATTCATTGTGTTCTTGACTGCTTTGCCATAGCTGTTCAATGCTTTGAAACACTAAAATTAGTAATTTCTTGTGTATCTAATGGCTTAGTTTTCCACACGGTTCATTTTAATTCAGTGTTGAGCTGTTTGGTATCCATCTAGATGAGTGACCAGGTAGATGAGTGTAGTAAAAGCACTATATTCCTGGGGAAGGATAGCTGAGTCTTAAATAGTGGCTGTGTTCAGCATAGGAAATCTAAACCTAAGTTGAAGTTATTAGCTATTAGGGCAAATTTAGAATGAAATAAATATTTTAAGCAGAAACTAGGAACAATTGGTTTGTATCTGTATATTGTAACTGGTCCTAACTTAGTGATATGAATTGCTAATGACATAAATACCTTTGGGTTTGGCTGTTCGTTGTTTGTTTTTTCTAGGAAAGCAGCTTGCAATCCTGTTAAGATTCCTATTGTGTATCTTCCTTGTCTGAAGTCTCCATAGGTGGTCATCCTGCTTAATATGCTGCCTTTTTTAGCTCATCTCTGCTGTTCGGAATTAGAGACAGCAAGGTGTAACCTAAAGACAAGTGAAGCTGTAATAACTGTTCTAAAAGGCACTGTGGTATAACGTAACACTTTAAGAGTGGAAATAATTGCCTGTGTGCCACAGTGTCTTGTTTTCCGGTCTCCAACCATTTTTTTGAGCTCTGAGTAAATGAGCTCCTATCACTATCGCTACACAGTTTGTGGTAGATGTTGCACATTTGGGTGAAGGCTGGAAAGAAGCACTAACTCACCCTTACTGAAAATATTGTAATAATAAATTCTGTCTCTAAACATTGCACAGATTTACTAGATTTTTTGCCATTCATCTTCCTTTTGTGAATGAAAAGCTTGAGTAACTAGCATTTGCTTCTTTTGTGCATGATAGTTTTGTGCCAACAACCACAATTTTAATGTGCAAGCCAAATGGTAACTTCACTTTTACTGATGCTATTTTCCTGTCTCATTACTTTTTAATCTCAACTTTGCCTGTGTTTAAAATATGGCTTTTATTTTTTATGGTTTCTTTTAGACGAGAAAAAGAAGGAGAGGAAGAGAGCTAGAGGTATCTCTCCAATTGTTTTTGACAGAAGTGGAAGTTCTGCATCAGAATCATATGCAGGTATTCTTCCCTTTTATTGCTTGTCATGGTGATTTGCATCAAGTCTAAATGTGTAATCTAAAATAAATGTAACTGGCTGTAGAAATTTATAGGGTATGTAGTTTTATATAATTTGGTATTGACTTCTGGCATGTTGTGTGTGGATACCTTCGGGGGGGAAGTAGGCTTTCTTGTTACTTTAACGCTATTCTGTTGCTTAAGTGGAAATTTCACTTTTTTTTTTTTTAACTTGGAAGATGATGATTCAGTGACTAGTTTTCTGAGTAGGAAATTGTTCAAATACTATTTTGAAAAAGCAATCCCAAATCAAACAACCAAAAACTGAAACCAAAAAAAAAAACCAAAACAAAACACTCGTGCGCATTGAATAGTATTTTTTGTGTGTGTGGGTGCGCGCCAGAAAGCATAATTTGTCATGAATGAAAATTGTATGGGACAAGGCTGTAGAAATTGTATATTATCTCTATTAAGGCTCAATCTGAACAAATGTACTTTGGCTAAACACAGGTTCAGAAAAGAAGCATGAGAAATTATCATCTTCCGTTCGTGCTGTCCAAAAAGGTATAATTTAAATTTGAATTTTTAATGCATGCCCCATAGCAAGCCATTGTTTCTGTTGATTAAATTACCTGTAAGTAGTGATGTTCTGATATAAATCAATTTGAGCACGTCATTGTTCTGAGCATGAGACCTGACTCTTGAGCTACTCTTGCATGTTTTGAGAGTGATATGCAAAAAGTTGTCACTTTGCTCTTTGCATAGGCAGCAAATTTAAAAGGAACTGCTTAAAACTGCAAAGAGGAGCAGCATTCACCATTCTCTATTGAACAGTTTGCGCTTGTTATGAGTGTTACCCATCATTTATGCGAAGATTCTTAAGCAAGAAAATAAGTCCTACATATCGGAACATCACTGAATCATGTTAATTTAATTTTACTCTTTTCTTTACTTGGATATCTAAGTTTTAGTTTTGGTTTGGTTTCCCCTGGCATTTTGTGCTCTGCAGCTTTGACTTCAAGTTGGGTGGTTGACTGTAATAATACATAGATAGGAAATGGGTGGGATACTGTGTATTTTGAAGTAAGCAAACAACTATCTGTACTCAAAGCAACATATTTGTTAAGTATTTACAGTTCAGCTTATTTGATACTTTGTTTTCTTTTCAGACCAAACAAGTAAACTTAAATACATTCTCCAAGATGCAAGATTCTTTCTCATCAAGAGTAATAACCACGAAAATGTATCACTTGCTAAGGCAAAGGTATGTTGAATTTTCTTCAAGCTGATCCCTTTGGCTGTTTTCAAACACACCCACCTTAGTTTGGAAGACTATGTAGTTGGATGCATTATTTTATTTATCTCTTGGATCTTGGTAGGTGTGGCAACCAAAGCTACTGCACCTTGGTTCTTCTGCTTCCACCATAACCTAGAAAAGGTCCTAGACAACTGTCCATTTTTCATGCCAAGCATAGGGTTAAAAGAGGCCTTGGAGTCTGTTTGATAACATCCTAAGACAACCTCTGTCAGGAATGCTGGGGTGGTATTTTCTTCCCTCCATCAGCACCTCTGTTCATATTGCTATACTCTGAGAAGGTTCAGAAGGTTGTTTGGCTTTCTTCTAATGCTACTTGAGTAATTTCAGTCAGGTGATTCAGGATCTGAAGACTTACTGTAGAAATGAACACCTGGCAGTGCTGGTGTGAGTGAGTTATTTGAGAGTGATTCCAGAGCACTGGATTTCAGCTGTTGAGGAATTACATTAGGTGTCCATTGCATCACTCTGGTGATCTTGTATTGGCACATGTTCTTTGGAATAGGTTATAGAGAAAATACTTGATTTGTTGTTACACAATATACACAGAGTAGGTTATTCTATTGATGAAGACTTTCTAAATTAGGATGAAAATAGCATTAAAATAATTAAAGAAATCTCAGAGTCCTGGGCATGTTTGGTTCGCACCCCTCCTTCCAGCTTTGAAGGTGCAGTGAGTACCATTCTGACAGGTGTTTGCTTTAGCTCTGTAAATGAATCTGTCGTTTTTTGTGCTTCATCCATGTATGGAGCTGCAGTAGTATCCTTGTTCCTGGAGTTATTGGGGTGGGTGCTTTGTCTCTCAGTGTAGAGGCATCAGTGCTTTGACATTGGACTTTCATGAAACTCGCTTTTGTGGTGCCAGTGTAATAGGTTGTTCAGTTCACAGCAGGGCTTTACAAGCAGCCAAAAGCCATGTAGTCTGACTGAAAGCTTGCAAAAACTCCAGATAGTTCTCTGATGGCTATAATGAATTACCAAAATCAGACAAACACTGATCTGAGTTCGGAGTAGGGCATGAATACTTTACCTTCACTAAAAAAACGCAAGGAAAGAAACGTTGGCTTTGGTATGTAAATCCTATTCTGAGGCTGAAGCTTGTTTGCCCAGAAGATGGACAGAGGAGTAATTCAGTAAACTGTTACTCTACATCTCAGCTCAGTTGGTACCTTGAAACAGATTGGGTTTTATTGTGTGTGGCTGTGTAATGGCTGGTGAAAGGGAAAAGATACTACTAAAGCTAAACAAAGTTATCTGAGTTGTCTTGCCAATTTAAAGTGTTACTCTGGTGTCTTTCATGTTGCTGGCGTTTCACTGAAAGAGTTTTCAAGTCTGCAAACTGTCTTTAACAAATCTGCAATACTATACTTGTCTACCTGCCCACCTTTTAGCATGTATTCTGTTGTTTTTTCATAATTTCTGTGCGTTATATAACACATAAATTCCCTAAGTCACTTGAAACATACATGAAAACTTTCACCCTTACTATTTTTAAGTTATCTGCCCATCATTATAATTACAATGGAAGTCTTACAGATGGTCTAAATGATCTTCAGTGTTCAAAAAAAGAGTGTTTTAAAAGTTTTAGCACAAGGCAGGCTAAAATATTTCTTGACAGAAATTAGTTTAGTAATACCTTTTTCTTTTTATTAACTTCTATTCCAGTACACTATTTTGGTCTTGTTTTCTTCATCTACATTATATATTTATGTTAGCTAAATTATTTGAGATGAACTCTTACGTTTTGGTGATAGGGTGGATGTTTTTCTGTTTTAGGGAGTATGGTCAACACTTCCAGTGAATGAAAAGAAGCTTAATGCTGCATTTAGATCAGCAAGGAGTGTTATTTTGATATTTTCTGTAAGAGAGAGTGGCAAATTCCAAGGTAAGGAATAATTGACTATTATCAAGGTGAGTGAAAATGAATTTTACGTGCAATAGCCTCTCTGTTGTATCTTTGTTACAATTCATACAAAATCCTTTAGGGTTTGCAAGGTTATCTTCAGAGTCTCATCATGGAGGATCACCTATACATTGGGTGCTGCCTGCTGGAATGAACGCAAAAATGTTGGGAGGTGTCTTTAAAATTGACTGGATTTGCAGGTAAATAATTGTGCATTTATGTTGCTGTTAGTAACAAAGCATAATATCATTTCTGTGTGTTACTCAAGTGCCAGCAGCATCCTTCTGAAACTTGATTCAAGCAGAGATCTATCCTCACTGCTCACTTGAATAGACAGCTGTGGATGAAAAAGAAAAAAAATTCATATAAGAACAAATCTGTCTTGATCTGACTGAACAAAGAAAATATTAGTGTTCTAAAACAACATATGAAATAATGCAAGGATTGCATAATGTATAGGTTGTGAGCAGTATGTTCATTGATTTAACTGAGTATGTTCTTACAGAAAAGATTTTAGATCTCTGTTAAGGAAGAAAGTTACAGCAGTCCCGTGAAACACATTGCATGGTTGTACAGGTACTTTGGACTGCCAGAAAGACTAAATACAGGAAAAACAAGATTTTTGAGTTAAGGAAAAATCTGTGTTGGAAAGGTGCTATTGAAGCTATTGACTCCATACACCTACAGCTCAAAGCATTTCTAGCTTTATAATTAGATCAGTGCTTAGGGATTTATTTCAGTGGGTGCCAAGAGCTACCACATGTAGAGACTGGTCAGTGTATTCAGATGGTGTGATAATAAACAATATTGCACAAAGACCAAAATATTTTCTTTAAAGTATTTTAAAGAAAAATATTTAAAAGAAGAGCCTGTTATAGTATGGACTATATTAGTTACTGCTGGAATAAGTCAAAGTGAAATCTTCAGTTACTAATATGTAGAATGTAAGAATATTTTCAGAGACCTGACAGTACAAAGAATAACATGATCATTTTTTATGTGATCTCCTGCTATATACATTTTTAATTCTTTTCTTAATAAAAAAAACGGAGGCGAAAGTATAAACGGTGCCACTTGCATGTTTAGGCGAGAATTGCCGTTCACTAAGTCTGCTCACCTGACCAATCCTTGGAACGAACACAAGCCAGTAAAGATTGGACGCGATGGACAGGTTTGTTAATTCTTACTTTTTTTCTATAACTGACACCTTCCAGTGCTTGCTTCCAGCTTTGAATGTGCTGGAGATTAGGAATGTTTTCAGAGCGATTACTTGCAGTAGAGTACTGTGGCAAAGGCACTCTGCTTCTTTCTAATGCCATTGTGTAAGAAGGAAAAGGAAACAATACAGTGCTAGTTCTGTTGTCATATTTGTGATAAACAGTGTTTACTTCAAAACTGTGTGATATTTTGAATTTGAAATGTGATGTGCTTTGCATTGTATAGTGTGCAAGCTGTATAGCATCAGGTTTTAAGAAAAGGGTCTGGTGTTTCCAGTTGTGCTCTGCATTGCATTTTTTTATATATACTGTATTGCTTAAGGCGTAGATTCCCATTATAGATTACATGCTGAGCAAATTTTAAGTGGAGCTGGCTCTTTGTCTTGTTAGACATACCAAAGTGCAGGTATGTTGCTGTCATGATGTACCCAAGCTGTGGGTAAAATAACAGGTTCTGCTTTCTTAAGACAAGGTGGGAGGTAATCTCCATACTGTATGGAAAATGTCAACTCTGTGTTGCATTGTTTTGCTCACAGGTATGTTTGCTTTGTTGTGTATCAGGAGAAGAACAGTAGTTTTGGTCTTGTGAAGTTCAGTGTGAACTTCAAAAAAAGAAAAGGATTTCAGTTAACTTAGCTTCTGTTAAATGGCTAGGGACTTTTTTTTTTATTATTGTTTTGTCCACAACAGACTTGCAATCTGGATTTGGGTTTTAGCTTTTTTTCATCAAATTACTGTACTGTTATGGTCTGGAAATGGTCTGATGCTTGCTCTCCTTGCTTTTCAAGTCCGCTTATTTCCTGAAGTGGTTGTCACTTATCCATTTATATTTGCACAACACTGAATGGATCTCTCTTCTGAGGATGTGTACCCTGAAATTCTGCCTTTAAGACATCATTTGGGAACATGTTCTGCAGGCTTGCAGTCACCAGTTTGAAGAAGCACTTTTTGGGATTGTTTTGCACCTGGCTAGTGCTAGATTTATTTGATTGCTCAAGTTCTCTTACTGGAAGAGAGTCTCAGCAAGTTCATGTCTGTCCCTTTTTCCTCCAGACAACTTGCGGTGTCCAACAGTCCCATTATCTACATCTTATTTCCCTTATACCACATATTTCTCTTTTAATCTAGGCTGGAGAGATCTGACTTGCTCAGTCATTGCATGTAGGAACTGTTGCACTCATTCAGTGCCCTGAATTTGAATTGGTGCCCTGCTTTGAAGCTTTTCCATTTCTATTGACCCGCTATTTTTTGAGAGGCAGAGGCACAACTGCACCCAATATTTAAGGTGTGGGTGGAACATGAACTTCCAGTGTGATACAGTGGCTTTCTTATTCAGTGTTCCTTTCCTAATAACCCTGAACAAACAAACCGCTTGTTTTGACTGTGGTCAGACATTAAGTTGGTGTTTTAATGGACCTGTCTACCATGCAATGAAGAACTCATACTGAGTGGTAGTAGGCAACTTCGTCAGGCCATGGCTTTATATGTGAAGCTGGGATGGATTTTTTTTCCTACGTGTGTCGCTTTTCTTTCTGTAATAGGTGATCATTTTCTTTGTGATGAAAAACAGTCCTCTGATTTTATAGCAAAACAGTGATGTGGCGTGTATGTGTCATGGGAAGATATGATTACCCAAAGTGTTGGACTATTTTGTGAAAATTCTAAGTAGTGCCTAAAGAGTGAAAGGTAAAGTAAGTGAATTTTGCTGTCTCTAGTGATACTGAAATATCTTTGAAGTGTCCTTTATTTTTTTTTCTTAAATGTATGTTGTCAGTGTATTTGAGGAGAGTTTCATTTCTTCAGTTTATAAATCACTACTGAACTTCTAACTGATTCTAGGAAATTGAGCCGGAATGTGGAACCCAGCTTTGTCTTCTCTTCCCTCCTGATGAAAGTATTGACTTGTATCAAGTCATTCACAAAATGAGGCACAAGAGAAGAATGCACTCACAACCCCGATCAAGAGGACGCCCATCCCGTCGAGACCCCGTTCGGGACGTGGGAAGGTTAGAAACGTTCTTTGGACTGATAATAGGCACATGTGTCAGAATAACGTGATGGAGGAATGTGATTCGTCAAAGCTTTCCCTGCGATAAAGAAGAGAGAAAATCCTCAAATCAAGCTGCATGGACGAGTTTGTGGCTTCATTGAGGATTTCACATGGTTCCCCAGTCTGTCATTTTTCAAGAGGAAAATGGGGATCTTTGCTTTTGCAGAAAAAAGCTCTTTAAAGTTCTGTCTCTAGTTTAGACTAGATCATTTATTGAGCTAATGCAACATGTAATGCTAGCTGTAGGTAAGCTTGGCATGATTGATCAGGCTAGATGGAGAGAAGGAAATATTTATGTGCCAAAAATGTGTTAATATCTTGTAAAAGCCTTTTCTTTCAGGTGTGTCTCTGGATAAGCCTTATCAAATATGGGACTTTTATAAGGATCACTTAGAATTTTGCAGAAGATGCCGCCTCATTTTGAGGATAAAATATTTAAGTTATTTTGATATTCAAGAGGAGCATTATTGGGACTGTTTCAAATTGTGTCACCGTGATGTGTTAACCCTATTGCCAAATATTCTCTAACATGTAACCACTGAATTCACACATCTTGCTGAGCTTCTGCAAACAGTAGGTTCTTTCCAAAAGGGATCAAGTGGCCCTTGGAGACCCGGCAACAAACCAAAAAGAATGGCTGTTGCTGTGTCTGTATATACAACCTTTCCAGATGCTGGCAGTACCTGTGGACTTAAAGTGTTTTTAGAGGATCGACACGGTTATTGATCACTGCTATATGAACTTAACATCATTTTCCAGAAAAAAGGGGGTATAACTTGTTACAGAATTGGAGAAGTCTTTGCAAAGAACTGATACTAGCCCTTCTGCCAAACACCTTTTCCCCGTGGTAGCCACTTTGCATACAGACTGATGCATGGTTTGGGCTGAAACCTTTGGTTAAGTTTCCTTTTTGTGGAAACATCCTGTGGTAGGTACAGAGCCCCAACAAGAGTCCCCATTTCCTTGAGCTTAAAAAAAAAAGGACACTGTAACAAGTAGGTAGGAGGAAACCTGGCAGCGCCCTCTTATTTTTGGCTTTAAAGGACTGAACACCAAGATGGCTTTTGGAGTTAAGCTAAGAGGTTTCCAGTGAAATAAAGTATATACAAGTGAAGGTTTTGCAATGGACTGCAAACTATACATATAACACCACTACACCTTCTCAAGCCTGCCAGGGCCTCCATTTATGTATGTGGCTTACAGCTTAAAGTCAGTAGTTGGACTACTATATGAACTGTTTCTATGATATTTTATACCGGTCGTAAATGCACTCTCAAAACTACAAGAAAGCGGTATGTTTATTCTTTACACCAGCTTTTATTTTCTTTGATCTGAATTTGCTGTAGATGCAACTGCTTTGATTTTTGGGCTTTTTGCTCATACTAAAGAATCTGCTTCCATTTTAAAAAGCTTAGTAACTGGGTGTGGTGGGCTTTAAAGACTGAAGTTGGGGAAGGGAGGGAGAAGTCACTATTTATAAAACTAAAAGCTATATAAGGTTGTTACTCAGCCAGCACGTTGCACCATAATTAAGCAATTATGAAAGTGTTAATGTCTTGTCGAAAAGAATTATGCTATTGGGGAGAGGGGCGGGAAGGGAATGGTTTTGTAGTTGCTTTGTGTTTAGAAACACTGTTACATTAGCACTGGAATCTCCCAGTACAGAAATGTTTATGTACCTTGGAGCAAAATAAGCAGCCAGTTGTCAACTCTTTTTTTGAGCCTAACAGCAACTGGAATGTAACTTTATAAGGAAGAGCAGAGTTCTTAGCATCTCTTCTGTCAAAGAGCTGTTTTTATAGAAAAGAGCCCTAATTACTTTAATTACTAGGAAGCTTGAGCCTTATTAAATTGTAAAATGCACCAATGCATTGCTAATAAATTGCTTAAAACAGAAATTATTAGAAATAATATAATTGGCCTATTCAATTAGGAAAGTCACAGTTAAAGTTGCGGTTTCACAAAGCATGCAGAGTTTTATTTATAAATGTTATGGAAGTAGACCTTTTATAGAATTCTTTACCCCAAAGCTATCAAATGCAGCATACCCTCTGGCTGCAATGTTCTGTGAAATTTTTTATTGTCCAATAGGTTGTTTCAAAATATAATGTGGAAAGTGTAATGTTAATGCTTGAGTTTGGTTTAGACAAATTTGTTACCTTTTGTTTGGCATAAAGGTACAGTTGAGTAGAGTTCCTTCCTTAACTACGAAAATTCCTGTACAGAGAAAGTAACAGTGGATTAATTGAGCTATTTCTGTTTCTTTCAGTTCAGATTTAAAGCTGTAGAATCTATTGAAGCAAGTAGAGTTGAGAGTGATTACATTGATATTCTGGGCAGCTCAGACTGTTCCTGTGAGGTATTCTGCTGTGACGAATGCTCCAAGCAACCTTGTTTAATCTTTGATATCTAATTTGTGTAGGCGTCGACCAGAAGATTATGATATTCATAACAGCAGAAAGAAACCAAGGATTGACTATCCCCCTGAGTTTCACCAAAGACCAGGTTAATATCTTACTGTGAAGATTTGTGTGCACCAATTCACAAGTGTTTTCTCTTTTAGCATATCCTCGTTAATTCTAAAGTAAAATACTGATATAACTGGGATGTAAAAATGTGACTTGTTCCAAGTGCTGCCTGCTGCTTTAACCCACTTCTCCCAGAAGTCAGTGACACTTTCACCGGTTTGAGAGCTGAGTTAACCTAGGCCGATCCTTTTCTAATAGCCTTGAATTGTGTACATTGTTGTGAATGATCCTCCCAAGTGCTGTGTTAATGTGGGCACAAGAATAGATCTGACCTACTTGTCAGGATGCTAATCATCAAATGAAAACGTTTGAGAAATTTCCACCTGGGAATGTCAGCTGAGACTGCTTGACTAGCAGCCTTTGTAGTGAGATGATAGTAGACATTCAGTTATGTTTTCAGAGAGAATTTTACTTACAAACTTGACATGTGTTAGGGAGGGGGATATTGCACTGCATTTTACAAGAGGATCTAATGATGAAGGGACATTTGTTGTTCCCTAGAAAGAAATGTTTGCAGTGGTAGTGCAGCAACAGCACTGGTCATAGTGCAGCTTTTTTTTATTTTCTTCAGGAAGCAGCTATTAAGAAACTGTCACTTTTAGTCTTATAAATTGTGCTTCACATCTCTTAGAAAAGTGCATTCTGCAATTTCAGTCGTAGATTTCTAAACCTGTTCAGAACATGCCTTTATCTGTCCAGCTTGTCTGCAGAGCCTGAATTCTTTCATGCAAAAAGTTTTGTTGCTGCTCTGCATCGTTCTAAGGATTGTTTAAAAAAACAGAACAAGATTTTTTAAAAAAATGAAGCTCAGAAGCTCTATTTTATTTTGATGCAAGCTTGCCTGTTGTTTTGTACCATTCTACTGAGCTCTTTAAATGGATTTACTGAAGCTGAAAAAATTCTTTGCCCTGTAGGGCTTTTCCAGATACTTTTTAGTTTATTTTTAATTTCCTTTGTAGCATTGTATCCAGAAAATGTTAGAAAAAGAGCTTTAAGGGTTGCCCAGATGAGCACATTCTACTGAATACAGAGTTAGAAAGTAGTAACAGCCACATGCTGACTGCCTGGAGACAGTACTCTTCAAATTCGTGAGCATTCCTAATTCATTTGACTAATTTTCAAGTCTTCATTTGCACAGTTTCCCTCTTGCTATTTGTTGGTTCTGTGTGCAACTTCTTACACAAGAAGTTTATCAATGTCACTTTTTTTGTTACTACATTATACTACCTTATCTGCATTGTCTGTTAGAAGCATTGTCTATTAGTAAGTCTGCATTGTCTATTAGTAAGTTTTCAAGAGTTACTTTAAAAGTGAGGGTAATGGCAGGTAGACAGTTTTGTAGCTGGCACAAAATTGAAAGGACGCTTTCTAATGAATATAATTTTTAAGATTGTTAACTTGAGATGGTAAATTGAATTAATGCTGCTTGATGTTCGAACAGGGTATATAAAGGACCCCAGATATCCCGAAGTAGACAGGTAAGGTGTGTTCATGTTATTCATTTTATGCCCTGGTAACTTGTCTGCATGGATAAGTTGGATTTAGTTCTACAAATTTTTATTCCCAACAGACGATTTTCGGGAGTTCGACGAGATGTATTTTTAAATGGGGTAAGTTGTTGCTTGCAAATTTTTGGGGAACTTTATATTCAGCTTTCTGCACTTCCAAAGAACATTCAACACAAATTTTAATATTACTGTCTTTCATTTTAGTCCTACAATGATTACGTGAGAGAGTTCCACAACATGGGACCACCGCCACCATGGCAAGGAATGGTTTGTGTCTTGCTGAATTTAATTTTTCTCCTTAGCATACAGCTTCTTTTTGTTTTCCCCTAAAGGAGCCTGGCATATTCAATGTGCTCTCAACTCTCCACTTTCCCTAAAATGTGTCTTTGCTGTAACAGTGTAAAAAATTTTAGGGGAAAAGTCATAATAGTAATATTTTGAAATTTACTTTCAACAGTAGACTGACATTCTTAGTAAGCTCTGAAGAAATAGCAGAACCCTCCTTTAGCCTAGATGGGAGGGTGTGATGACATTCTGTGTTCTGCAAAATGTTCATGCTAATTGGCTCTCGAACAGTGAAAGCATCAAACAGGTGAACTTGTTGAAGAGGCTCATGGAATGGACTGCTGGGCTCTAGCGTTGTGCAGTGGCTTGCTTTTGGCTATGGCAATGAAGCATGCACAAAATTAGCAAAATGTGCTGCACAGCCTAATTAAAATAAGCCTTCCTGTATTACAGCCTCCACTGAAATGCACTTTTTTTCCCAGTCAGATGAGCAGTACATATCTACAACTATGTAGATAGTTCACTTGTACTATCAGGTACTTGTACTACAAGTTGTGGTTTTGCCTTCATGTCAGGAGAAGTAGTCGTAGTGATTTTATTTTGGTTATATTTAGTAAGTCTGGCCTGATTTTGCATAACTCTAAAGAGTCTTTTGGCTCTTGTGTGTACTGGCAATGAGCAAAACGCAGTGCCAGATGTGAGATGCTCCTATAGCCTCTCATTTTTCTCAGCTGAAGCACAACTCCTTACAACTGAAGGAGGTAAACAAGGTTGTCAGATGGGGAGGAAAACAGTTTTTCAAATACAATTAAGTCTCCAGAAAGTCCCTTTTTTTTTTTTCTCCTCCCCTCTTTTGCATGCTGTCCAAGTAGTTGTCCTAGAATCCAATGCTTCCATTTACTTTCTTTGTAACAAAAATGCAAGCAAAGGTGCTTTGGTATTATGGCAAAGGAAGACCTTGCTGATTGAGGAAATGGAAGCAATCAGCCAAAATATGTCTTGTTTAAAAACAAAATCTGCTAGAATTTTATCAAATAATTTTGTCTTGCAAAGTCAGCTTTTTAATTTAGAATAGAAACATATTCGCAAGGAATGAGTATGACATGTTCCTGCAAGAGCTCACTGGTTTGGAAAGAATTCACATGCTGTATGCAAAGCTTTGAAAAACCCAAAACTGCCACATTTAAGTAGCAGAAGTTTTATGTATGGTGTCATGTTGAGGTAGATATGGAAGGAAGAGATATTGGGCTGTGGGGAGGGTGTTTACCAGACTTCTCCAAGCAATGGTAGAGAGGTAATAAAGCATGCCAGCCTAATAGAAAGTAGTCTGCTGTTCAGTTAGGAGGCTGTGATCAGATTTATTTAGATGCTGTGTTTTCCATCTGAATGACACACTCCTTGTGTGCATTCCTTTGCTTCAATAAACCTCCTGTAACTTTCTTGTAGCCACCGTATCCAGGTATGGAGCAACCACCACACCACCCTTACTATCAGCACCATGCACCTCCACCTCAAGCTCACCCTCCATACTCAGGACATCATCCTGTACCCCATGAAGCAAGATACAGAGACAAACGAGTAGTAAGTGTCCACACAGAGGGGATGCAAGTCAGCAGGCTGGAGTAGGAATTGGGGTTCAGGAGTAGCCTAGCCTGAACTTTTTGTTGGCTATGGTAAACACGTTTATGACCTGCATTGGAGTTCCTTGGAAAGATCAGTTGTTTATATTGACTGCACACTTCCAACTAATTTGAAAAGCCTTTCTCTCCCTGGTAAGGTGGAAGTGAAAAATTCTCAGACTCTTAAACTGAGTTGTATGCTTAAATTGACTTCCAGCCTATCTACCTCTGAACATTCTCATGCTGAAGTCTGGTTTGAATAAGGACATGCCTGTAACTTTGCTTGTGCTCATGGACAACAAATTACTTTATCAGCAGAATTTTGTGTTTTAAAACTTCTTACAGGCACGTCAGAAAATGGCGCAGATTGTTAAATTTCTGTTAGCTGGCTTGAAAGGCTCCTTAGCTTTCAGGTCTCTTGCTGGTGTCTGGCATTTGAACCCCAGATTCTGCACATGGATGCTGGACACTTGTTTGGTTGGGTTTGTCTTTTTTCAAATACTGGGCTTTCTGAAGAGTTACAGCCAGCCCTATAGAAAAGGGAGGGAGTTCTGATCTGGGAAAGAAAATAGCAGAGCTGTCCTTTCATCACAGCACGACTATGACATGAGAGTAGATGACTTCCTTCGCCGCACACAAGCTGTTGTCAGCGGTCGAAGAAGCCGGCCCCGGGAGAGGGACCGAGAGCGGGAGCGTGACCGGCCTCGAGATAACCGGAGAGACAGAGAACGTGACAGAGGCCGTGATCGGGAAAGGGAGAGAGAGAGGGTTTGTGACCGGGACAGAGACAGAGGTGAAAGAGGTAGATACCGAAGATAATCTATCTGAAACCAGTGCTCACTTGAAACAAAAAAAGCTTGTATTTTTTTGTGTGTTTACAAGTAGTACATTTTATTTTCAGCTGTCTACTTAAAGTTTGTTGTGTAGAAGGATTTATAATGACCCTCTCTATTCCAAGCATGCAGTGAACTATGAACTGGAAAAGCTCAAATAGGCCAAAAATAAAATACACAAAGCTGACACTCAACTTCATGTTTCTATTGGAAAAGAGTTGGGGGCAGCTAAGAATGTAGATATTGATTAATTCTCTATAAGTGTTCATCTACTTAGTGACTTCATTCTAGGTTTTTGAATACTGATGGATAACTGCCTTTTTTCTTTTTTTTTGCTTTGATGTTTTCTTCCTGTAATTTCATATGGTTTGATGGGAGAATGCTGCTATCAAGTATGCAGATATTGAAGTATGATTTGTTTTTATTTTTTTATGGCAGTGTTGTAGCAGCCTTACTTTTCCCCCTCTTTCCCCCCAATTTTTAACCCTATCTGTGAAGTCAAGTGGGTTTTTTTCAGTCTTCAGTAGGGTAAGCAATATAAAGAAGACACTATTGATACCTAATTCTAGGCTTTTTAAAAAAATCTTCCCATGGTCAGTAACATTTTGGTCAATTCTCTTGTCTAGTCTCTTTCCAAAATGTGCACATTGCTTGGAATGTTCACAACCTGCGTGCGTGGAACCAGAAAATATTGCTGTATTCTACATTGCTACCATTTTTTTTTTACAAAAATAAATTGGTAACTATTGAAATGTTTAAAACTCCATGTTGGGTTTCTTGATTTTCTAAGCTTGACAGCTTTGCTAGATTCCGGCTGTTCTAGGAAAAGATCTATGTTCAGAAATTGTTCAGATGTTCTTTGTGGTAAGTGAAACTGATCTGAAGCCTGTATTTAGGAAAAGGACTGCTGATACAAAAGATAACTGCATTTCTGTTTCTATAGTGAAGTAGCCAGTAACTCCTGCAGCTCATCAGAGTTATTAAGGCCGTACATGTTCAGCTTAATCATATTAACCTTCAAGCTGTTGAGAGGCTGTCCTCAGCGACAACATGCCTGTCTCAGGAATGTATTAGTCCAGCAAGATCCAGAGTCTGCACATGTATTCTTTCTAGTGATCACTTGTTACTTCTCTTAAATAGGAAGTATTTTAATGCAAATGACAATGGTAAAACTGTGCGGGGCGGGGGGAGTAAAACTGGTAGTGAAAGCTCTTCAGTTTATGCAGCAGTTTCCAACTTTCCAGAACTTGTAAGAGTAGCACTGCCTTGGTGGACTTCTTCATGAACTTCTTTTAGTGTCTTCTCATGTAACAAATCCAGACTGTGCTTTAAACACCTTCGGCTCCACCCGAGTGCTGCAGCTATTTTTATAAAAGGCAATATAGGGCTGGCAACTGTGGCATTTGTGGAAATGTGTTTTTTTAATCTGGCAATAATTTGTGCTCTGTTTATTTTAATCTACAATCACAGTGAACATTTATATGTGTTAAACAAAAAGTTAGACCTCCAATGTACAAGTATGTTTGGATTATTTAAGCAGTACAAGAGGCTGAATATGTGTTTGGATTCCTCAACACAGTTTATTGTGCACAGAGAGGTATTGCCTGCTAGCTGGAGGATTAGATCAGTCTGTCAGATTTAGAGTACATTCTGTGTGAGAAACACATCATAGACCACCCTCATACTTTGATATCTTTCTCTGCATTATATATAGACTCTAAAATGAAGACGGTTTGGGGGTGTTGGTTTTGTTTGAGCTTTTTTGTTTGGGTTTTTTTGTTTGGTTGGTTTTTTACTTTTTAAATTCAATACTAGATAAGCCAAATTTCTCCAAGTAGGTTACTGAAATGAAGCGCCTCCTTACAGTGACTGTAGCACTTTGCCCAGCTTTTCCCATCTATCCTGTTAACAGTCTCCTTTGTTAGCCCTGTCTCACCAATACCTGTGCAGTGTGCTGGGAGGCTTGCTGGCCTTCTGGCATCCAAACCAACATCTCAGCAACTGGGTGATGGGCTCATGGTGATCCAGCTTGGTGGATCACTACTACCCTGGTTTTCAAGATTGTGGCACTTCAGATGGGTGCATTTTAGGAGCCCATGACCTTGGATTCACTGTCCAGTCTGGAGAGAGCTTTTCTGACAGGAGAGGAGGCATTTTGGTTGTGAATCAGTGATAAAGCCTGCATGACTCTAGAGGAGAGGACAGAGGTAGGATAGGGAGCTTAGTTGCAGGCCCATAGTACCACACAGGGCAAGGCTGAATTTATGAAAAATACCAAAATATTTGAGATATTTGAAAATTTAGAGCAGCGATTACCATGGCAAGGACCATGTGTGATCAGTTAACATGGTCCCAAGGGATAAAGCAACTATAATTCAATTTTATTTAGACCAGAAGGAATTTTCTGGCTAAGCAAGCAGCTCTGCCCCACAACAGCTTTATTGTGGTGCATTCGTGATATGCCCAGCTTAAAGCATATCCCAATAAACTTGTTCACCAAAGAATGTGCATAAATGCCTTTCTGCATCAGCCTAGGAGAAGAAAACTGCTATGGGAACAAGGTGTCTATTCTTTCTTCCTCTTTGTAATCTTGTTGCATCTTCTACAGCAACACAGGCAGCACTTGAAAAGAATGAAGACAATAGTGGTTGTACAGGTGAACAAGAATGCCAGAACATCCAGGGAGTGGTACTGGTACCAGGTGAGATGGTGAGCAGCTGGTCTCAAGTGCTTTGCTCCTTTGTGACGCATGACAAATTCAATCCAGAAGACAGCTCTGTCCAGAGGCTTAACGGGTTGGTCATGCTGTATCTTGGATAACTTTAGAGCATTTTCCTTATAGCTGGGGAAGAAAAAAAAAGAAGAAACTGAAGCGATTTCTCACTTGTTCCTGAAACAAGCCCTCTAGCACCTGGCAGTCTTTGTGAGGAAGGTAGACGGCCCTGCTTTTACTTTCATCAATCTTACTTAAATATATTTGAAACTGGTCCAGTTTATTCCTGTATGCATAAAATTGAGTTAAGAATAGTAATAGCCAATATTTTGCAAAAAAAAAATTACTAAAAATTATTCTAGATACTACTTTTTAAAAAACCAACATGGAAACATTTGCAGCATTTCTGTTCCAATATAGTAGAGTGTGCTGATTTGGGCTGGGATAGATTTAACATTCTTAGTAGTAGCTGCTGTGGGCTATTTTTGGATTTGTGCTGGAAACAATGTTGATACAATAGGGATGTTTTCCTCGCTTCTGAGCTTGTATCCAGTCAAGGCCTTTTCTGGCTCTCACATCGCCCCACCAGCCAGGAGGCTGGGGCTGCACAAGAAATTGGGAGAAGATACAGCAAGGAAAGCTGATCACAACTGACCCAAGGGTATCTGAGACCCTATGGTGTCATGCTCAGTAGTAAAACTAAGGGGAAGGTTGGGGAGGCCACATGTACCAGGTGCCATCCAGGTTGATAACAGATCACCTCCACCATGGCTGACTCCCTCAAGATACTAGATACCTCCATCAGTGCTGGTCCATTTGCTTCAGGAATTTGCAGGTTCTTACTTGAAGGAACACCTGTCCTTCAGACTGGATGGTAGTTGCTGCTAAAGATGGAGGACTTCAGCATTTTTCCAATCCCTTTGTCAGTGGTCTTATCCTTAGCAGCTGCTGAGCTTCCTTCTCTAAGTCCTCACTGATAGGTACAGTAACCTAAGGATACTGCTAAGTCAGGTATGAGAAAGAACTGTTAGGTCTACAGGCAGCTAAGAACTAATAAAGCTAGAATTGTCATTCAGAGCCTCCAGAGGATTTACACTAGCAAAGAACTCTCAAAAGCTCCTCTGAACTTTACAAGGACTATTTTTCTCAAAGCACTCATAAAATGCGGTACAAGGAAAACCAAAGTATTGATCTCTCCTTTTTGAGAAATGCTGATTTTCAGAAAGGAAGGATGGTTTCCGTCTGAAATCCAAACTTCAGCTACTCTGCATTTTCCATTCCCAGAAGAGCCAGCAGAATTTCTCACATCAGCAGCCTGGGATTTTAATAACCTCAGCCTACTGTACAGCAAGAAGAAAACTCACGTGGAATTGTAAATGACTGTGTTCAGTGCATCAACCAGGTCCTGCGTCTTCATTGTGTTGAAATCCACCTGAACTGCAGCTCCTTTTGCTACCATGTGAGCAATGTTGTCGTGCTGGTCAGCAAACATGGGAATCCCAACCATTGGGATCCCATGGTAGATGGCTTCATAGAGCCCATTGGTCCCACCATGTGTAATAAAGGCTTTTGTCAAGGGATGGCCTGGAACAGGGAAGGAGAGGTGTGTGTTACAGCATCTGTGGGAGACTACTCACTGGATGTTAGCACTGCATAGAAGGCACCAATGCACTGCTAGAGAAGGAAACAGCCCTGACCTCTGGATCAGCAGCAGAGCTTGCATGCTTAGCTTTCACAGTCACACTTACTTTAACACAACGTGTGAATCAGCATCTCCCTTCAGACTACCCCACAGTTACTTTGGCCCTTCCGCTATTGTGCAGTTGTTTTCACACAGTATCAGGTTCATAACAGCCCTGTGCATCTGCCTTGCTTAGGTCAAGCATTTTGAAGAATGAGCCCTGGGAATGAACTGCAGAGGCCAAATCCAGCTCCAGAGTGCATCTCTACTTTGGTATTTACTCATGCCCATGGGTGCTTTTGAGCCCTTCCAGACAACTGCCACCAAGCTCTGCAAGTCAGAGCCTTTTAGGAAACTAAAAAAGCAAAGCAAAAGCAAAGCTCTGCAGTTTAAGCTGTGAAGCAAAGTGTATCTACAAGTGTTACGTGGTTCTGTGGCCTGAATTAACCATTCCAGTGGAAAAACAAAGGAGACAGTTTTTCCAAGCATGCCATCCATCCCAAACAGAATCAATCTCACCAAGCAGGTCATTTTGTGGTATCCAGTCATAAATCCTGGTGTTGGAGCCCAGAGTTTCTGGTTTTTTCCCTTTGTACCGCCAGAGGACCTTGAACAAAGAAAGAATAAGATAAGTGTGGTGCATGTGATGTGCCTTTCTGTATTATTACATGTAATTTAGAGCTTTATCTCAAACCCACATTCCTTTTCCCAGTACTTCAAATAGCTTTGGCTCCAGTTGAACTCTTTGATTGGTTATTATGTGCTGATTATAAAAAATGCATGGAGTGATTCTTGTATTTTGGCCTGTAGACACACCTCCATGTCATTTGGTTCACAGGAGGTAAAACACCAGAACTCTCCGTGAAGTAATTCAGCAATATGTCTCTCTGAGACAGCCCACCTTCCTGGCTGTATCACATCCATCAGGTGTGCAGGTAAAGAACAGGCTGCTCCAAACATAAAAGACTCACTGAGAGCAATGAGAGTGAAAAAAACAAGGCAACAAGGCAACTTGTTTTGGGTTTCAAAAGAAATTCACCTTTTGTGGAAGCTGGCTGAGGGCTTTTGCAATCACATTACTTTTTTCATCACTTAGGTTGTAGACCATTGACCCAAGAGTGAATACAATGACACCATGTTCCCCTGAGCTCTGAACAAATTCTTCCATTTCCTAGGAGAGGCAGAAAACATACCGGGGTAATTACACAGTGCACATTACACAGCTTTCTGTGAATAGAGAGCATAACCTTTTCAGCTTAGTAAGGAAATGATGGTGGTGTGAGCACCTCCTGACAGAAGGGCTCAACAAAGACAGACCTGGCCCTATGGAAAATAGTCAGTTTCTCCCCAGCAAGGAGCAGGACAAGTTGAGACTTGAAAGATGCTTTGTCTTTTTGAAAGCAAGTTTCAGGATACATTTCAAGCAGCAGGAATGAATCCTGGCATTATCATGAGTAGGCCATACATACTCTGTGACACTCCCTAGGATGGTCATGGTTCTGGATTTTCCTGGAACAAGTACTTTGTGTTATATAGCTCTCCTGAAACCTGAGAGGATGTTTCAGCATCCTGATCACAGATTCACCAAGTTGGTGCCATCACTTTGCTAGTCAGACAGTTCTCATGTCTTATAATTCACCACATTGCTCAAAACATTTTCTACAAATCAGACCAATTGGTTTTCCTGTTCCTTTTATTAGTTAGTGTCATGTGAACTGGAGCACTAACATGCAAAAGAGAATGGTTATCCATTTTCCCCAAGCTCAACCCATGCTAGAGGGGAGTGGGAAGAAGAGTTAGCAGGTTTATTTTAGTAGACAACTTGCACTGAAGATGGCCTATATCTTACAAGGCTCCTACAGGAATGATAATCTACACCAGAGCTTGTCATGTTGTCATTTTCAGTATTTGGGAGTTTCAAATTCCACCTGAATACTGCAATTCACAGCAGAGCACAGGCTGGAGATGCTCAGTGTTTTACTCCCTTTAAGATGTCTTAAACTAGGGTATAATAGAAAAAGAGTTTATCATTCATCTGTTTCTGCAAGTTTTGACCCCATTTTACCTAAAGAATTTGTCTTGTCACAGTGCCTTCTGGCATCAGGTATTTCAGTGTTATCATGGGCTGCAAGTCTGTGTCTTAGAATTAAACATTACATTTAAGTACCCTGAGGTAGCACCTATTTGTCCTAAAACAGACGCTGTATTACCCCATGCTGACATCAGCTGTCGTCTTTTAAGACAGCAGGCTGTAAACCAGCCCTCAGTTCAGACAAGTATGGATGGATGGTAAATAGTTCCTTGCTCCCCAGCAGCACCAGACCATCTTCTTTAAGAATGAGCTTTCTCAGGATGTGGCTTGCGTGGTTATCAGGGAGAGAAACAGTCCTTGTAACAAACCAACCAACGGCAGAATGAAATTGGTATACCTCTGGTAATGGTTTTGCAGGCTGGCAATGAAGTCCTCCAACAAACTCAAAGTTGGGCAGAAAAGGGCGTGGAAATTCAAAATCCCAGTATGTTCTGATTAACCAAATCTCTGCTTTCCCCATCGTCTCACACAGGGTTGTGGGCCTTCCTGTGGACAAGGTACAAGAGGTTTGCAACATGCACTGGAGTGACCTTGTTTGCTCTAGATTGTGAAACAGGAACCTTACCTTTGCCTTTTGGCACTCCCAATCGGTGTAGTTTATCAAACCATGCATAAAATGAAAACATCCACAAATCTATTCCTTGCCCTGTCCTGTGTTCAGGTTTAGCAGGTGGCCATGAGCAAGGCAGTACGATCCTTAAAAGGATTTTGAACCTTCATGATTACTTTAGAGAAATACAAGTGAGAAGCATTTAGTACCTAATATAGAAGTGCAATTCTTGTAGTACTGAATTATTACCTGTGCTTGTAATAAAAACACAGAGAACACTTGGGGAAGAGAATAATAACTGAAAATTTAGTTCCAAATAAAGAATGAATGAATCACAAGGTGATGATCACCTGTCAGGGAGGAGGAAAGTTTTTAAACAAAGTTCTGTAGCATTTTTCAAATGGTGACTCATTTAGCAACTGCTCAGACAACAATAAAAGACAGATACAAACATCTCTAGTTTTCTTGAGGACTGGGTCAGCTGCTTCTGACACATATTGGGAAAAATTGGCCAGCTCCATAGTTACTTTTAATGTCATTTTATGCTAAACCAAATATTTCTAGCAATCCATCTGGAAAAAAAAATCTAATGGTAATCTGATGTTTTATAGTTTACCATTTGGAAAAATATATATTCTTAGCTACATATTGCAAGTTGTCTTTGCAGTGTTTTCTCCACAAAGTGAAACTGGGGAGTAAAAGGGTTAGAAATATTGATAAATAGTTTTCCAAAGCCAGCCTAATGCAAGCAGGAATCAAGCTAAATAAGCTGCAAGATAAAAATTATCTCTAGGGCATCTTCTTACACTACTTGATCAATATAATAATCTATACCAGTAATTTTTTCTTTATATTTAAGTTAGAGAGCAGTGAGTCAGTTCCAAAGTTGCTGAAGTGAAAATTAAGTTTGCATTAGAAGTAGTGATATAAAGGTGTAATTAAGTCTTTATGTGGTATTCGAAAACAATCCAGGGAAGAGGGACTAGTTTTCAGAGCACAAAGGTGTTCTTTGCAAATGCAGTAAAAGATTGGACAGCAACAAAAGAGAGGCCCTTGTGTTTGCTGTTCACTCGCTATCTGCCTAAACTTAGATACCCTGGACAAGATTCAAAGTTCATTGAACTAAAAGGTCTCTTTATTAAATGTTGAATCATGCCTGAGTTGTACTATGCTGGAGCAAAATTTTCAGGTATGTATGTAGTTTAAGGAGACTGTTTCAAACTCTGAATGGTGTATGAAATGGAAAGGTGACAACATTTATTGTTGAGAATCTGAACTGACACATCCACACATCCACATAGTGCACATCCTGCACTATGCGGAGTTGCAAGACACTTCAGGATTACCATCTCTGCTGGCCATTGAGAAAGAGTATTTTGATAAAACAGCATAGTGGTCCCAAAGCATTCAAAAGGCACAACCTATGCAAGAAAAGAAACCACTCAACAGCTGCCTTACCTAAGACATTACTGTAGTACCTATCCCATTCATCTTGCCAAAACTTCATGAAAAATAAATCTGTGCAAATGTAAAAGAGGAAGTTCCGTAGTCTTTCCATAAAGGACATCTGGTGTGTCAGCCCCATTGTGCTAGCAGGCACATAGGACGGTGGGGACGGAAGCCCACCACACAGCCGCTCTACCACATTCCCGTCAGAGAAGCGGAAGCTGTAGACAAAAGGGATCTCTAGGATTTCTGCTACAAGCTCCCCACCTACAGACAGGGGGTCAGCAATCAGAACATCAAACTTGGCCTGCTGCAGCTTTGCTATCAGGTGAGAGTTCATCACCAAGGTGTCACAGGTCTGCTTTGACATATTGGTAAAGACCTCCAGTTGCTCTTTCATCGTCCACATGATCTCCCAGGGAAAGAGATTAGAGGCTTCATTAATCCAGAAATTGACGAAGTCCTCCATGGAGGTATCCAAGGTCTCCTGGCTAAAGGGGACTTGCAGGACCTCAAAAGTGAAAGGAGAGGAAGTGTCCTGGTAGTTGATGAGCAGATTGCTTGAGGGCACCAGCACAGTCACTTCATGACCCCGGAGAACAAGCTCTTGCAGAAGTACTTTCACATTGATCCAATGACTGGCATCGGTGGGCCAAACCACCACCCTCCCACAAAAACTGGTGCTGCAGCAGCATGCATAGGCCCAGAGCAGCCAGGGGAACTTTGGCCCCAGCATCTCAGCATTCCACATACAGCTCTGGTCTGACCAAACTGGAAGCAGTTCACTGCTTCACTGTGCAAACCCTTTAGAGCCAACCAATTAAAAGTGGCATTTGTTTGGTGACTAGACTGGCAAACATGATTGGCAAACGTGGCAAGAGGGAATGTCGTAACGCGAAACAACACTCATGGGAGGACTGGGCAAGCAGCAAAACCCGTTCTGGAGTGTCCTGCAGAGCCATAGCTGATCTCAAAACTACAGCAGCTCCTATCTGCTCACCACAAAGTGCGTTTTGCAGCATGTGAAGACCAGAAGCCTTTTCCCTATGTTGTGGTTTAATCTTGATAGGCAGCTAGGCACCACAGAGCCTCTAAATCTCCCACTGTAGGAGGAGAAAAGGAAGTGCAAATTTAGAAAACTCATGGATTGCGACAGAGACAACTTTTGAAAAAAAAAAGGAAAGGGAAAAAAAACAAGAAAAGCAAGTGATGCAAAAAGAACAGTTGCTCACTACCAGCCAACCAATGTCCAGTGAGTTCTCAAGAAACAGCAGCCCTGACAAACTTCTCCCCGCTATCTTTTATTTTGTTGAGCACAAAATCATCATGGGCTGGGGTATCCCTTGGGTGAGTCAGGGTCAGCTGTCCCAGCTGTGTCCCCTCATGACTTCTTGTGCATCCCCAGTCCCCTTGCTGGTGGGGTGGGCTGAGAGGCAGGAGAGGCCTTGACACTCTGTAAGCACTACTCAGCAGTAATTAAAACATCCCTGTATTTTCAAAACTCTTTTCAGCACAAATCCATCATGCAGCACATGCAAGCTAACAAAACTGGTATTGTACATGGAGCCTTAAATGCCAAACCCCACAGTTCACAATAAAAAAAGACACCACAAGATCCAAACAGCTCTGAGGCTTACACAATGGACATTAAGCCATGCTTCAGCTAGCACAAGATTTTCTAGACTCCGTCATCGTAAAATAATAAGCGACACAAACACACAGCTAGGTACTCTAAGAGGAGGATACCTTAACAACTTAGCTCTCTCAACAGAATTACACCTTATTAGTGAAATATAAATAAAAACTTTAAAGTCTCATATTGAAATACCCATTTTATCTCCCCACCAGCAATGCATGTTTGGCCTGTTTCCTTTTAAGCATTACTATAATTGCCTAGAGCAAAAATGGGAAAACAATTTTACAACTATTTTTTTTTTAATTAAAAACCACTTACAAATAAATATAACTATAACCTAATATTTTCTTAGACACCTTCAGAAAAGCAAAGAACCATGTCTCTGCAGAGGGCCTTTTATCACTGTGAATTTGGGCTCATCTGATCTCCCAGATTTTTATAGGTCCAGAGGAGGATATTGTCTCTAATTTTGAGACAAAGTAGCAAGTAAGAAGTGTGCTATGGGTATATAGTATTTTACTGTTTGTAGTGTTTGTCATGATTCATCTATGAATATGGCTTATGAGCCCTGCTTCAAGTGCTTTAGCACTTTTTACATATCCTGGAAGTACCTGTACAGACTTAGCTCTACTACTGTAGCAGGTCAAGATTAACAGGCATTGTTTGTACTTGCCTGTATTGTTTGACTTCATGCAGGAATTTTGAAGAAAGGAGAGTCAATTTGGGGTGTCGTGCTCCTGATTTGTGCCTTAACCTCTCATCTCTGGGTATTTACTGTTGTCTGTACAGCAGATGTAATTTCAGGAAAGAGAGCAGCCTTACCTAAAACTTCACTGTAGTATTGATCCCAGCTTGCCCAGAGAACGTAATGAAATATGAAATCCTGCAGAGTGTAGCTGAGGATGTTTTTTAGCCTTTGCCAGAAGGTCATCCTATCTGTTAGGCTAGTTAGGGTGGTTGGTACATAGGAAGGAGGTGCTGGGAGTGTTCCACAGAGCCGCTCCACTGTGTTGCCCATGGAGAACCGGAAGGTATACACAAAGGGGATACCCAGCTTCTCAGCAACCAGCTCCCCACTGGGTGACAGTGGGTCTGCCAAAAGGACATCGAAGGTGGATGCCCTCAGTCTTTCCATCAGGGCCTCATTCTTCACAACTCCATCACAAATGATTTTGGTTATGTTCTTCATCTGCAATATCTTTTGAGCTATCTTGTAAGCACCTTTCCAGATAGGTAGCTCTCTCTCCTCATAGAAAAAAAAATATAAAATTTCATCCATTAAGTCAGCCATCTCCTTTTTGGTGATTGGCACCTCAATCACCTCAAAATGGAAGGGTGAGGGCTGTGTGGGATTGAGGATGAGGAAGCACGAAGGCAGCAGCACGGTCACCTCATGGCCCCGGACCACAAGCTCCTGTAGTATATGCTCCATGTTCAGCCAGTGGCTGTTGTCAGCCGGCCAGACCAACACCTTCCCCCCAGAACCGCAGCCCAACACGGCCAGCAGCAACAGCACTGACACCTCCTTTCCTGCCATAGCCTGCCCTGTGTGGCAATGCCCCTGTGGCCTTCCTTCACCGGGAGCAGTGGCAGTCCTGAACTGGGCTGGGCATGCATGACACTGCCTTGATCCCGAGGGCAGGGAGCCAAAGGTAGGCAGTGTGAAATCCTGTACTGGATAATAGCATGCTTAATATGTTTTCCTAGGGAACAAAAAAAAAAGGTGACTGGCACCAGCTGTCACCCTCTGGTGGTGAACAGCTTGCTGAAGCTGGAAGATGTGATTCCTCTGGAGCAGCAGGGAGCTGTCAGCCCTGGGGGGCTTAGTCCAGCAAGGATTGTATCCTCTTGGTAATCTAACTACAGTCTCTGTGTTACTTGTTTGTTAGAAGAGGTGACTTTTTCATTCTTCTGGCTCTTTGAAACACACCTGAGTAGGCAGCGAAGATGACTGTGTGGGCACCTTTTCACTTTTATAATGCCACAGAGCATCCCTTTGGAACACATTTAAAGTGGTGATCCAGGGTTGCAGCCAAAGAATTGTACCTCAAAGTGGATGAAACTAAATAGCAAATTATTCCAGTATCAGAGTAAGACTGTCCCCATGTGAATTTGGCTCTTACAGAGCACCGTGGGAGACCAGGAGAGAATAGTGCAGGCTTCCTGCCAGCCACTAAGTACCAATTATGAACTATAAATTGAACCAGAAATCCATTAAACAGTTTTATTTATATTGTCCCTCCTGATGTGCAATTAAGAAATACTCTAAGTTCTCTTTTCTGTCCTAAAAATCATAATTACAGGGTTTCTGCCCAGTGCTGTTATACAATGGTTTCCTAATGTTTTTGTCCAAGGCTTTTGGTGTGGTTTCCATGCTGCCTAGAGCACCCTTTCTGGGACAAAAATGTGGGTCATGGAAACAGCTGGACTATGAGGAGCCAAGCTGAGATACATCATGTACTGTACACATGACACCAGGTTGGCATATTTGTGGGGTCTTGCATCATGCAGGTATTTGCAGGCAATTGAACCCTGAGAGATTTGAGAAAAAGAAGTCTTTTTTAAGAGCTCAATGGGAAGGTAGTAGAAATGATATGTGATTAATAATAAACATATTTTTCTACATGATGACTCAAAACAGTCCAGAAGAAAAGCCTGCAGAGAAAAATTTGTTGTTTTCACTGTTTGGTTTGTGGGTGGGAGGGTATTTTCTAAATAAAACTTGTTTTGTGCAGGAAGAATTGGTTTTATAGGACCAGTGACATAAGTGAAGTCTCTATTACAAAGTCACAATGCACTTAAATATTGCTGCTGAGGGTGACAAAGGCTCGCTTGTAATTCATCAGCTCCACCCTCCTTGTTATGGTCCTCTGGATGAGGAAAATGGCTCTGTTCTTGGCTGCTTTCTTTGCAAGCAGTCAGCCTTGCTGAGCACGCTGCACAGTGTGGAAGTCGTATCAAACTCCACACTAAAATTACAACAAAAGTCAAATCCGTCCATTGGGATGACCCTGATCCTGTCTCAGCACAATGGCATAGCAGCACAGCACCCTGACTGCTAGTGGCTCAGCCCCATTTTAAGGACATAATGACAAGCTCTTGCTGACCTCTCTCTTGACCCTGGTGGATTCCTAGCTCTGCAGGAGACTAGAACATAAGGACAGACTGTATAACGAGAAGTGAAGTATCAGAAGGCTTACCTAAGACCTTGCTGTAGTAGATATCCCAATGTCCCCAGTAGCTCCGGAAAACATAGTCTTGCAGGTGGTAAGACACAAAGTTTTTTACTCTCTCCCCAAAAGACATGCGGTCAGTGAGCTCAGACAGGGCTGCAGGCGTGTAGGATGGTGGGGTTGGGATCTTACCACAGTGCCTTTCCAGAGTGAAGGCTGGGGAGAAACGTAGCGAGTAGACAAAGGGAATGCCCAGCTTGAGAGCCAGGAGTTCCCCACAGGGGGTCACAGGGTCTGACAGCAGCAGATCAAAGCCAGACCCCTGCAGATGAGCAATCAGCTCTTCGTTGGTCAGCACTGCATCACACATGATCTTGTTCATCTCCTGCCAGCCTACAGACAATCTTCCCAGCTCCTTGTAAAACTGCCAGAAGGTCAAGATGGTTGGTCTGTTGTTGAGCCATAGATCCACTATTCCATTAATCAGGCTCTCAGGATAATCTTTTTTGAAGGGCACATTATAGGTCTCAAAATTCTCCGTGGCTTTAGGCCTGGGTTCAATGAAGAGGGTAGCATTGGATACCAGGATGGTAAAGCTATGCCCACGGTGGATGAGCTCCTGTATAATTACATTCATGTTCAGCCAGTGACTGCCTTCTGTTGGCCAAACCAGTATCTTCCCACAGAAGACAGACCCTAGAAGAGTAACCTGAAAAAGGAGCAGCTGAAGGTATTTCTTTGAGCCAGTTGTTTGCATGACCATGGCAGAGTCAAGGGCTAGATAGCCTGGGAATTTTCCTTTCCAGTTGGGAGTCCTGCAGCTCTGTGTTTGGTGACTCCTTACTAGTACTCCTAGGAGAAGTGAGACTTTGCTGTTGCACAGATACTGCCTTTATAACCTGTGTTTCGTCTGAGCTCTGAAAAGAAAGAAAAGATGTTTGGTGATTCATTTTTCCCTTTTTGCCTTCTACCCTGTTAGCTTCCCACCAAGGAAGTTCTGTTCTCTTGTTACAAGGATGACAGCAATCCTCACTACTGTCAAAAGAGTCGGTCCCCTGGATGCCAGCTCTGAGATTCAAACAAATCCCTTGCATTTTTTCCATGAACTAGCAGTGCCAGAGGCAGACCAAGGAATGAGAGGCCACAGGGCGGACTTGGAAGTGGCATCCTTTTTCACAGTGAGATGCTAAAAGCGCTGATACTTCTTATGCTGAGATAAGTTAACAAATCCTTCATTTGTTTGATGATAATGCCGATAATTATATGCAATTTGTTCTAATATGTCACCGGTAGCTTCCAACTGCTCCCAGACAACTTTTAACATAGTGAGTCCATTGCTACTGCCTGTGGCACATCACCACCTGCCTGGTCATGTTGTCAGGTGTCTAAACATGGGTCTGGGCCTCTTCTGAGCCCCAAAAGTGCTAAAGAGCAAAACATACATCATCTGGGATGGCTCTCACTTGGAAAGTTGTCCCTTGAATATAAACACCATGCCTGAAAGCAGTTATTTAACCACCTGGAGCCAAAATGACAACTAAAACCCACACATATAATTATACACTTGATCCAACACAATTTGGGGAACAAATGGCATGCAGCAAAAACCTCTTACCTAGCAAAGTCTTCCAAGGTACATAAACATTGTGCTCTGAGCTGCAAGGTGCAATTTGCTACACCGTTTTGCTGCTTTTCCTTGCTTCTCCCCTCCTCTGTGCCTGGGCTGCTTCCAGCAGGTTTGGTTATCAGGCAGAAAGAGCTTAAGTAAGTTACCCTCTGAACTGGATTTTTCAAAAGGAGGTAGTAATAAAATACGGGATGATGGCAACAAAGCATGTATTCTGTGTTTATTCATGGCTTTGTTATGCTCTGGGAATTTAATGGTTGAAATTGTCTTTCCCTTGCCAGGATATACTATAATGTTATTACAGAGCCAGTTTCTTAGGAGGACTTTGTATCCTGGAGATAAGAAATATGGTGTCTGACTGCTAAAAAGACTTTTTTACTCCCTTTAGGGTCCCAGGTGGCAAAACAAATTGTTTGTTACGTAGTAGATATGTTTAAAAACTACCGACAGGAACAAAGAGTGAACCTTGTGGTTTGTTTGCAGAGGTTTTCAAAAGCTGGTGCTATCTGTGTGAGTTTCCAAAAGTTGGTATGTTACCTGTGTCGGCTCTGTGGTCCTTAATTCCAGAGATCTAGGCAAGTGTTTAATAACCTGAAAATATAGGAATCTAAAGGTGCAGCTCAATGATTTTTAAGTATTGTCCATAATATTCAACAGGGCTTTTTCTAAACCCTCAGAATCCAAGACTGTTATGCCAGCATGTTTCAGCCGTAATTTGGCCTTACAGCCAGGAATTTTACTACAGTCTATCCGCAGACATTTGTACCCAGGGTAAGATTTCTTTTTCAGGCTAATTTAGCTTTTACTTTTTGTAAAGTCCTATAAGAAACTTGAAGTTTTTCCAGCAACTATTGAAAGGCCATGTTCATATGGGCTAGAGCAGATCATAGAATATCCTGAGCTGGAAGGGACCCACATGGATCACTGAAATCCAGCTCCTGGCCCTGCACAGGACGGCCACAAGAATCACACCATGTGCCTGAGAGCAATGTCCAAATGCTTCTCGAACTCCCTCAGGCTTGGTGCTGTGACTACTTCCCTGGATAAAAACTTAGATAGGAACTTACTTTTTGTTTCCAACCCCTGAGTATCAAATTCCTCCATAGCAAATGAAAGCGATTGCTAGGGGAACCAAAGAGTTAAATTTGTCTTTTTTCCATGGCCAGCTCGAAAGATGATACTCATATTACTCAGATCAGAGAAGATAAGGATTTTGAGAGGATTAAAGAACAAAATCCAGCAAATGAGAGAGAAGTGGAGCAGAAGAAAGTAGACGGTGTTAAGTACCTGTATTTCACACATCTAAAATTGCTAACAGAAGTGCTGCAGACAGTGATGCAATCTCCAGCCTTGTTAAAAAACAACAGGCTTTTCAAGGCTAAGGCCCTCATGCAAAAGTTAGGCAATACAAACTGATGATTTCCACATACGGGTCTCTTCACCATTGTGCTGGGTGGCTGGGGGTTACAGTGTGCATGGCACTTTGATTTCTATGAAACCTCAATACCAGCCAGCACCACAGAAATTCAGGGCCATTGTGGAAAAGGGAAGATTTTGCCCTGAAGAAATAGCAAATTACTCTATGCTTTCCCTTTCACTTAATGCAATGAAGCAGCTTCTGGTCTGAAAGCAGACTTAAAAGTCTTGACTATCTTTTTTTTTTTTTTTTTTTTTTTGGGGGGGTGGTGGGAGGGTTGGCAAAGGGAAAGGAGGATACTAGATTGGGAAAATTTCAAAGTTGGCTCATCCCTACATGCAGAACAGACAGGATTTAGCAATTCTGCAAAGTCATATGTGCATGTGCTCAGTAAAAGGCTTGTAATCCCTGGGATATAGGGAAACTCCAGCAAAAGTTAATGAGATAAAATAGCCTCACCATGACCATCTTTCTTGAATAAATTATATCTTTATCCCTCTGCACTGTTACTGCAGGATGAAAAAAACAGGGGCTAGGTTTATAGCATTGCACTTGGATTTTTTGATTCAGTTTAAAATTCTACAAAAGCTCTTCACTGCTGCTGAAATGCTGCAAGAGCAGCTTGTTAGGTAAACAACAGCCATCAGGGTGGCTGACACAGGAGACATTTCCATTGTGCAAAGCCAAAACATTAAAGAAATGAGAGAAGGTTCAGGCCAAGCTTGGTGTCCCTGCTAAGAATCTGCATTATTGGTGGAAGAATAGGTGCTGCACCCTGTCCTTATCAGCTCTAGGGCAAGGAGCAGCAGCACACTTGCCCAAGCTCCCTGCACATGTGGTACACTCCTGTCTTGCCAGCCTCCTAAGGAAAGCTGCATGCTATGGTCACGGGCAAATCTGCAAGTCCCATGGGTATGGACATGGTGGGACACATCTAATGTCTCACCAGCTTTAAAAGGAGGAGTTGCTCTCTCCATTCCACCTTTTCATGCATGTTTGCTGTTCATGCTCCCATGGCAAGCCTTTCCCCGTGACTTTCCCAGTCATTCTGCCAATGGTTTATTTTACTGGGAGAGTTTGCTGCTGGGGCAGAAAGAAGCTAGGCAAAGACCAGGTAGTCTACAATGTCCAGGGCAGCCTCATCACCTTGTCACTGCAGGCCGGAGAGTGGCAGCAATAGCACCAGAGCACAGACCAGAGGTGACCACAGCAATCACTGCACCCACCGCTCGGGACACCGGTCCCAACTGTGGGGACCGGAGCACGCCCAGAGCCCTGCTAAGGGCGGGGGTGCCCACACCGTGCCAGCATCCCCAGAGCATGCACCACTCCCATTCCTGCAGGGCCACTGGGAGCAGGGAACTGGGTCCCAGAGGTTATTGCAGGAGACCCCAGATCAGGGAAAGGCTTAGGGGTGCTGACTGCACCCCAAAGTACCCCAAACCCACCACCCTGGACCCCTGCACATGCAGCTCTGTGCAGGCGAGCATGGGCAGAGCACCCAGGGACACCCATCTCACCTAAGACCTGCTGCTCTGTGCTGGAACAGTGAAGCTGAGACGGTGACACCAGGAGGGTGACAACACGAGAGTGATACCAGGAGGGTGTCAACAGGAGGGTGGAGGCAGCAGTTTTTGTGGGCTGAGACAGGGCACTGAGGGCAGTAATGT
>VWZS01004016.1:0-81842 GCA_013397075.1 Rhabdornis inornatus
GATAGCAGTGCCAGGCAGGAGAGCCAAGGCAGGAGCTACCTCACTCTGTGCTTATGAGCTGGGTGAGGGGTGGGTCAGCTGAACACCCCACAGGTTTTTGTACAAGCTCAGGATGAGGAAGAGGAAGAAGAGGAGCTGCCTCTCGTGCGCACCCCCTCGTGGGCACAGCAACGGGCACCAAGGCTGGAGGGATGGGGAGATGCACAGATGTGCTTGTCCAGGGGATGAAAACTGGAAGAAAACCCTTCTGAACCTCCATCAGACCAAGGCAGAGCACAGCCCCCTCACCTTCAGGAGGGGAGCAAAGCTCTTCTGGCAGCCACATCCCTCCTGGGTGTGCCGGGATGGACGGGATCCCCTCCCCGCTGCAAACGCACACAACGAGCAATTTAATTAATAAAAGTAAAACTGAAGTATTACATGTAGCAGCAAAGCATTATTAAAAGCCATAATGTCTCAAAGGTTCCTATGAAGTCATGTTCTTACAATTCACTCCGAAGAATTTAAAGACAAAATTACATGCTTGGTAATACTCCGGGGAGCGCGCTTTTCTATGTGGCCCATTGTTTGTGTATGATGCATGGCTTTGAGAAAGTGGCATTGTTAAAGGGATCATAAATCACAAAGGGGAAGTTTGATTTTTTTTTTTAATTTTTTATTTATTTTTTTAAGAAATCTTATTCCAGACAGGGCTTTCCTCTGCTGTGGAGCTTTCAGCTTATTTCAGCAAATTAACTGATATCAGACCAACATAGGTTGTGGGGGTCTCAAGATGCTCAAATGAACATCACCACCTTCCCTACTGTCTCTCCAGAAAAATAAGCATTCCACAGTCAGTATCACAGGATTGGTATACCTGATTCCAAGGGAACGTTTATTTTTTCTAAAGATAACTCTCCAAGATAAAATCTTGAATAATAAAGAGCAGCACTAAAACTTCTGCAACGCCTTTTGCAAACATATCTTGGTGTGGTTTGCCACCTTACTCCTCTTCAAATGATCTCTGGCTTTAGTGTGGTTATTTATTTTTAGCTGTATTAGTTCCGAATTTGGGGACCAGTGGGCTTGGTGTACTTCAAAAGCAAACAGTAAATGCCAAAATCACTTACTACCCACAGGCACCCACCCTATCCTTCTCTGTGCACATGAATTAGCCAGTGACCTCCTCCCAGAGCAACCACAATGAAGTTACTGCTCTGATAAGGCTGATGTACTGCACCTCTCACTGGAGCTGAAAATGCAGAACATTCTCCACAACACTGCCCAGCCTCAGTTCAAACTCCACCAACTAACCAAAAAACAGCCCAGATGAAAAACAGCAAAAAATTCAAGGGTGTCACCATAAGCCCATCCCAGTATTCAGCAGTAACTCCCTCCTAAGAACAAACCACACAAAGCAATTTGCAAGGGAAGAACCAACACATTCAAGAAATGAATCAACAGGGATCAGCCAAGCCAGAAAGGCAGGAGTGTCTCCAGGCTCCAGAAGCCCAATCAGGAACCACCGGGGGGTGGTTTTCAAACACACACAAGCATTTACCAAAGCACCAGCTTCTTTTAGTGGGTACCCCAAAGCATAAAGCAACCAGGCATCTTCCTCCCCAGGGGCCAGATCCCAAAACACAGATCATGTGGGTTCACCCCTGATTAGGTGAAATTGCTCTCTCACACCATCTCTTATGGCCTGCTCCATGTGTCTGTAATTTGTGTTCTGTGTATGTATTTCACGTGTCTATTCACACACAGAAAAAACCTCAAACAGCATTCCTCCCTACTGTGAAAAAATATTAATCTTTTCAAAGGAAATCTTAAATATTGTCTGCTACCTTTATGGATGCACCAGTACTTCCAGCAGTGCAAGATTTCCAGCTACAAATCATCTCTATAAATCACATTTCCCCAGGACTCAGTCCTACATCTCTGCATCCTACTGTCCATATAGCTCCTGTTCTACACACAACAAGCACTCCTAACCCATTTTTAATTATTTTCCTGGATGTTTTCCTGTTGCAGCACACAAGAAGTATAAAGTATTTGGGTTTTTTTCAAACTTGGTCACCAGACAGTACCTGGTTAATCTAAGTGGCCTTGACTCCTGGCTGGCATAAATCAGCACAGCTACAGCAAGTGCAGAGAATTAAGGAACCGTGTCAGTTTATGCCAGCTAAAAATCTGACCCCATTCATCTGATTTGTCTTGAGATAGTCACTACAGTCAGAATGTAAGAATAAATTAGCATGGATTAAACCTAGGAAAACCTGCTGAGGAAACCTGACACACAAAACTGGCATTAACTTCACTTGTAATTGTGCAACTTAAGTCGTGACACCTAAATACCATTAACTAATAGGATCAGTCCACTATTAGTTATCCCTAAATATAAGAGAAAAAAACCCAACCTTTCTATTTAAGGACCAACTGCTCACAAATTTACAATGGTTGACTCAAGAAACACATGGCACCTTCCTCTGCCAAAACATCTGCCTCCTTCAGGAGAGCTGATTTCATCCAAGCACTGGTGGAAGGTCTCTGTCTGCATTATTCTTACAGTATTGAGTATTCAGCTGCCAACACCACATGAAGGAACTATTTATGCTCCATAAAGGGCTTGGATGTAGTCTGGAACACAGGCAGAAATCAGAGCGCTAAATCAAGCTAATTATTTTGAGATCTTCCAACTAGAAATATTATTACAATAAAATCCACATGCTTCTCTCAACTTATGCACCTTGCAAAGGATTTCTACTCTGTGTGTTCAAAAAGGCCATCATATGGAAACAATTACAGCACACAAGCTTAAACTGACTTCTACCAATGCAAGGACCCTTGACCCATCTTTATGGGCATTTTAAATAATTTATGTGCAACTTGAATGCAATCTGCTCTACTTGACATCTCTGACCCAGAGCATATCGAGGTTTATGTTGGGTTTCTTTAACACTGAGACCCTGTCAAGGGAAGATGTGATCTATGCTGTTACAACAGGAGCTCTCCTCCACCAGCCACTGAAGCAGGGCTCTACCAATCCCCACTGCTGCCAGTCTGCCAAAACATTCTGGCCAAAAAAATTGCTTATTTTGCTCTTCCTTAGAGTTTCCTGTAGGCGAGCTTTCTCTTTTCCTACTCCTCCTGCAGGATGCCCAGAAAAGAACCAGAAAGAGCTGGTGGAAAGGGGAGAGCTTGGCCATGGTCTGAACCAGAGCACGGCCACAGCTCCCAGGGAAGAAAGAGTTCACTGCAAGGGACACAGCCCTGCTCCTCCTGGAAGGGAACATGGGTTTTGAGGAAAGGATAAAAGAAGCCTTAATACTTGCTCTTTACCTAGGAGAACTGATTAGCCAAAAATATCTTCTGGGAGCTCATGCAAATCAGTGCCTGTGCCATGTCCCCTGTGAGGGACATGGGAAAAGCCAAGCAGGGAGAGCAAGAAATCCCTGCAGGAGCAAGCAGGGAAGGCAGTGGGGATGCTGCAGGAAGGGAGGACACAATGCACAGGGGAAGGGGCCTGAGCCCCTCTGCTTCCAGAGCTGATGGGATCAGCCCCACCTGACCTGCCACAAGCCCCCAAATTTGGATGGATGCTCTGGGAAAGGAGCTGGAGGCTGCAAGGGGTGATCAGAGGAATCCTGCACGGGTAATTTTAGCATTTGAGGCCAAGTGAACGAGGAGGCATTTTGAAATGTGGGATGGTTTGGTTGGAAAAGACCTTGAAGACCACCAAGTCCAACCCCCTTGTCACAGGCAGTTCACCCTCCACTTTGGACTCCTGCCTTTATCTTCAGAGGGTTCTCGTTGGTAACCACAAACTAATCCACCCCAAGCATGAGCCTGATTTAAATCAAAGTGATTTGAATCACTGATTCTAATCATGGCTAATATCAAAAAGCAGGAAACATGGTTTAAATCATTGATTTCAATCTTGTTTTGCATTTGTACTTTTATATTTATTTTCCTAAAGAAGAATAAATTTTAATTGGTTAGCAACTTAACAAAATATGGCCTTTTCATTACCTTAATTTTTCTGTCTGCTAAAGATAACAGGTTATTTTCACATTCATTTGCATCCCTTAGTTTTTGGCTATGACTATGTTAGACATTATGACAGTTTTTATTAGTTGGCAATTCTAGGATTCATATCTGTCTTCATTTGGTTGAAAAATAAAACTGAAAGAAAATGAAAATAACATTTTTATTTATTAAATGAAGGTTGTTTAAATACGCTGGATACATAATGAGTTTATTCATTTATGCATGTAAAACATTTACCGAACATGATCTGTTGTAAGAAAATGGAATATATTATGATCACAGCAGTATTAGATCTCAATCTTCCACACCTTTATTTTATTCCTAGATTGGAAAAGGAGAGCGAGGTCTCCTTTTCTCAGTTTTTACTGAATCAAAGGAATTACTGAAATTAATCATTCACCCCTATCTCAATGAACACTCAAACCAAACTTCATCTACAGAAGGTCATCTGAGCTTATCAATATTCACATACGCTAACATAACTGAAAGAGCCAACTTTAGCTAGGTCTTTAGGCTATTTTTTAAAAATGTAATCAAGAAAGTTTACTTTTATTTTGTATTTAATCATTTATGCACAATAAATTTGTTTCAAATTTCAGTATTATCATCTAAAATAGGATTTTAAAGTACTTCAAAAATTAAACATCATAGAATTTAAATAAAAGTAATATTTAAAAACTGTCTAAAGCTAAATAATTTTGTCTGCCTATTTAACCTGCACTTCTAAATAACTTTAAAAATGTCTAAATATTAAGCAGGTCATAACTAGTACAGTCAATAAAATGAAAAAAAACCAAACCCTACCAAAACAGAAAACAAACAAACAAACAAAACAAAACAAAAAAACAACCCCAAAGCTCACTTTTCTTTAGCTTGAGATATTCAAATTTAGGGGGTACTAAAAAAAAAAAAAGTTGGTTTATTATCTTGGGTTCAAATTTCTTGGTTCTCTGCTACTTGGTGACTGTAAATATTTTGTATTTGCTGCATGAGGTGATGTAACACCCCCAGCCCCATCATCAGCTCTGAGAAGGCCCCACCATCCTCACAGCCAGGATACACACACACAGCCCCCCTGAAACCATCTCCCTGCATTACAGTCTGCTGCAAAACCCGATTTAAGGAAAAGAAAAAAAATAAAAAGGCAGCTAGAGGGGGGGAGCAAGAGGGAGGAAGAAAAGAAAAGTCACTCTATTGAGTACAGCATCTCTAGCACACATAATTCAAGGACTATAGCCAGTATGAGTTGGGGGGTAGGTGGGAGAAGGGAGATTTTTTTATCCTTTTCCTTCAAAGAAACACATCAGAAATAAACTGCTATTCATTTAGGTAAATCCTCATCACATTTACTTTCAGCAAACCTAAATAATAATATAAAATAACCCAAAATACCATGAAGGAATAATATATATAACATGTGGTAAATAAAAGTTTAACAAACCCCTGGAGAGTTACCACCACTGAACGTGGCATTTCTTTCCTAAAGAATTTACGAATCCAAGCTCACAATAGAAGATTTTAAAAATAATAATTACAGTCTGCACGGTAACAACTATTTGAATGTTTCTTTTGGACTTAAAATAAAAACAATTACATATAAATACTACCTAAACATACATGCTATCTCAATCAGAAGGGACTAGAATGGAAGAAGACACAGCTTACAGGCAACTAGTTCTGAAAATATAAATGTGTGCTGTTCTTTAAATACAATTTTGTAAGTTTAGATTTTATGGCAATTTGAGATCCCATTTTGACAGTCCTGTATGCACCACACACCACCTCCCTATAAAAACCCCATATAGAAAGGTATTCGTGTTCTTGGTTAAGGCAAGATTAACACAACAAGCCCTTTTCCAAAAAAAAAAAAAAATGCAATTTAAAACAGAAAAAAAGGCCTTGTAATAAGAAGGCTGTTTTACTGTTTATGTTACAATTCTAAGTGACTGGTTTAGCATAAAGCTATGATTATTTTCCTGTGGTCATAATACATGTGATTTAGAGTATGTTTAGGGAAAATGTTAACTGAGACCCAGGGCTGTAAACAGACCCAGAATTTGGGCACTGAAATTCACCCCCCTGTGCTCATCCACACCCAACCCGTGTGCCACTTTATTTAGTGCTCAGGGTCACTGCAAAGGAGTGAAGCTGTCTCTAATGCCATACAAATTTGGCTATCAGCTGTCCTATGCAAATTTGACTCTAATTACATATGCATTACTGAGCTATGAAATAAGTCAGTGTGTTGTGGTATGTGAATACACATCCCGCTCTTGTTTTTGAGCATAATAGTTTTCAGTGTCTGCAGAGTGTTCATATCCTGTGGACTTTTTTTTTCCCTTTTCCTTTCTATCCTGTGGACTTCTCCACCCCCACTTTTTTTTTTTAATGAGACACCTTCTTTTCTAATAAAACATTAAATTAAGACAGAATTCATTTTTAAAACCTGTTCTTAAAACAATATGAATTCCAGCCAGAGAAAGATGAAACAAAAACCAAGGACTATTATTTTATTTTGTGTAAAGAGTTAGCTTTAAAAAAGGTTGAACAATAAACAAACAACTACCCAAAAACATTTTTGTGAGCTAATTATGTACTAAGCAAGAAGTAATTTCATCCTTATACCCACATTTTATGTTTTGGGCACTTCTATTTCATGTCCCTTGACACCTTCTCCAATAATCCATCTACTTTATATTGGAAAGCCTCACATGAATAAAACTTTATGGCACTACAGGCATTTAGCCTTCCACTGACATTCCTGGCCTGTTCAATTCTGCAATTCAATCAAAATCAAATCTCAAAATCCTCTTGTCAGCCAGCGCTGCTTTCATATGCCCGAGCCCTGTGTAAGGATAACTGCATCCAATCTTTCCCCCAAGCAGTGCTTATATTGTTTTATTACAGTTCAATGAGTGGAGTTCAAAATTACATGCAGCTGCCTACTACTGTGGTCTGTCTGTGCTACGCATGGACACAAGTATTGCCCACCAGGCTTGAAATCATTCACTTACTGGTCTGGCAAGAGAGACTGCAAGCACTTCACTGTGTGCAGGAACATCCTGCCTGCTGGATCTGAAGAGGGTGATGTTAGCAGATCAGTCCCTTTATAAAGGGATTGCCAAAGCCCTGTGAAATGCAACTCAAACGTGCTCGATGTTAAGCATGTGGCTACTGCACATAAAAGCGAAGATAAACCTCAACATGCACTACCCATTCGCGGAAAGCTTGTGAGGGAAGATAAAGGAACTGGGGAATAAAAGGCATCTCACTGAGTTTTTCTATGTGTTTTAAATGACAAAGCTCCACTTAGACAATTTTTATCTTTTCCTTTTCCCCCCTCCCCAATCTTCACAGTGAAGCAAAAGGACGAAACAAAGCTAATTAAATACTATTTAATCAGACGAACAATGCAGCCACTTCAGATCCAATAGCTTAAAAACTCCTGCAGCACCAGCTTCTGTACAGCCTGGCTGGAGGGAGGGAAAGCATCAAAATTGGACAGGATTTTCACCCCACACTTGCTGGGGGCTGGAGGTAAAGAGTGTCAAGAGATTGCCTCCTGTGCTATGGGAAACAGCAACAGCCATGAGCTTCTGGAAAGGGGCTCATCCACAGGTGCCAGCACAATTCCCCCACATCCAGCAGCAGCATCCTCTCAGCACACACAGAATTCCACCAACACTCCTTCAGGGTAACTTTTGGCCCGCCACATTAGTGTTTAGTAATCATTTTCACTCAGCTTTCTGTCAGCATTTCACAGCATTACAACAATGACCAAAATAAAAAAAAAAAAGGGAAAGAATAAAAGCTTTTTATCAAAGGCTATTCATCAAATATTGTACCGTGACTAAATTCTGTAAGAGTAGCAAGTGAGAAAACAGAGGCAACACATCATTAGACATCCTGCCGAGAAAAAGCTCTCTCTGAAATGAACCCCATTACCTTCCAGCACACAGGTCTGAGAACCAAGCTAACCACACAACAAACCACCGACCTATGACAGCAGCACTAAACTGCTTGTCCACGAATCAAGGCTTCATTTCTTTTTAAAAAAAAACAGAGAGGAGGAAAAAAAAGCCCGCTCAGCTGCTGTGCAACTGCTCACGTGTTGATTATGTAGAAGTAAGCCCAGTCGTGAGGCTTTTGGGCTTTTCACTGCCTTCACTCAAGAGCAGTGTGGATGACTGCGAGTGCATCATACGTGTGCCTGTTAATCTGTTTCTACATCTATCTGCACAAAGCCTGGACAGGGAAATCTGGAAATGTGACAGCAGTGACCGATCCTGGAGCCACCGGCCGACACTCCAGGACAGAGGCACAGCCCCCAGCTCAGGCACTGGGACACAGCCCACACAATGCAGCTGCAAGATCCCACCCCTGACAAGGGTTTGTGGCCAGGCAGTCACATCTCCTTCATGTCTAGTTACGGTACAATGACAGATTTGGGAGCACTTGTACCAAATCTCAGTGTCAGGATCACAGATATTTCAGTCCTCTCCTTCCCATCTGAAGCCAACAACGGCATTTTCCTGTACAAGACTAAAGCTCCTCCACTGGAGATGGACTGAGTTATGGAGCACCAAAGCCCTGGTGTAGTTCTTGCACAGCTCCCCACAGCAGCCCTGTCCCCACACAAACTCAGGGCCAACACGGAAAACCCTCAGAGGAAATACAACTTCCCTTTGTTAAAGCTACTGAGGGCAATGAGGGTGAGGGAAGGAGTAATGAACCCTCCATCAGCCTGCAGACCAGGCTTTGCAGCTCCACACATGGCTGAAAGTTTCAGTTTTGGGGTGTTCTGTAGCCTGAATCACAACTCCCCTGGGTGCTGCACATGTACCATGACAGCACACAGATGCACATCTCCACCACCCCTAGGACAGGAGCATACCTGGGCCCCCCAGGGACCAAACTTGGCCAGCAAAATGCTAACACAAAACATCACCAGAGGAACCCTGCTCAGAAACAGTGGATATGGTGCCTGTCAATACTTGATGATGTATCAACATTACAGAAGCCAAAACTGGAGGCAAAACCACTTGGGCGTGTGCTGGGGCTAAGGAGGGGAAAAACCGTCTCGCTCCGCATGCACACTTGTAGGAAGTGACAAAGCATCACGTCTGCCTGCCACCCGAAACATATTTAGCAGCCTATAGATAGCAACCCCAGGAGACAGCGCAGGCGCCCCGTGACTCTGCACCTGTGGCTCTGCCCTGAATCCAAAGGCACCAGAGGCAAACCGGGAGCTGCAGCTCCCAACCACCTCCTTTATCACCACCATCGCAGTATTTACTGTAACACATGTGACTTAGTGAAGCCTCAGATTAATTAAATGAACTCCTCCATTAATCAATCAATCAATCCAGCACAGAGCAGTTGAAATATTGAATTACTTAAGAGAAGCATCTTTATATAGGACTTTTAAAGGTCTGCTCTGGAGGACCTTATCCCCCATAATTAAATTCAGCCTCACAAGCAGAAGAGCATAAGAAACCCAGAGGAGGCCCTGGGGCTGCAAGAGCAGGAGCATGGGCACGTTCCTGGGTGAGAGGGAAGCACCAGCTCCAGCCTTGGGAAACTGCCCCATCCCAAGGGGTCAGTGAGCTTCTCCCAAAACAAACATACCTCTGAACCTCCCTTAGAAACAACATCCCCAGACACTGACAGTGAGGACTCCTCCTTGTCTGGTCAGGATCACTAATCAATTCAGTAAGAAAACCAAGATCAGAATTGCCCAATTCTAAGGAACAGCTCACTTCCAGCTGGCAGGGTTGGAACAGGGGGAAAGAGGAGAGCAGAGCCATGTGCTGGTACTCTGGGAATACCTGAACGCATACATAATAGTTGCAAAACCTGTAAAGTCAGTAAAGGTTATCTAATTTTATATATGGTGAAATTTAGGCAGAGAGAGTTGAAACACGTTGTTCTGAGATGTGCAGAGCATCAGTGAGAATGTCAGTAATAAGAACACCAATCTCCCATCATCCTGAAAGCCAGGCACACAAACTCCTAATACGATCAATTTTGTCATCTGTGGGTCCACTTGAACCACTATATTTGGACATTGAAATAGGAGGAATGAATTCTACACTTCTTTCCGTCTTCAGTTTGGGTAAGACTGGTGTAGCTACGGTTATTAGTGGGGGAAAGGACAACAGGGGGGAAAAAAATCCTAGTCCATGCATATAATCATTCCAATTACTGAAAAATCCCCATCATCGGAAACTTCTCTCATAGCACACGAATTGCTGTTTCCCTTAGGCAACAAAAAATTAAGTTTCACAAGGCTCCCCCTCAAAAAACAGACCTATAACATCTAGGCAAAAATAACTAATCCTGGTATGTCTTCCCCACCCCCAGCAAATATAAATATTTTAGCTATTTCAGCTGCAAGAGTCTGATTTAAGTGGTTTTAACGTCTTTTGTGCTTGCTCTTCTGCCTCCAGCCCTTCCCTCCACCACCAGATATCCTGCCCTGAGTAGGGATCTTGGCGGAGCACATGGACTGCCCTGACTCCTTCTTCCAAACACAGAGGACAGAGTAACAGCCTTGAGATCTTGGGATAAAATGCAGGACCCAGAATCAAATAAAAACGCAGCAATATGAACACATACTTCACTGCTCAACAGTCACTATTTTTTTTGGCAAAGACAATACCAAAAAAATAGAAAAGGCTTATTACAAGCCCTAAATGTAGGATGGCACAGCATGTTAACATATTGCTGTACATCCTTTATAGAATTGCCTCCAAAGCTATATTAAAATAACATTAAGGTTGCAAAAACTAAGCAACAAAGTTGGCAACATCAACATGCAATCCTGATTTACACCTTTGGAATGAGTATTACAATCAAGTCTTCACTTACACAATCGTTTTGTTTTTTTTTTTTCTGTGGGACTCCCATCTAATGCACAGTTATTAAACACTGCTTGTCTCCTTATAAAACCTCTATTCCCAGTGTCACACACTGCTTATTTAGCACATGCCATGCAAATCCAAAATGAATACAGAATTACCGAACTTCTATTGACCATGTCTCAAGTTCTCTCACTAGAGTACCAGGACGTTAAGAAAAACCTTCTCACCTTCACTTGCAAGGATGTTTGATGGCATCACAACCACCTCAAGGCTGGGAAACCAAGACAAAGCAAAAGGGAGGCTCTTGGTGGCTGCTGGTTTGAGTCACCCAAAAACTCAAGGCACCAAACTGAGCCCCCCCTGACTCACAGCCTTTATGGATTCTAACATATGTGCTGCAGACAACCCCAACTGGCTTCATCTGTGGTTGCCAAGCCCAGATCACTTCTGCAAAATGGCCCCAGGTGTCTCTTGGTGGGCTTGCAGAAATGAGGAACAGGGAACTATGCGGCAAGTTTAGACCAAACAAAGCTCTTTAAGAAAAAAAAAATACACAACAAAATAAACACCCAAAACTACATGAACATGTCAAGAATTTCACAGATCTAACAGCTCAGAGGCTCGGTTAAGGCCTGCGCCACCTTAACTCTGTTGTTTCCCAAATCTCATGTGCCAGATTACACCATCTTGAAGGACGTTTTCACATACACTTGTTTTTAATGTATATAATTTCTTTCAAATTTTTTACTCAGCCTTTAAGAAGTGAGAATTGACAGAGAAGCAAGAAGCAGATACAACCAGAGAGCAGAGTGGCCAACCAGAGGCACACCACCAGAACTAACAGCATAACCAGACACTGCTGGGTGGCACTGGGAGCTGCTGGTGGCAGGGCAGGGTGGAGGCATCAACCCCTCCTTCTGAGGATCACTCCAACAGCCATAAGTGTGAGATTCCCCCCAAAGAGCACTCCAATATCCTCAAACAACTTGAATTGCCTTGACAACTCCAGAGACTCCCAAGCAGTGTGAGAAACCAGGAGCTCCCACTGCTTCTCAGGGTATCCACTTCCCCCTGACACCTTAAGGCCACAGAACCCTACATGGCACCACACGAGGAGGATGCTGAGGCACTGTGGGACTCTTCATCCCCCACAGCACCTGGGCAGGACCCTCTGTGCTCAGCAAAGTGCTGTGTGCCTGCCCTGGCTTCCCCTCACCACTGACAGCTCCTGCACAGACACACTGCAGCTCTGTTAAAAATACACACACACACATACACATGCACCAATACGTTAAAAAAGAACAATTCTTTATACGGCAATGAGCTGTTCTGTCATTCCTGTCCATTCTGTATCCGTTTGGGTTTGCTTGGGCAGCTGAAGAGACTTGAGGAGGTCAGTGGGTGCTCTCAGAAAACTTGCCACTCTCCTAGCAACTTAATTTCTGGCCCTGTCTACGTTCGAGGAAGTCACAGGTGTTGTTCAGACGTGGCATATCTCAGTTCTGTTCAGTACTCACATGGTGTTATATGCTGGGGAAGGGACTGCACTAATACACAGAAACTGCCACGTATCACATTTTTCCCCCGATCTATTGCATTCTCCATCCTCCCCAGTAATTTGCACTTTCTTCTCTTTCAAAGACTCCCATAAAAGCCATTTACAGTCAATACAGTCTTATTAGCACCTGGTGTATGTTCTCTTCTGAAAGTACATGTTTACTTTGACCTCCCTCTCACAGAAACAACAGGCGAGTGTTGCCATTTCATATCACAGACTCTCAGAGTCCAGGGCGTTTCCAAACACAGGTTAATTAAACAAAAAATGGAATTTAAATAAATCAGCAAAAAATCAGCTGAGAAAAGCCTCCACTGCATTTGCTGTGACTAAAGGGAACAGCGAAAGCCAAAAGGAAGGAGTTAACCTTTGCGGGAACAGCATCAAACAGTCACTGCTGCTTCAGTTATCGCTGCACCGGGACTCACTGCAGCAAACTGCATCCCTTGGTAAGGCAAGAGCATCACCTACACACTCACAATTCTCCAAGGGTCACAGCTAAAGCACGGCCCTTTCAGTGTGGGGAACAACCAGCACCAGGTACACAAGAAAATCTGGTGGACTGAACAGGAAACTACCGAGAACTATTTCTGAAATGTAAATGAGACTCTGCTACTTTCATTTCATTCTTGCCGTAGCACTGTGCTGAGATGAAGTTTCCATCTGTGATTTTCAGGACAGGATATCAGCCATTTCAGATGGCATCCGTCAGAAGCCAGAGACACACATTACTCACAGTTTTTTGTTTTATAAAAATATTTAAACTCTGTTTGGTCTTCGCTCGGACAGGGCTTATGGGGGATTAATTCAATGCTTTAGGGAACAACCTTGCGGCGAATACGCAGCTTTACCCCCACCATCCCTTTTTAAAATTACTATTTTTTAAGAGCAACTTATATAAAGTTACAATTTGAAATAGACTATATATTTTAAAAGACAGTTTTGTTAAGGCTGTGATAAATACTGATCTTTTATTCCTACTTTGACTTCAACAAGTTAAACAGTCTATGGTATTCAAAACCTCAAGGTTTTGAACACAAGAAAACACTTTTCCATCTCTCACTGAAATTCAAGGACTCTTGGACTACCTGTGAAATTTAGTGTCCATATGCAAGAGACAGCACATCCAGCAAAATTATTTCAAACACTTGTTTTTTCTTTTTTCACAACATTTTCACCATCAGTCGCACAAATTTATCAGGAAAAAATGCTGAAGTCAATGATGATGCAATTAAGGCTTTGATTACACGATGACAGCAAATCGATTTTAAAGCAGATTATATCAACAGTTGGGCAAAAGGAGAGGCAGACATTATGGAAATCAGACCTTTTAATATCTTTAAGATTCCATAACCCCAGAGAGCATCTTTAATTCACCCTCTTTTATTCCAGATGGTCTCATAAAAAAACCCCTAAGTTATCACATTCTGGTAGCCCATGCTAACACACTTCCTATGACATGATGCTAATACGTGTTAAAAACCAACATTGAAAAAAAAAAAAAAGAAAAAAAGAAAGAAAATCCAAATTTCCAAATTGAAACTATTTCCCCACGAAGGTGACATTTGCAATCACGTACATTTTTTAAAGACCCCCAGGATACAACACATCACTTACTTCCAGCGGGCAGGCATGGCAGTGCCTGGTGAAGGCACGCTGAGTTACACATAAGTATTTAAGAGCAGGATTTGGCTTCAGACTCCACATGAAGGCAGGAATAGGGAACTATTGTGCTGCCTGTTTTCTCACAGCAGATCCCAACTAGCTTTGGCTATGGATCCAGCACCGCCAGCCAATTTCAAGGATAAAAAAAAAAGAGCCTCCGACCCTTTCCTTTCTCTCCCTTTTTGTAATCTCTTGCAGGCACAGCGGCTCCAGCAAGCAGCTCCCCTACCAGCCCAATATTTACACTAAATCACTAAAGGACTTTCTATTATAATGCCATCTCATTGATACAAGATTACTCCTGAACCACATCAAACCCCGTAACACTGTGAAAGGCACAAACGCCGTCTCGAGAAAGAGGAGCAGAGTGGATTATTTTAGTCTCGTTATTTCAACGGCACTTTTTAGATTTATGTAAAAAGTAATGCAATGCTACAGTAAGTGTTTCTCCCCTGGGGGCAACTGAGTGTCTATATGGATTAAACGTACACGCGTAAACACTTGCGATAGCTAATTATATTCCTGAAAGTACCCAATTCTTCTCATCTCTTAATCCTACAAAATAAAAACACTTCAAAAAAAAAAAATTCAGATAATCATCAATTTTATCTACTGTCTTTGAAACTCTACAGAGATTTTTCACCTGAGAATCAAAAAGTGTTAAAACTCCTGGCTCTTTTAACTCTCTCTTACAAAAGCTGCATGGATGTAAAAACCCCAACAGAACACAGCACTTGCCGTCTCCCCTGGTTGCATAGAACATGAAAGAGTAACCAGACATTTTTATTCAAATGAAATTATACAAATTTTTTTTTAATCTTTTTTTTTTCCCCTTCAGTATGCAAAAAAAACCCCACCCTATAGTGAACACAAGCTTAAAGCAATCTTTTCCAATGGACCATTTTACTTATTCTACAATTTCTTACCCAAATTACACAGGTATAATTATTTTGACACTGTAATGAAAAGAAAATGGGATTTGGGCACTGTGGGTTTATCTAATAACACTATTTCTTGCCAGACTTCACAGCACTGACAATCACAAAGAGCCCTGTCCATTCCAATAGGAAATATTTGATTTTACTGTAGGAACATTATTTATTTTCACCAAGTTGCTATTATCAGAAAGGATATGATAGCTGAATAATAAAAATGAAATCAAGAAATTCTGGTGTTTCAAGGCTTTATTTTTTTCTGCTCTCACTTTTGACATTTTCTTCCCCTGGAGAGACAAGATAAAGTGCTGTCATAAATGGGTGACTTTTCTTGTCAAATGACAGATTTGATTCTCCATGGCAACCACAAATCAAGGTGCTAGTCTGAATTAAAGCTTCTCTTAAAAGGCGTCTTTATGTTTATAAAATGAATTTAAATTAAATGGGTATTAGGTACAGTTTTTTACCTCCATTTATTTATTGACTAAGGAGCTCTGTGCTGCGTGGAGCATATTTGCATTTTAAGGAAAGACAACATATTGTACTGGCAGATGCACAAACAAAGCAAGTTACAAGGTCATGCTACATATACTAGTTTACAGTACTATGAATGGTATACAGATGGACAGCAAGCAGTTAAGAGGTACTTAAATACTGGAAAAAGCACAAAAATTACCTAGAGAGTAACAGATGAAGGAAATCTCTCCTCATTTCATAACACTGCTTTCTTCCACACACAGTTAATAGAGAGTCATGTAATTGTCACAAACAGAATGCCAAAAGGGAAAAAAAAATGTAAAAAATCAGATGCTTCCTCCTGTGCCCTTATGCAATCTTACTATAGAGCATGATACGCTCTTACAAATGGTTGTTACCATGACTTTCAAATACCCGAATTTATCCCAGATTTCTAACTTCAACTGCTCTAAAAATTCACTTTCTTGAGGTCACAACACATCTGAATTTCTTTATTCAGAAGATGAGTCAGTGGAGCCTCCTAGTTCCACAATTAACCTCCCTTATTACCTCTTTTTTGAAAAAACCCTGAAACCCAGGGAACCTAAATTGCACTGTAATGCTCTCCTCATTCCATTTCCCCAAAGCAATGGGGAAATCTTTGTACAGACATTAGACTTAAATTTTAACATATACATAAAGTCAAATATACATTTTTACACACAAGAAAATACTTTCAAAAATGCAGCGAGCATTATTAAAAAAAAAATAAAAAATAAAAAAAATACTGCAGGTTTGTCAGCCAATTCTCTCAGATACCAGAGTCAAGTGGCTCCATATTCACTGCCCTTGTAAGCTCTGCCAAATTTGATTTTAAGCTTCCTGAAGTTAAAGAAGGTTTATACAGTATTAACACAAGATCTTCTCACACATTTCTCAAGTTATTACACAGCCTTTTATCCAAAATCACAATTTTAAGCAGCGCAGGAAGGCTTCAGTTCAGCTTCACAGGCAGAGATGGACAGAGGATGTCTTCATCCCGCTGCCGGGCTTTCTGCTCCGCTTCACCGCTGATTCCTTCGAGAAGGTGCAGTAAAAAGGGAGCCAGAAACTTGGAAAATCTCTTTACACCCCAGGTCTGTGCAGGACTTGTCCCTTGCACCCAGCAGCTTGGGGACAAAGCCCCCACCTTCCTGCTGTGGAGCAGCTCAGACTCAGCTTTTGGGGGCCTGAGCCTGGACCCATTCCCCAAATCACTGGCACCTGTGTGTAACCCAGAAATGTCCCAATCTCATACCCACAGTTTTTCAACCCAAATATCCCATCTTGGGAATTAGGGGGGAATAACAGTCAGGACTGTCTGAACCAGTGCATAAACACTGGCTACATAAAAATCAAAGGACACTTTGCTAATGTACTACTGTGTAAGTAACAGCCTCATTAAAATATGACTAATCTGTAGCAGAAATGTGCATTTTATGGGGTTTGCAATTGAATTTCTTACATTTTTATAGTGAGGAAAGAAAAAGAAATTAGTCTACCTATTTCACTCATACTGTAACCTGATCACAATGTTTATACATGCCCATCACAGCACTATATAAATTAAGTCCCAAGAAAGAGTTTGAGAAAATAAAATATGGTTAACTTCAAACAACACCTCCAGCTCAACTCCTGAAAATCCTTGGCACTTCTTGCTACGCACTTCTGGACATTCTTGAGGTTCAGAGCCTGTCTTCTTGAGGTCTAAATACTGATCTTTTAGGGAAAATTCCCCGTATTACCACCATGAGCAGGGATAACTGCACATGGAACACACTCCCCAGGCTGTTACACAAGCTGGATGCTGTGTGGTAGGTGCTGGAGTATTGTCTGCTAATTAGGGAGATGGAGAGTGATGTCCACACTTAGGTCTTGTCTCCATCAGCAGTATCAAGGTGAAGCAAACCCAGTTAAGGCTGCTGGTCTGCTGTGTCTCTGCAGAAAACTGGGTGGTTTTCTGGGCCCTCAAAGCCAGCTGATAGCATGGGTTTGCTGAATGTGCTCTGAGCCCTGCAGCTGCTAAAATTGTTGTTCAAATTGCATTCCAGAAATGGGCAGACACAGAACCTTGGGCCAAGGTGGTGCTTGGGACATGCTGCACCAAAACCAGCAGCAGTTCTCCACTTCAGCTCCAAGCATTCCAAAAGTAAATATGGCACAGGCAGAAAAACCTTGCAAGTGCACAAATTTGGGGTTCTTAACCTTTTCTGGGGGTCATGGTAGTGCCAAACCACTAGAAAACTGTGATATTTTCCAGTGTGCAGTAACTGCAGATACAAACATGGATTTGTTACAGCAGCAATGCAAAAGAAGACAACTTGGCTTAAGTGCAGTAGATAAAGATATTTTTTCTTCTTTCTCTTCAAGGTCTCAGCCACTTGGTTACTGGAAATACAGGGCTTTGATTAGTCAACACTTTAAATTTTAAGTGGGGTGAGCTGATGATGTTAAGCCTTCTTTGTGCACTCCATGGGCATTTCTGAGCTGGGTTTTGGCAATTACATGAAATCCTCTCCTTAATTGTTGTGAAGCAGCACAGCTCACCTTTTGTATTATTTCTAATACGTGGCCTTTCATTTTATTGAGCATGATCTCAGAGCTGGCGATAGTCATAAATTTTACTACTTTAATAGTATATGTTATCTGACATTTCCTAACACTGAGCTTCGGGACTTGAGACTGACCAGTCTTGACAGAGATGGATACTTAGCATAAGAGTTATAAAGGGAACAGAAGAGGCTTCAGTGATATTTTAAGCAGGGAAACTATGCAACATACTTTAAAAAGTGAAAAGACAACCAGGAAAATCTTTGGTTGGTAATCACAGTCAGGAAATGCCAGCAAATGTTTTGAGATGCAAGCTGAAAATGGGAAAGATGTTTAAAGCCAGCTTTGCTACCTTTAGCAGTGAACTATAAAGCTAATCACATATATTTTTGGGGTCCTTAATGTGGTCCAGATGGAACTACACTGCACATAAATAAAAAACATTCTCTGGCTTGTGGGCTGGTTTGAATTTTATTCCATTGGAAAAATGTGGAAGACAAAGTCACCAAGTAGGTTTTAGTCTGAGTAAACCGTGAAGCAATTAACAGAGTTCCAAAATGCATTTTCATCCATCAGAATCCCTAGTGCCTTCTTGTTTTCACATGGAAGTTATTTCAAATCAACTTGAGACCTCACCATGTCCACACCAACTAGGTTAGAGCAAGTTCAGGTGCAGCACCTGCTCCTGGGTCCATCTTGGGGGGCTCCACCTACATGCTACTGAACCCTAAAAAAAAAAAAAACAAGGCATTCTTCTCATCAGTTATTTTGTTAGAAATAATACTAATTAATTTGGGGAAATTTGATAACAAGCTGTGGAAATACTTGATGCAAACCTGCAAGGTAAATAAACTAAGGAGAATAATCTCAAATCTCTTTTTAAGTTACAAAATTATTTACTTGTTCTGATCTGAGCAAACATAAAAGAATACCTCTCCCAGGCTCCAGGCATTGTTACCATCAATTAACTAACAATTCCATAAACAATGAAAGTATTACAAAAACAGCAGCACATCCACACCTACACATTAGCACCAGTCAGCAAAAACCCCAACAAAAAACTACAAACAACACTTCCTACTCCTTAATTCCCAAAGGAAACTCCACCCCAGCTGCTGCAATCAAAAATACAGACTTAACAAAGTGCCTGCAAGGTTAAGTGGCAATTTTAGGTGTTACTTGGAACAGAAGTAAAACAATTTCAGACACAAGGGTGAGTGTAAGCTGAGAACTCCTCGAATTCAGACTTTTCCCTAAATGACAATTTCTTGCAGAGAATGTGTTTTCAGCTTCAGGATGCTGAAAAGGTGAATGGGTCTAGATGAAAAAAAGAAAAGAAAAAATCCAACTAGACCATGCATCACCAACTGAGTCCAGAAGCAGCAGAACTTCCCTGCAGCAGCACAGATGTTTTTGGGAGAGGGCTGTACGACCACTGCTGCATCACACATTGGAAGTGGAGGGACAGCAGGAAAAAGGGATCCCAGCCTGCTTCCTGCCTGCCTCTTCTCTCTTCTGCAAGTCCACACTTGCCTCTTCCCACCGGTTTCCCAACTGTTCTCAGATGTCTGTGGGTCACCACAGCGCTGCCTTGGCACTCACACAACACCTGTGAAATCCAAGGAGTCATGCAAACGCACCTGAATATGCAACACCCTCTTTCCTGATTCATTATGAACAGGTAGGAGCCATTTTAACCAGGATGGTGAACACCTCCATTCTTCACTTTGGAAAGTATTCTTTAAAAAAATATCATCCTGACTTCTTGTTGCTCCTTGGCTCTCCCACCAATGGTCCAAAGATCCCTCGGTGCACACAGACCATCACTGCAGGCAGTCATTGCTCCTGCCCTGAGTCAGGCAGGCACTGAAAGGGACAGTGCCAGCAACCTGCAGAAATGCAGGCTGAGGTGAATTATGCAAATAATGTCATGCATCTGGAAAATGGTGTTTTAAAGTACAGCTTCACTGTTCAGCTGACAGCAACCAGGCCCCTACCTGGTAGTTCTCCTCCTGAGTATCTTTCCTCTGTCAAGTTAATACTCTTTGCCCCCAAAAAAATATTATGGAAAAATTCAGCTGTCCCCTGGGAATTAATGTACACTGTTACAATAATAGAACCAATTCAGTCTTTAAAACTGTGAAATACAAAGATTTTCATCCTGTTTTAAGTCCAAGTTTCAATACAAACTGAGCTTCGAACCCTCCAAGATTTCCTTCCAAGAGCAAGTGATCCAGGGGAGGATCTCCTTCAACACATACGGAGTAACAAAGTAGAAAGTACTGACTGTGACAGAGGAGGGTGATTTATGAAACACAACTATGGGGAAATAATTATTTACCTTCACAACAAGCAGTTTCTTCTTGGGTTTTTCACCATAAATGTAACTTTCTCCCAACAGCAACTTCTTAAATGATGTTTGTCAACTTCTGTCATTCACAGATACACAACAAAGAAAAATGTATCTCTCTCTAATGAGATGCACAGCCAAGGACGGTTGTCAGCATCATAGCACCGCTGTTGTGACATGTATTTCATTTTATTCAATACATAACGGGGAAGCTGCTAAACCCAGCAGTCCAAGCAACATCCAAATAAGCATTAATAATGTGGTGAATAACTGATCATCACTAGATGGCTTTCAGCAAGATAAAGGGTTTTCCTTCCCCCTTTTAAAAATATCCTCGGAGTTGGAAAACAAAGAGGCAGAAGTTAAGACTGCTGCCTGCTACCTCCCACGACGGGCACACATCTGCAAGTGCCAGCGTGCTCGTGGCTGAGCCTGTCCTCGTGCTCCACAGATTTCAGCACTGCACCAGGAGATTGCAGCAGCACTGCAGGTGGAGCAGGGGGGCTCAGGGAGAAGCAATTGATGTGGATTTGGTTCCCATCTTTCAAGGTAGATGGCAAATTCAGTTTCACAGACATGTACGAATTCGTGTACGGAACCTACTGCATAATACAAGGACATCTGTGTTTACAAAAGTAATCATTATTGTTTAATGCGTATTTTTTAGGCCATTTAACAAATAACTTTAGCTCTGATGAACATGGTGATTTTCATGATAGACTTAAAAGGAAAAAAAAAGTTCACAAGAATTGTGGAGCTGCTAACATGTGCTAAGTATTAGGACAAGAACCACAGATTAAGGGCACTGCTTTGACCTCACGTATTCTCAGCCCCTGCATGCTCAGCCAGCATGGTCCAACAGGGAATTGTGGTTTGCTGCCTTGCATCAGAACCTGAAGTCATCCTTGTGCTGCCTCCTGACCCAAACTTCAAGAACACACGCAGCCAGGGACGGCAGCACCCCATCCAACACCACGAGCATCCACAGGATGAAAACTCCCTGTCCTGGGACGGACCCCACAGTCAGGGCTGCACCCACCCACAGCCCCCCAGAGCTCAGGGCAGTGGACAGACAGGTCCTCAAACCAACCCCAGCACTGCCACAGCCACGGGGAGATTCCCATCCCATCCCATCCCATCCCAATCCCTGCTTTACAACTGAACATCACTACCACCTCTACCCCACCACACCTCTCCAGTTGTGGGATTGAGCCCAGAGGGAACATTCCTGACCCTTGGGGCTCCACGGGGGAGCTGGAGGTGGGCAGGGCTGGCAGGCAGGGCTGGGGGAGCTCAGGGGAGGAGTGAGCCCAGCTAAGACCTCGCTGCATGTTCAGTGATTATAAGATTAGTGTGTTTTTATTTAAAGTATTATCCGTTAACATCCCGTATTACAAAAGTAGCACAACAGTATCGACAGACTGTCAATATTAATAGGAGTGTCTAATGTTTTATCAATACTGATTTAATTTCTGTTATCTGCAAGCTGCAGGGCCTTTCTGAAGAAACAGAGGAACAAGAATGAGAAAGCCAAAGCAGTGACATAACAGGAAAACATGCCATTCCTTCAGCTTCTTGATCATTCAGTGGCACCCTGCTGTTAACACAGTTATCCTTGCTGCTTCTCTTAAGTAAAAACACCAAGAACAAAACCTACTGAGGTGTTTTTCATTCCAGTATCACCAGAACCTCCACAGATCTCTTCTTCTTTTCGGCCAGAAACAATCTTTGCAGAACAGTATTTTTCCTAACTACGTACACCCAAAAGCTGTAAAATACATGTGTCAGACAACAGCAATTACAGGTTGGATGAACAACTCATCCTTACAACACAGAGCTGATTCACAAAGGAGAATTTTTAGACCACTGAATGACCCAGCCTCATCCAGGCTTTAAAGGGCCACATAGAAGATGCATCTTTTTCATTTTACAGGCAAAATACGTATTTTTAGACTTAAGACTTGTGTTTTAATGAGGTTCAAATATGTGTCCCTAACAGCCCACGGCAAGGAGACGTGTTGTCAAGTCTGCCTGGGGTGGTAGGTGCTGTAAGAGGTAAGAATCCCTGATCCTTCCAGGGAGATGCTCAGCAAGACCCAGATCACAACCCCCCCCTGCACTTCCCATCACTACTAACGCACTTTAAAAGAGAGAGGAAGACAGGTCCACAATGACAAAATGTCAAACTGAACAATGTAATTGAGCTAATCATGTAAACATTCATTATTACTAATATTAAAATATCCTGTTTTGCATTTTCTTTTTGTGACAGAATGAGCAGCATCTAAGGACTCAGAATTATCATCTAAGAACTGAGTAAAAGAGGAAACTGTCTAAAATGAAGACAGTATCAAAGAGGAATTTTTCTCTTGCTTTAGCACACGAATGATCCCAACTGTACTGCCTACCAAGCATTAAGTGGGAATGCAGGGGAAAATATTCTTCTTCTTAAATATATTTCAAATAGGTGATTTATGGTTTTCAAACTGCAAAGGAGAGAAGTGGAAAAGAAGGTATTGGGGTAGGAAATTGGCTTACCTCGTGATACTCCACGATGTGTGACCAGTTCCCACAAATGGGTGAATCCTCCTTCCCTCATTAATGAGGCTGCAGATTTCCTGGTCCCCCCTGATCACCTGGAGCTCCCCCACCCCACCACCAGCCATACCCTGAGGATTTTACATCACTGTGACAAATTTCAAAGAGTAATGATACCAAAAACTCCCCCGAGAGTATGTCCAGAGGGTGCTGAGCATGGGATGGTGACTCCAAGATGCCAGAGATGGGCTGGGTGGGTGACAGACCTCCCCACCACGGTCCCTGATGCTGGGCCACAACACCACAGATGGTGGCACCATCCAAATCCCACACTAGAACAAGATGAAGCAATGGTTAAAATAGAGATGGGGAGGAAAACATCCACTTACATTGCAATCAAAATGCTCACTTCTCTCCCCTAGACTGTCTGTGCCCTCCCAAGTTCTCCTTGAAATTTCCACGCAAAATTCTGCCTTCAAACAGATCTTTGCTGCTACCCACACCCCCTGCAGTCCCATGGATTAACATCAGCCAGGGGTTGTGAGGAAGCCCTACCTGCCAGACTGTTTCAGAGAACCACGGAAAAAAAAGGAGGAAGGCAGAAAACAAGAGAAAACAGTCTGTGGCCCCTGAAAACCAGGGAAGTGAACTGCTCAACAAATCACTTCCAGGCAATTTGGGATGGAGTCAGAAAAACATATTTGAAAGAAAAAAGAACCAGAGAGGAAGGAACAAGCAAGCAGTGCGAGGGTGTGAAACTGCGCCATAGGGAAACTAATCCAAGAGGAGTCCCATAAGTTGGAAAAGGCTAAGAATCAAAATGAGGAGTTACTGGACAAGGATTAGTGTAAGAGAGGTAGTTTCCTGCTAGGAGATGTGATTTGAGCACCTCATGCACAGCCCAGCCAAGGACTTCAGAGGAGGCAACAGGAAGAAATTATAAGGCACAGTGATGTAGGTTAGCCTGAGACTAAGAAAGCAAATTGAAGATGAGCTTCTGGGTCTAAGCACCCACCAAGGCAGCTTGAGGAACCTGCAGAAGAGAACAAACCTCTCCAGCCTGCCCACGGAGGTTTGCCTGTGTGTTTTAAGGCTCCAAACCTGGCTGTTTTGGAGTTACACAGACAGTAGCAAAAACATCAGTGGAGCCATTGGTTCCCATCTCCATTTCAAGACAGGGATCTGCCATGCAGGAATCCTCCTTGCCAGTTATGTCTCTTACCTCACTCAGCTCTTTGTACTCACTGCCTCCCTTGTCTACAACCACCATTTCTGCAGCACTTTACCTCCTCTGCGTTTTCCCAAAGCTCCAACCCCCTCTCCTCCCTGCACAGGAGGCAGCTCCGAAGGGAGCAGCAGCAGCCACAGCTCATAACTCGCCTAACGAGTGCCAGCCAGAAGTGATTTGTAGGCATCAAGTAGATTATTGTTTTTTGAGAGAGTGGAAAAGAAGAAGAGGGGCACAAGCTTAAGGTGTTGTTGATGAATGAAGATGAAAAGAAGGTTTCAGGGTGAGAAGTGTTTGTCTAGTGTGACCTAAACCGTTCAAACCTCATTTGATAGATGATGGACATTTATTCCCTGCTATGTGTCACTTCGAAGTCTGAGGTTTATATTAAACAAGAAGTCTTCTCCTCCTAAGTTGTTTGTCAGTTTTTCCCCGGAGTTTATCACACAGCACAATACTTGGAAACGTAATCACATTTAGTTTTTTAATAAAGTCATCTGGTCACTAGTAGTACATATTAGAAAATGCATTTTATTGTTTTTCATTATGTAATTGTGTGCTTCATTGCTTTTCATCTGTTTTTCCCTGCCGTGGGAGGAGGTATGGCCCAGGAACACCATTTTTCTGGGCATGATGTTCTATGGGCAGAATGAAACCAGTGCTCCCCAGTGCCACTGCCCTTCCCTCCTCTGCACTCTCCACAGGCAAGAACCAGGTTCCCGATAAAGCTCAGGTATTTTCTGCTCTGAAGTAAAGCAAATCCAGCTTTTCCACCCCACAAGGCCCTACCTGGAGAAGCTATCAGCAGCAAATACTTAGAAGTAAGCATGGACATGAGGCCCAGCCACAGCTTTAATCACAAAGAAGAGATTTTTGACGTCTTGCACTCAAGTCACCTGTGATACTTTCTCCCATGCACAGACAAGGATGTCTTTTCTCTGGATCTGGGTTTGCAACCTTGTAAGAGTTGATGTTTGGAAAGAAATCATCTGTTATCATGAAATAACTTTTCCCCAAACACTAATGACACTAATAGTTTTGAACAAGGGTTCCTCCCGCTAAAAGATATGGTAATTCCATTATAAATGTTTACATTCCTATGCATTAAAAACAAACATATTATGCTAATAAATTATGGAAAAACTGTATTTGATGGGATATATTCCTGTTTGGTATTCACACAAAGTACTGTAGCACTTAACCACAGGATAAATTTACTCATTTACTACATCTATTCCTTTAAAGGTGCCTCAAAAGTTGTTTTCTCAGCACTTGCTCAATAGGATTGCTTTCAATATTGGTTTTTGAGGAGTTCATTTTACTTAGATTCTCTATTAAGAAGAAAACACCATGGATTTACTGACACCATATTTCTCCCCCAGAGTGTTGATTCACCCAGGAGCAAAAAGCATTTCATGCTAGTCCTGGCCCCAAGCAAGGACATCCCCTCTTTGTCCTACACAGAAAAAAAAGGCCACTGCCTTTCATTTGAGATGCTCTGGTCTACCACACCCCAAAAACAGACCTTGTACTAGTGCCCTTCCTCTCCCCATCAGCAGCAAATTTCCACTGCAGCCCTGCTAAGCCCTTGAAATTCCCACAATTTGTGCACCCAAGCTCAAAGTCAGAAGTTTGAGTTATGCTCCATCAAGTTGCTCCATCTCACTACACTTTTAGAGCTTAAAAAAAAAAATTATCAGATTCTATTGAATTTCTCTCTACACAGCTGCATCTCTAATGAACCCCCATAAAAGTTAAAACTTATATTCAGTAATCATATGCAATTGAAACATCATAAAATGAGAAGTCAAGGAACTGTATGTGGGCTGCAATGACTTGTCTTATTGTATTCATTCCCTTAATAAATATATCTTAAAAATAACCTCACAGTCACACATTTGCAATATAATATAAAAATAACACTAGATTCAAATTATTAAACAGGTAATTTAATAGAACAAGAATTGAAATGTAGGACAGTGTGCAACTTTATTCTATAGGAATAAGATTATTTTAGCCAACACAACTATTTTTCTTTTTTGCATTATTTCTGCATTTATAATACTACAACATCCACATAACCTTGACACTGTAGTCACCTTAGTAACAAACAAGTGTAACATTCACTTACAATTGAAATCCCAATAGGGTGTTTGATTCAAGTAAAACAAAAACCAGAGGCCCCTACTCTGCTGCTTTTTTCTTAGTCACATAGACATGGGCTAAAAGGATTTAAAAATAGATATATTTGTACACTATTACATCTACAAAGCAGAACCATTTAATTTTAATTTAACACTAAATGGAAACAAATATAACACCTTTAAAAGACACGATGCTAAAAAGAGAAGCAAATTATTTAAGTTCTGGACCAGCACAGCTTGGAGAATTCACACCAAGTAAAGGCCTGATTTAAACCAGTCTCACAAGAGAAGGAGCTTTGCTGGGGACATTGGACCAGCAGAACTGGGCATGTAGAGGACACCCTTCACTGTGCCACCACAGCCCAGAACTGATGGAGATGACTATCCCCACCATGTCAAGCTTCTGCTTTGCATAGCTGGTTTCATTTAAATTGGGCTGTTTTGCATGTAAGAAAAAGGGCAAAAGTCCCAGCAGTGTCCAGAAGGACACATTGATGTGCTTGGTCATTGCTTAGCAATGGCCAAGACCAGACACTTCAGAGAAAGGTACAAGAAACACCTGAACTGAGAGTTTTCACCTCTGGAAACAGGACTTTCTGCCAACACTTTGTTAGCATTGTCCTAAAACAAGAGAATTTATACTCTTCTTAACTTTTAAGATTAAATAAAACTGCTCCTACTCCAGGTGCCGGCAGATGTTTGAAATTACCTATAAACTCAAATTCTCTGTTTCACACCTAGTCCTTTGTAGAAGCTAGGATTTACAGTTTTGCTGAACGATGATCTGTTTGAGGAAAAAAACCAGCCTCAACCATCTGAAGCCATCTACCCCTTTGCTCATGTTGCCCTGCTCTTTTCACAGCTCCAAAGGCAGGAACTTTGTGCTCCTGCAGAAGCTCCAGCCCATCACCTCCAGAGCACCCAGCCACACATCCTCTGGTCCAGGGCTCCATCCCACCCACTGTGCTCTTATGAAGTCCCTGATGAGCAGATTCAATTAACATCACCTGAGAAGCCATTCCACCACAAATGAGAAGTGACAAGGAGCTGAGAGAGGAGCAGGGGGACATGGCAGAACTGTTACTGCACGTGGGGTTGAGCTCCCTGTATCCAAGGCAAGAGAGAGACAATCTGGAGAAGTGAGACTCTCAGAAAGCTCTTCCCACCCTGCCGCTGGAAAGGCAAATTGGAGTCAACACCATGAGTTTCACTGGGTTATTCTGTCATCAAGTGCTTTGCCTACACATCACCCAGAGAATACCTGACAGAGCATCACTTTGCTGGGGGCAGGGGGATGCCCATGGGCCCCACCAGGAGATCTGTGCCCAAACCAGCTGCAGGAGTGGGCTCCTTCTGCCGGTGGAAACAAGGACTCGGCTAAATGTGGAGAGCTACAAGTTTCTGCAACAACATGCAAGTCTCCAACATGTGGCCCGTAACGTAGCTGTTGCCATGGTAAAAAATTCATGTTTAGTGAAAAGTGTTAAATCTTGTATCATAAGTTAAATCAGCTGCCAAGACACATTTTCACAAGTAGGGGAATTTTTGTCTTTTCAGAATGGAATGTTTTTCAGTTGACATTGATTTTTCCCTAAAATAAGTCCCCCAGAAAGGAAGCCAATCACACGTGAGGCAGTCCAAGAGCTGAATTACTCTACTCCTTCTCTGAATCATCAACAAGTGTTGTGTGCTAGTGCATGTGTGTGTACAAATGCACTGTAGCTTCATAAATTCCATCCTTTTATACAAACTGGCAGTTATGCAATTTATTAAGAATATTAAACTAATGATCCTAGCAGAAACACCAATATTTCATGTTTTGGGTGATGAGACTTCAACAACTCTTCCAACCAGGAACTGTCCCAAAAATTATGTTCAACTTGCCCCAGACTTTTCACAAATACAAGACAGAGCCTGACTATACAGCTGTTTATGTAGGTCAAGCACAGAAACAGTAAGAGTGCATTTATTTGTTTTTATGTTTCTTGCTCAGTATTTCAAAAGAGAAAAACTGGTATTAATACAATTTCAGAAAGAGAGTCAAGCCAGAATTACTGCAGAATTAGCAAAAAACCCAACAACAACAAAAACCCAAACAAACAAAAAAATCCCCCAAAAATAACACCCAAAAAAACCAGCAACCACAAAAAACTTGTTACTTTTATTAATTTAAAAACTATTGCAAGGAAATCTGGCTGTTACTAGTTCAAGACTGTATGTCCTTCTTGTTCTGAACAATTCAAATTTGGCTCGTTCTAGCATCTTAGGGTTAATCTTCCATATTTACAGCAAAATGCATTTCCAGTGGGAGGTTTTCCCAATGACACACTCAGGGAGGACTCAGCCCCAGAACAGAGGGGTCACCGCCCTGCTGGACCATTCAGACCTCTTGGACATCACTGAGTTTTCCTTTCCCACATCTCTCTTCAACAACCACAAGCTGAATTTCACCTTCATTGTGTCTTCTGCGGTGAGGACTTTGCCCAACAGATTCCTTTCTTTTTTACCTGCTTCCAAGTAGCAACAGCCAGCAGCCAGTCACATCCTTGTTTCTAAGTTAAGAAACACTTCTGATTCCTCCTCCTCTCTCTAATTATTGCTCCGCGATCGATTTGCCGTGCGCCATGCCAAATTCGCACCTTAGCTCCTCACCTCTAGTCAGTAAAACTCAAACTCTCCTCCCATCTTCTCCACAAAAGACATTTTCTAGCAAGCAAGCTCCTGCTTCTGCTCTCTTGCCTCCCTCTCTCTCTCTCTCTTCAGAAAGGCTGGAGCATATTTAGCCCTCCCAGCTCTCTGCTTGTCTCTTTCTTTTATTTTACATGGTTCAGTGTTCACATTCTGCTCTCATTCTGCCTTCTCTCCTTCTTTCTCTGCCCCGGTGCTACAAAAAGACATCTTCTGTGACACCTTAAAGAGAAAAGGTCCCTGAATTAACGTGACTTGCACTGCGTGGTATTTTCAGACCGCCCATTTGCTAATGTTGCAAACACAATTAGGAAGTCAGGGAAAGAGCTTACAGGAGCAGATGAAAGCTACAGAGATAAAATGGAAAGCTCTTACCTGCCAAGCTCTCAAGTTAGGGTTCTACGGTGCCCTCGGATCTAACAAAGCTATAAAAGAACCATATTAAGGAGATGCACAGTTGCATTACTGTAAATATCAAGCGTGGCTTTTTCCAGCCTCTTAAAGACCTGGATTTTTGCTTCCACAATTTGCAGGCTGTTAGCCATAGGTGGTTTAAATTCTTGGTCTTAAAAAAAGCTCATAGCATTGCTGACAATTAAAACCAGCTTTTACACATGCACAATAACGCTTCTCATGCTTTAAAAAAAAATAATATGCATATCCATATTACCATCATAATAAATGCCACAGAGTGACATGATATGATTGAGTATAATGGTTCCTTTGGAGCCATTATGGTCGATCAGTAAATAATACACTTTTGAAATTGTCTAACTACATATTTACACTTGTCAACTCTCATACACTTCAGTGACAGAATTTAAAAGAAACACTGTAAAAAACTCTAAGAACATTAAACCACAAAAACATTATGCTGGAATAGTATTAAGGTTTGACTTAAACCCAGAAAAACATGGAAATTTCAGGTTAAGGCAAAATCTCCCAAAGTGCCACTGTCTTTAGCTCCCAAGCTGTGCCCAAGTGCCTGCAGTGATCCAGGAAAAGCAAGGGATGAGACAGGAAGGCAGGAGACCAAGGGGTCGTGGTGGTCCATGTGAGAATGGAGCCATTGTGGAGGGCTCTGGTCACCAATTTAATGAGAAATCTCATGGGTGAGAACCAGCCCACCAGCAGCAATTCAGCTGCTCAGCAAAACAGCATTTCATGATATTTTATATAAATACAGCTCGAGCCTTTCTCTGTTTATTCAGATGAAATTCCCAATTAAGTTGAGAAAAATTAGTCTTCATTTGTTTCAGAAGAGGCCCCATTGAGACACTGGGAGTTTTCCCTAGCTAAAACACATGGAGAAAAACTTCAGGCTTCGACCCTAAAAAGGCATTGTCAAAAAAATACGTTAAACAAACATGACAGTGGATCATTAATATCCCAAAGATTCACTCCATGTGGGGAAAAAACAAGACTGGGAAGGAGAATTATTTTCAGCAGTAAAATAATGGGCTTGGTGATGTCTTTTTTAATTGATAATTTTGTGTCTCTTGTTCAGCTGTAGCCACTTTTGCTCCAAGCAGTGGTGGCGGCAACTTTATTGGTTCCAGTAGAGCTCTGCTGAAAACAATAAGCATCAAGCTCCCCAGTGCCATCTGTCTTTCTGTGAGGGTCACATCCTGCTGCCCTGGAATCAAGGGGATATTGAATGCTTGGAGGTGTCAAGAGCAGCCCCAGGCCCACAGCACCTCCTCTGCAACAAAAGGACCCCAAGCACTTCAGATGCTCTGCACTGAAATCCTGAACCAGACTTTAAAAAGCAATGATGGATATTTTCCTAGAGCAAAGGTCTTCCTTTCATATATATCTATATCTGTATCTATCTCCTTGCTCAGACTTATCTATTACCTGGCTTGTGAGAACAAAATCCATAAAGGCTTGGCAGGGCAGGCTCTTGAAGTTGTTTGAAGACACAACCACCACACCCCTGTCAAGAGGGAATTATAGCTCGGTTTTATAGACAAGTCTCCCCTCGACTGGCTGATGACAGAGCAGCCTCCCTCTACGCTCAGCATCTGGGATTTTACAGCCGCTGTATATAAATGGGATTTTCATGACAAACAACTCTATATTCGGTTTCCTTGTATATCTGAACGTGAGAATGATCTCTTAAGGCTCTGCTGGGAAGAAGTATTAATGAAGACAAAGAGCACTTCAGGCTGTTCCCCCCTGGAGCATCACCATGATGACAGTATAAAGACTTTGTCCTACACAAGTACTGTAAGTCCACATCCTCCTCCCCAAGCAGCAATCCAGGACCCCCCCCATGTGCCTGACCCTCCTCAGCATCCCACCACCCAAACCCACCTGACAAGGACAGAATCTGCCATCAGCTCATAGAGCTTCCTCTGCTCTCTCATTTCACAAGGCCTCCCTGGAGATATTTGCTTTTGTCTAAATATTATAAGCCAGGGTAAGACGAAGACTTAATAAACCCTGTTGCCTTTTCACTTTGTGCAGCGTCTGTCTCCTCTCACCCAACCTCACGGCTCATGGAAATGTCAGAGCCAGAACAGTTTTTACATCTCCTCGGGTCACCCCACAGTGATACCAGCAAAGGTAAACAAACTACTGAAGTCTGGGTATTTTTATTTCAGATGGCATGTAAATCAGTGGATGAAAGCTGGGAATAAACTGGCAATATGAGGGCAGCTTATTTAAGTTTCCTCCCCCAGCTCAGTGTTCCCTCAATGCAATACAGCTGACATAACCCTACACTAAGGAAAAAAAAAAGGAAAAACCTAAAGAGATATAAATATTTTCTCCAAAGTCAAAGACTCTTCCTTCAATATGTTTGGCCAACTCTTACAGAAAGAGAGAAGCATTTCCCTACCAAAGGCAGAAATTTTCACTAGTAGGAAATCCAAAGGGGACCAGACACCACCTCAAGTGCTCAGGATGGGCACAGGGTTCATTGTGGGACACCCCAATGAGGAGCCCAGATACCAGGAGTGCTTGGGATGGGCACAAGCTCCACTGGGAGCAGCAGAACCTGGGATACAGAAGATACTTGCTTCCTGCTGTACCACGGACACCTCTTCTCAAACAACAGCCAGAGCAAGAGCTTCCTCCTGGGACTCAAATCACAAAATGACTGTGTAGAGCTGAAAGCCCCTGGAAAGATGGGTTTTTAAGAGCAGGAGCTCCAGCTGCCACCTAATTGTCTGACTAGTGGGTGCCCCAAACCCACAAGCTCCTCACACCATTATCTCCTGGCAGAAAGATGTTACGTGCTCCCTCTCTACCTCCCTGTTTAAAGCTTTCTGGCTGCTGGGGAGGAAATGATTCTGTCTTGCTCTAACTTCCTCTCCATCACCTTTCTGTCTGTGAGGACTGGTGAGAGAATGTTTCCACTGTTCTTACACTTCCACATCATCCATTTCTGAGGCCCTTATAGGAAAAAAAAGGCTGTCTCCCATCTCCTGCTGGTGATAGCTTTATCAGATAATAGCACAAAGCAGTATGGTCCTGTAAAGCTGTTCCCAATACCCAGAGGTATCTGAATTGCAGCAGTGAGACAGATCGTGCCTGCTGCCTTCACCCACCACTGGGCAAAGGCTTAGCAGCATCTAAGGGACCTGTCTACTAAAGAGAATATCACTACTTTAACCTGCCATGAGCAGTTGTTTGGCTTCTCTGGTTTTCTGCATGCACATTGTATTTTTTCTGTATTTTATTTTAAGTTAAAACCTGCTGAAATCTGATAGCGCCAGACACAACAGTGCCAGGGAAAAAGGAGCCTCTGGTCCCTGAGAGGGACTTCTTTCCATGCTGGCTTGACACATAAAATCTGCTTCCTCAATTATGTCCTCCCTCTTACCTAGACGTGACGGTGTGAAAACACAATAAAAGCTCTCAGAATAGAAGTTCAAGGAAGCTGATAAAGTATTTTTCAGATCTCATAAATACTTTAATGCCAAGAAAGCCACTTGCACAGCCCAGCTCTGCCCCGTGCCACGTTGCTGACTGCGGGCATTCATGCCTTCCCAAAGCACCTCAATCTCCAACAGCCTAAAACCTGCCCTGAGCAATAAAAACAAATCTGTTGCCGCACAAAACTCCAGCTACAAGCCTCACTTTGCTCTGTTAGCACTCTGCATCCAAAGAGGTACAGGTGCTTTACAAGAGTTTGTCATACACACATCTGCAAACTCACAACCTCACATGCCCCACAACATCTCTGCTGTGCAACTCCTGGTTCAAAATATTTCTTCAAGCATCCCAAGTATCAGCAAGGTGATTTTAATCATGCATTCATAACCTCTACCAAGCCAGGGTGAAGCCTTGCAGATAAAAGCTCTGCTCAGGACTTTAAGTTCACCACCTTCCCAAAGCAACACCTTTTCCTGTTATGTGATTTATTGGAATAATAGGTATTATTTGTATGATAAAACAGATTAGTTGAAAAATAGTGCCAATAAATTATTATAGACATAGAAAAGTCAGGGCTTGCTCTATTACCACAACAAAAATGCTCTATTTGTTTTTCTAAATATAAAGCAATGAAAAATACCACAAATTTGGTCAGGATAGAATTCTGCACTAAAGCCTCCAGTTTAGGTGTGAGAAGATTTTTTTACTGAGAAGGCGTGAAATTCTCCCTTCTCCTGGTGATGAGAAATGCCCCCTGATGTCCCAGCTCCTTCAGGACATAGCCAAAGTCGAAATAATTTTCAAAACTAATATGTACACTGAGTAGCATGGTTAACATCATCCAATGAATTTAGATCCACCTACACGGTATAAATATATCTAGATAAACTGTCACCTTCAGCAGAATTCATTAAAATAATGTTGTATCTTCCTTGTTAAATGTAATTTTTTTAATTGAAATTTAATCTTACTGCATTATTTGGTAGATTTTTAATTGACATTTGTAGTAATTAATTGGTAAGCATTACAGCTTTGTCTGAAGAATTTAAAACTAAATTTGACATCGAGATTGGCCAGCCACTGCTGTGAGGTGCCTGCTGGGAGCATTTCATCATCCTCCCAGCCCCTCCTGCTGATCAGAGGTGGGAGATGATGGTCTCTTTCTTACAGTCATGAATTACATTACTAATGTATTCCATTACCACCACGCAAATGTCATGTTAATTCCTGATCATCATCAAGTCATACAATGGTTTCCACGCTGGCACCCAGCCAATTAGCGGTGTGGAAAAATATTCCGCCAATTATATAACTTGAATTAGGTTAAGGACTCAAGAGAAAGCAAAATAAATGCTTTGAAAATACTTCTGAGATAAAATGTAAGTTGACACTGTCTTCATGTGCTATAGCCGATGTTATACAATCTGATAGGCAGCTGCCAACATTCATAACTGTTTATTAAATCTAGCCTCTCTTTATGGTGGCAGCTAAGATCTGTATTTTTACCAATATTAGGTTCATTGTGTTATGAAAAAAGACCAAAATACTTAGGAGCATTCACACCAGCTTATAAAACTTACATTATGTACTTTATTAAATTGTTAAAATTACTTCTTCTCTCCTCCCCCTGCCACAGAGAAAGTTCCACGGACAAAAAAGTTTCAGAAAAACAAAGTTTTTCTGGAGCCACTGATACCACAAGGAGCAAGGGAGATCCTGCAAGGACAGAAGTGACATCTCCAGGCTGCTGCCACCTCTCCCTCTGAGCAGCTCTGCCACGGGATGCCAAGCTGGGATCCTGGAGCTCCCCCCACCCCACTGACACACACCTGGGTTAGCACAACCTGGGGGAACCCACTCCTGATCCATGACAAACCCCTCTGGCTCTTGCTCCCACGGTATCACAAGAAACATCACAGGGCAAATCCAGCCCTTTTTGTAAGCCAGAGGGGAGGACTGAGGGAGGAGAGGAGCACTGTTACAAGGAAAGGTCCCCACAAATCCACATGAGAAGGACACAGCAGGTCCCTGATGTGCCGTCTGCTCGGTGCTCAGCGCCGCCAGCAGCACCACCAGGCTTTTAGTACCACCCCATTATTTTGATTTGTTCCGTTCTTAACTCAATTTATCCTACAAGCATGGTTATCTCCAATTTAAAAACGTACACAGCACCAGCTCCTCGACTTTAAAAATTTATAACTACGAGCAATTTGTTAAAACCTTTTACTGTATCTTTCTCATTTTCCGAGGTGCTGCAATGAGGCAATTCACTGTTCTGGCTGCTTACCCCAGATGACCTTTGCCTGCCATAAAATGGTATACAACTAAATGCTCTGCTTTAAATAAAACCCTTGCCTCTTCGAAAGGGCCCTACGTATTCAGTCAACACAATCAGCAGAAACCACATTTGGTTACTCAATAAGCTGGAAACCTTTAAGGCGCGTACGGCGGTGAATGAATTCCTGACATCACCAGGGACACTCGAGTGGGGAACAAGAGAGACCGCCGAGAAGTGGCTCTTGCTGCAGCCAGAGAAAGGATCACTCCTTTAAGCTGAACTCTCAAGGAAAACGAGAACAAAAACTGAATTAGCTCGACACGTACCCTCTGCAGTCAGCACATTGCTAGGCAACTTACCATCTCTTGATAGAATTATGGTGGAGGGCTGGTCGTACATCAGGGTTAAGATGAACACAAGCACCAGTTTGGGCCAACTGCTCCTTTCCAGTGGGAATGCTCAATGCTTGGTCATTTCCTATTATTATTCTGCAATATTTCCGAAGCACCTAGAGAGTCTAATGCATTCAGAAGGTATTTTAAAGCTATTATGTGACATGAAAATTTTAAGATAACTGGAAGTAAGTGAATTTTAGGAGGAATAGCGTGAATCTTTTTCTTTGTTCAAGCCAGCATTTGGAGGGAGTTAACAATCCTTCTTCTCATTGCTTTTATTTTTTAATGGTGAAGGTATCCAGAGGGCACATTACTCAAACACTTTGTCTTTACTCCAGATGCTGGTTGGCCACAGCTCCACACTTCCATAATTCAACCTGGTATTTCAACTGGATGCTTTGAAACACTGTGGTCCTTCTGTTTGCCATTGAGACCAGGCACAAGGGGCCATCACAAGCAGTACCACGGGGCTGTCACAGCACCCAGAGATGGCACACTCCATCCATGTCAGCCTTAGAAGGGCCTTGACCTTTAACAATACCTGGATATTGAGATTCTGACCCCAGGCATTATTTACATTTACTAAAGAGGCATTAAGCAAATGCACTGAGTGCTTTAAATCAAGGCATGTACCTTGCATATAACCCCACGTTTTCCATGCATACTTTATAGCCATAAAGAAATAATTAATTACCTAACCACCGTGATTAAAATCAATTGATTCATATGCGACAGAGCAGTGGGAAATTTTTGCATGACTGGAGAAGTCTGGAATTGGTCCCTGTTTGGGGATCTCAGTCCTATCAGTGAGGTTGGTAATTCAGACATGAAGGAAATGGTAAGAATCCCTCTCCTCCATGCACACTTTGAGCTGCCATATGGGTTTATTCAACTGTTTACTATACCAGTCGGTAAAAACTGAACAGCTATTATAATCTTTGCTAAATGACATGGTAATTATGCTACCTCTGGAAAAAAAGAAAAAAAAATGGAAACTTAACAAAAAAAATTGCAATTCACTGATGTACGAATTTCTCAGGGTTTATAATCTTTGAATTGAAATGCACTTTCCAACACACAGAGGGATATTAAATATATAATAGAAACCTGAATTTATTTAAAAAAAACAATTTGTGCTCCCAATTCCTACACAATTTAATTATGCAGATTTCCTGGTTTGAAAGATTTCTTACACAGACTTACCAGTTTTGCTGCAGAATGAGATGATTCTTGCTTTCCCAAACTGAATTGCCCCTCCTCTCACCCCAGTTATGGAGAGAGGCAAGCAGGAGGAGGCAGGTAAGAGGAGTGGCCATGGAAAATGGGCATCCCCCAGGTTCCTGGGGGATGGGGACAGCTGGAAAAGGCACAACGACCCCTTGCCTGGCACAAAAGGGACCAGGGGGCTTCTCAGGGGGGGTTACCCCACAAGGAAAGGCAACTGGCCCTTAACAGAGGAGGGGTGTCACTCCAGCATCCTCTTGAGCTTGATGAAAACAGGCTGTTCAAGGCTTTGTCCCCAGATCCCCCAGGCTGCGCAGCAGCACCAAGGTGAAGCACACACTGCAGGACAGCTCTCCTGTGTACCAGTGACACCATTTTGTCACTGGGATGCAAGTGCAGCAAACTGGAGTTAATTATCTGTTGGCAATGGCTCCTTTGAGAGTCCCTCATGTGACACATGATGGCAAGGAGACCTCTCCACGTCCATATTTAATCACAACACAAATTGCCCACATAAGCTTGGTTTAGATCCTGTCTATCTGCAAGGATTCAGTTTTGGGCAGTAGCTTTGCCTGCATGACTGAATTCCAGTTTTACCACCAAAGACCTCACAGTTCATAGGATTCAGCAGGATGAAGAGAAGAAAGAAAAGAAACAAGTGTTTTTTCTGTATAGGCAATATTTGATATTTCTGTGATTTCATGACAATGAAGGTTGCTTTGGAATTTTAAGAATAGTGGTGACTTGCTTTTAAACAAAGACAATACAACCCCCCACCACCATATTAAAAAGGGGAGAAAAAAAATGAGGGAAATATAATCTGTAAGAAAGAGTGAGAGTTATTGCAAACTCAGGCTTGACAACTCACCAGTTTTACTTGCAGGCATCACACATATCCATTCATGACTCAGGGCAAATACAGGAAAGGATTGGAACCCTTCTCATGGCAAATGTGCCTGGAAGCTGGAGTCACTCAGAAAAAATGTTCTCAGGAGACTGAAAGACAAAAACATGTTTTAAAACTTCACTCAGTTAGAATCATACCAAAGCCTATCGTTTTCCTGTGAAAGTAAAAGGTTGTTTTAAATGCTGGAGCTGGGGAAAGCATTACAGAACCATGTCTATGTATCGAACTATCACACAGCAGATTCTATTTGGCTTTAAATAAAACCAAAACTTACAATATTAAGAAAGGGTTTTAGAGACAAATGCTTATTTCACATTTGCAACGTGCTCCTCCGACAGGAGAGCTTCTGTTCCTTCTAAATACAAAAATGTGTCACCATCCAAATCCACATTCTGCCTGAAAACACTGTACTGAGCACAAAATCCAGATACTTTAACCTACTTTGCATTATCAAAATGTAACACTCTCTGAATTTCTGAACTATTTACTCTCTGTCTTCACTCACTGCATCCTGATAAAACCTTAATAAAATGTGGAATCTCTTGTTAGCATTAATCTTTCCTCTGAGATAAGGAAAAACACATATAAAAACTATTTGATGTTCACGGTGGAAAGGCAAAATTTGCAAACATCAGTTAAGAAATACCAATTAGTATGTTTTTTTCCCCAGCTATTAGTAACACAGATTGAGCTTAAGCTTAGCTCAGAGGAAGCTGCTCCCTGTACAGATGAAACACCCATTTTACTAATAAGGGTATTTTAAAATAAGATGTATAATATCTTCACTGATAAAAAATCTGCACTGAGTAACAACTCATACTCAGAAATACAACCAGAGGTGCTCCCAGGGCTGTTCTGCATCACACCTATGAAACCACATGGGATTTAAACAGCAGCTCTGGTGCTGCTCAAACTGGGCAAGGGCACACTGCCCTAATGAATGCACCAACACCTGGGAGAGCCTCTGCTCCCAGGACCTCTGCACGACAGGGACCTGCAGCATAAACCCCAGGGGACAAAACAAACTTTGCAACGGAGAAAAACATCTTGAAAAACTCGAAGAAGAAAAAGTATGAAAGCAAAAATCACCTGTAGTGCTTCTGAGCCCTTCATTCCCCAATCCCCAAGGCAGTGGCTGTTCCCAGCCCTCCCACATCCACCAGTGCTCTGACAGGGGCAAGTACTGCCATCCCCAAATTAATCTCATGGAGTTAATTATTTTGGCAGTCCACTGCAGCCTTCCTGAGGAACATCTGGAATCTTCGGTCTTAGCAATAACTGCATGAAATTTTGTAAGACAAAATCCAGGTACTTCTCTGGCCCTGGGGCTTTCTCCTGCTCTTTGCTGAATGTGCAACAGCTCAAAGATCACAAGGGTTCAGAAATCTAAATATAGGGATTATGTGACCCTATTACAAAACCGTGCTACACAATAAAAATAGCTCCAAAAGGGGTTTTTAAACAGCATTTATGCTAAAAATTACTTCTTTCTCAGAGATTCTGAAATACCTGCAAACCAGAAGTGACCTGCATCCTGCATTGGTTGTATTTTATTCATGAGGGGCAGAGCACTTGAGAGAAGCAAAGGAGGAGTGTCAGAAACACATATCCGAGCCTTGCTTTATTGCTGTGCTTGATGACAGATATGCAGATGGATTTGTAGCTGAGCAGAAAGCTGCATCTACGTATGTTGGGACAAGATTTCTCCAGCTGACCTGCTGCACCATAGTATTCAACTAATCTTTATCCATGATACCTCTGTAGGGCAGGAAAGTATCATTAGCCCTCTTTAGAAGATGAGGAATCGAGGCTCATTTTAGCTAATGCTTGCTCAGAAAAGTTAATGTTCAAGACTTTGGAAGTGAAATTATTGTCTAAATAATATATATGGTCTGCAGAAGATGAGGGCTACAGTCTACAGAAGCACAGTCCTCGCCTGCAGATCAATCCTCACATCCTTCCTCAGCATAAGGAAGATCTTGGCATCATTGTGCCAACAAGCAGATTTAGAAACTGAGAGAGCTCCTACCAAGGAATAAGAAGCAGTACAGGGAGGAGGCAAAGACATTGCATCCAGCTTAGCTTGAACTCTGACAGTGCACCTGGAAAAATGGATGCTTCTTACGCCATCAAAAACTGACCTCACTCCACAAAACATTTCTTCAGCCAGGTTTCCCAAGAGAACAAAGCCTACATGATCACGGTGTACTTTCTGCACCCAGCCCCACCTGCATCTTTTGAATCCCTTGGATTTAATGGGAGAAGAGAGCTCCCAAAGACACGAGCTCTCACAGCATTAACTCTGGGGCTAGCCCCACTGGTGGCCTCCAAACCCACTGGACCAGCTGTGTCCCAGAGCCAGCTGACTCCAGACACAGCCACAGCTCCAGGCTGAGCCCAGTTCAGCCCAGGGACACACATGCAGCTCAGGCACTTCCACAGACCTCAGTGCTGGAGAACCTGGAGAAACAGCCCATACTGCTGGGGGGAAGGGTGGAGAAGTAAGAGGAACAGATTATAGATCGGTTCTGATAAACTCAGGCCTTTAATGATCTACCCACACACTCCAGTTCGATCTGGCATTGACAAATTGAAGCTTTTAATGATGTGCCCACACATTTGAGTTGGCCACTCCTCTTCTACAACTTTCACAAAAATAGCATGCTGGGTTAAAGACACAGAAATTCTAATGCTGCTGCAACATGAGCAAAATCCTTGATCAATTTTTGGCAAACCTTCTTCCCCAAAAGATTTTTTGACAGGGCCTCCAGTACAGCCCTCTAACACAGACCTTCTGCACTGCCCTGTTCCCATACAGATTCTCGGAAGGCTACAGCTCGATAACGGGCAATGAGATGCAGCAGCTGTAGCACAACTGAAGTACAAAGTCAATCAAACCTTGAAACAGGAATCTGGGCTTCATTAATTCCAGAAATCACAACGTTTTTATTATCACTGTATTAATCAGAATAGGAAACCTATTAATCTGCCCCCAACAAAAATTAATCTTGGTAATATTGAGCAGATTTGAAAGACAAGTTTTAATATTTCACTATTTAAATCTCAAAGGCAGAGGCACACAGCTCAGATGATCAGGCAGATCACTGTGGACTTCATCTCATCAGCATCCCTCACCTTTCCCTCTCTGTGCACCTCCATCCTGGGGTCCAGCTGCTCCTGGGGCTTTTGAAGGAACCCAGAGCATCATTTCCTACATTAAACTACAGAACTGTCTGCAGTACCTGATGCACTGAAGAGCTGTCAAGAGTTTATGCTGTAAAGGAACAGCACCACAGCCAGCAGTGCTTGGCTGGCACAGGCTGGAATGCCACCCATGCCAAGGGCTGCCTGGGTGTGAGAGGATGTGTGATGTCCTGCAAAGGGCAGGACACACCTGAGAGGCAGCAGAGGCATCCCTGCGTGCACAGGGGAATGAGAAGAGCTGCAGTGGGAGAAAACAGCAAGTGCCTGCAAAACAAGAAAGTATCTGAAATTGCTGTGCTCCACCAGAGCGAGTCAGGGATTGCCACACACATCTGGCCAGGTGAGTGCACCAAGCCCCCCAAGCTGCAAAACAACCTCCCAGCACCACACAGGGCATCAGAACAGAGCCCAGTTTAATGGAGAAAACACGTGTCAGAGGAAAAGTCCTTACAAAATGATGGCAAGGAGTAGGATGAGTCAGAAAGGGGCTGAGGAAATAAAGATGAATGACAAATGTGACTGAAAAAGGAGGAGAACCATCCAAAGCATCTCCAGACACCCATGCCCTGCCTGGGGAGGGTGACATGGATGAGCACATGGCTGCAGTTCCTTTTGCTGCTCTTCCATCATCATCCTGCTGTGGCAATCACTGATGGACAGGCTATTTTGCTATTTGGCCAAATTTTCATTAAAGCAGCTTTCACCAGCACATGAATACATCCACACATGAATCAACACACACCTTGGGACTGTATCTGGCACAATCCAGGCCTGATCAAAGGCAGAACTTCAACCATCTCACGCACGACTCATGTCAGGCTGTTTACCGACTGCACTGGAACCACAGAACCCTGTTTTAGCTAATGATTTCTCAAAGCCATGTTGCACAAAAGAAAACAGGTTCAACTTGTACATCAGTGCCTAAGAGACTGCTCCAAAACAGACAACTGCATGAAAAGTTGTGCCCATGTATACATATATACAAAACTGTTTTTAAGTGACTGTTTTAAATTAGAATAAATCTGTGTTCCACCAATTAAGCTTTGAATGCACGGCTGATATCGCTCGCTATTTTAAACAAGCGGCATAATAAACGCAAAAATTCAAATATTTTAGAGAAAATACTTGGAGAGTTGAGACATTAATTTTGCCATATACAATCTGTTTCACAGGGATTTAAAAAGCTTTATTGCCACCCTGGGTACATTGGAATAAAGATGAAACACCATCCTTTCCTATTTACATATTAAAAAATACGTGCCTTCTTGGTACAGATTACCAGACTTGCTGATACATGACTCTGTTAAAAACAATACAGCCTGTCTAGAAAACCCAAAGCCCCAAACTAGAAGTGTCCTTGCACTCTAACAGGTTCCAAATGGAAATAAGATGTACTGTTGGCTTGTTTATCCTCCCCTTTGGCGAGTGGCCTGGGGGAGTGAGGCAGAGGAGCTCCCCAGGGCTCTGCCTTAACCATGGAGCTGTTTATCAGCCACCAGAACAGCAGCAAAATAAAGGGAGTAAGATCAGACAGGAAAGCCTTGGGATCTCGGGACGTCTACATCCAGGTGGGGGGGGGAAAAAGAAACAAAAAAAAACAAGTACCAAAACCAATCAAACAAAATATACCCTCCAAAAAAACTCCTAACATCCTTATTCTTATTTCTACCTAATATATTTTGATTGCAGCTTGAGATGATCAGCTAAAATGTTTCAATGCAGACATTTTTTTCTCCAAAATAAATAACCTTTTTCCTTTTTCCCCCATTTTTTCCCCTTTAAATAAACTGCATTAGAAACACATGTCCAAAGCATCCCTAAAAAGACCACAAAGTCTGCTTGCATGGGGAACCTCATTGCACGGAGTGGTAACATTTGTTCTCCCCTTTCAGCTGGGATCCACCTCAACTTTTTGATGTTGGTTGGAGCTTTTATTTGCAAATAGAGCAGAGCTGCCTGGGATGCAGGGCTCCTCGGGAGCATGCCATGTGGCCTGCACAGATGTTCCTTTTATTCCCGTGTCCCACAAGGCTCCGAGGCTCGCCTGTGTTAAACAGATTACGCAAGTAGAACACTTGATTTTGCATGTCCCCCTTTTTTTCCAACAGTTGTCTAATTTACTCAACTCATTCTGCTCCTTCCTTGTCCCTCACAATCACTATAGAAAACACAGAAAAATGCAGCTGAAGCAAGGAAGTTTTTCCTCCAGGAGCAGAATATACAGGAATGCTCAGCATCCGCAAACAAGGCAGAAATGCAGAAGAACAAAACTTATTGGGACAGTAAAGTAATTAGTCGGGTTGTGCTAAAGAAAGTTCATTATGCCCCAGCAGCACCAGTTGCTACAAGTAGCATAATCTCTCACCCTCATTTATATGTCCAAATGAGAACTGGAAAGAAAAAAAAAAAAAAGAAAGAAAGAAAAAAAAAATCTAACACCAATTATGGGTGCTAAGCATTCGAAAATCCTTGAAAATCTGGCCTTCAACTCGGTCACAAAGAAGGGGCTGAAGGGGCTTAATTTCCCGGCTGTCAGGCATCCCAATCAACAACTGAAGTCAATGGGATCTACACAGCACCTTATTAAAAAAAAAAAAACAAAAACAACAGAGGCTAAGAGGCCCATTAAGGAACTGCAGCTACAGGGAGAGAACCTCGCTGCTGAACCCAGCAGCAATACACAGCTTTGTGCACCAGCCACTTTGCTCTCATGCTTAATTTGATTAATCATTTTGGTATTGTCCCCAATTAGAAAAGTGTCTAACAGGAAAAAAATAAATATTTTTTAAAAATGGTTTAAGCCTAAGGAACGGCAGCTACTGAACACGCAACGACTTGGGACTTCTGGCATTTACCAAGGATACAAAATTGAAACTAAAAATTGCGGACAAATACAAAGGCATTGGTGTTTCATCCAGACTGTGGATTATGATTTTTTTTTTTTTTTTTAATAAACTGAAACCGAATTCCAGATGTTGAAAGTTGGGAAGTAAAAACTGCTTTAGCTGTAAAAACACAGAAAGGTGAGACAAAAAATTCTGCTGAAATATAATGACTCAAGGATGAAAGCAAAGCCCATGCACCCCCTCACCAGGAGAGGGCTGGGACAGGGATTTCTGCACTCTGTGTGCCAAGCCAGGTAGTGGCACAGAGGTTTGCCCTGAGTTTCCTTTCAGAGTAGAGCAGGAATCCCCAGGAACTCCTGCAGCAGGAAGGGAAACAAACCTGTCCTGCAGTTCTGCTCTGTCGTGAACAGAACCCATGGGACCTGCTGGCACCCAGACTTGGCTCCTTGCAGCCCTCGGGTGGCACCTGGCAACTCCACCTGTGCAGCAACACCAGGGCACTTGTGGATGGACACAAATCAGTACGTCCCAAAAAGACACACAAACCCACCTCTTCTTCCACCAAAGTCCAAATCACCCCTGACACAGCAGAGCCACATCTGAGGCTCTGCGGTCCCTTCAGCATCCAAATACAATCCAAATTTGGACCCGCATGACTAGTTCTCGGTTTCTTTTATGGGCTTGATCACCACCAACACTCAGGGATTTTGAAAGCAGAATTCAAGGCAGTAATTTGAGATCACTGGTTTTGCCTCTGTTTGTTTCCATCACAGCATTCACAACGCTACAGATGAACACAGAACATTCAGAGTATCCCACAGCATCCCACCAACTCCTTCCCAGAAGTGACTGAGTCTCACCCTAAAATTCAGGAACAGCAGCAAATGTTTGGATTCTGATAAGAAGGGGAATATTCATCAGCATACTTCACTAGTGATGCAGTCACAACTTGCAAACTTAGTCACAGAAATATGACTGAACTTGTCTGCTACCACACAACAAAGTACCGTCTAGTGGTTAAAATCGGAGGACATGATTCAGGAATGCAAGCCTTTTCAAAGAAGAACTAAAACACATGATTAAGTGCTGTTGAAGTCAATAGGCTGATTCAGAGACCAACTTCTGGAGCGATGGATAATACTCCCCACATTGCCATATGGCTCTCAGTCAAACTTCCTAGAAGCATTTGCTAATACCAGGTTCCACCACAGCTTTTGGGAGGCCTGCTTTTCTTTTGCCCTTTTTTTTCCCCCCCATTTCTTTTTTTAAACCTATGTCTGGGATAATTTTCACCCACTCTGAAGATCCTCCAGGCTCTCACTGACTGAGAGAGAATGTGCAGCCGTGATTACTGCAGGGTGGTGCAGATTCATGCAACAACTAACAGTCTCAAATGCAAAGTTATCTATATATATAAATGAATGCAAGAACGCATTATATAAATATATGCTACATAAAATAATAAATTCAAATCTCTTATAATCCAAAGGCACTTTTCGTGGTGTTTAGTGAAAGGCACGCAAGCCTGTTACAGTGATGAAATCCAGCACAAGCATCTTGGCCAGCCGAGGGATCTTTGCAAACAATCCCAATCCCACCTCAGAACTCCTGAACCCGCTTCCTTTACGGCTTGCAAATATTTCACTTCTCCTGCCAGCTCCCCGCTCACTGCTGCACTAAAATGTTCTGTGGCAGGTTTGCTACTTTGCTAATCTATATTGTGCACAGACAGCAGCCCCTTGTCACAGCTTCCTGCAGGGTGGTGACACCAGCACGGCCACCACGTCCGACCCCTCAGGCAGCACTGCCATCCCAGGCCAAGCAAACCCCATCCAGAGGGTCACCCCATTTCCTGGGAACACCATCCAACAGCACCTCCTGCTCCCCAGCCTTCCTCAACCCTGCCAAGACAAACATGCAGCAAACCAAACCTTTTAGTAGGATAAATGGATACCCAGCAGTGCTCAAGCTACATTTACAGCAACTCAGTTACAGTCTGTATTTGTATTTATGGGATGGGAAATGAAGGGAAGACCACTGGCAGAGCCACCCACTGACTTTCATGCCCTCCCCCATACACAGAATTGAAATATTCTACTAATTTTGCACAAGGATTTCCTAATCCTTGAAGAGGTTGAAAATTTACTCTTTACATTTAGTCACGGAAAAAAAGAAATAAAACAAAAGCCCAAGGAATTCTTGCTGGTTTTTTGAAACACTTCACAGATAAGGCGTAACATCATTTTTAAGCAGTTTGAAAACACCCTGTTACTGTCTACAATTAAATAAATGTAATCACAGCCTAAGCTGGCCCTCCCGGCCATCTGTCTTTAAGGCAATGGGGAAAGAAGAGGCGCTACAACATGCAGTACTTTTTCTGGCTTTTAAAGTGTTTCTCCTTATTCAATATCTAAATTAAATCAAATGGAGTATACTAAGTAAGCCCATAAGACACAGCGCATGATGCAAGAGTCTTAAAATCCTTATCTACTGAGCACTCCAGCTTAAAGGCTGATGTTTTATGTTCCCCTGCAGCGCACGGGGATCCTGCTGGCTTGGCCAGACTAGGAAAATAAGCTTCGAATGACCAAATGCAACTGCAACTCGAAAAGTAGGAACCAAACCAGACACAACAAACCACAGAGCAGCCGCCCCAGCCCGGCCTGGGCTCACCCAGCGCTGCCGTTCCCTCCCGGCAGCGACCGACTTCACCTTCCCGGGCTGCTGATAAGATGCTCGGGATCCCAAACCCGTGAGTGGGGCCGTTAATCACGAGGTTTTCAGCCTGGGATGCTCGGGGTGAGGGAGGCAGGAAGCCGGCGTGCGCCGGCGGAGGCACAGATGCACGGAGTTGTGCAAATCTGCTGGAATTCCAAAGTTATGAATTCCCCGAGTTTCAGCGATTCTGAAGACGCCCGTGAGCCAAAACCCACAGTGCTGTCTGGATGTTCTCCCCACAGGTCCTGGGGCAGGGGAACCCACCCCACCACACCACCACAGCCCCCATGGGTATTTTAGGTCATTTTCTGCCCGTGAGCATCCTGCAGACAGCTCACAGGACAGTCATTCCCTGATGCTGTTTCCTCTTTATTCCAGTGTACCCAGGGTGGCAATAATGCTTTTTAAATCCCTGTGAAACAGATTGTATATGGCAAAATTAATGTCTAAATTAATGTCACAACTCTCCCAAGTATTTTCTCTGAAATACTTGATTTCTTGTGTTTATTATGCCACTTCTTTAAAATAGCGAGCGGTATCAGCTGTGCATTCAAAGCTTAATTGGTGAGACACAGATTTATTCTGATTTAGAACAGCCACTTAAAAGCAGTTTTGTATACATGGGCACAACTTTACCTGACCTCATTGATCCTGGGAAAGAAATGCGTGCTCCTCCAGGCTCATGCATCTGAATTTACCTCCCATGGCAGAAGCAGGGAGCACCAAGTACTGCAGGACCTATAAATACCAACTTCCAGTAACATGCAAATAAAATCAGAGTTCAAGTCCAACTCCACCATCTATCCTCCAGGTTTGTATTTGTTTCTCTCCTGAATGCATGTCATCAAAGCATAACTACACGTGAAACATCATTTTATTTGTCCAATAACAAGGGACATTTATCATAAGTAAGAGTTAAGTAGCTCAAATATTAAAACGGGAATAAAACTTGCTGATATCAGTGTTATAAATTAATACTAGTAGTTGATTAAGTCCAGCTGTTTTCTCAGACTTTTATTCTAAGTCAGACTGAGACTTTTTCACTAAATTTGTGTTACTAAATAATATAACTGACTTAAGTCCTTAGCTCTACCAGATCAATCACTTTAGGTTTTATTGTTAACTCATCTGCCCTACATTTGGCACACCTGCCCACAGAAACAAACCATACATTGTACCTTATTTCCTCCATAGAAAAGCTCTGTAATTTCCACCACATCTACTAAGTATGTTTGGAGGTCAAACTTCAGATCTCTTCCTTTGGGCTTTTTTTTCCCCCTTGTTACATTTCAAGTTATAAGCACCAGAAAACTGTTTCAAAAATGAAGGGGAAAAAAAAAAAAAAACAAAACCAACACTTTCTGAGCAGAAAAAAAAATCGTATTTCCTCTGGACCAGACATCACAGCTTGAAAAGGAAGAAAGGGAGAGGAAAAGAGAGAGAGCCAGTTCATGCTGCAGAGCAGCCGCTGGGCTGGAGCTGTGACGACAGCACTGGGACATCCTCAAATCCACACAGCATTCCAATAACGCAAAGCAAAGCACTGCCATCAGTGCAGCCAATCCAGGGCCATCCCAACCCTATGGGCAGAATGCATCTATTTGTAATTAAGAGATAAGCTGAATTTTAAACCGTGGTGGTTGTTTTTTAAATCTTCTAAAATCAACAGGAACTCAGCGCACAGCTCTCCAGCAGCACTTGGAAAAATTGAGTTCACAGCACTGAGGGCACAGGGGGAAGCCTGGCCTTAGCCAACATCCTTTGGCATGAAGAGATTGCCTGACATCAGCAGAAAGGATCAAACCACGCTCTGAGAAGTTCCTTAGAGATGCAATATAAAAAAAACCAAGTAATATTAAAATAATAGTGACTTATTCACACTAATAAGGGCTAAGGAGGACAGAGAGGGAGGGGGAAAAAAAAGAAAAAAGAAAAGAGACACCAGCCTACAGCAGTAGTAAAAAAAAAAAAAAAAAGTAATTTCAGGGCCCAAACCAACAAAATTCTTAAAAAATTAAAACCATTTCATAAAACAACACCACTACAAGCCCACCCAAAGCAGTGAGAAGCCATTTTTACCATTTCAATCAAACACAAAGCTGATACACTAACTTAAAGGATCAAGAGAAAATAAGATATGTGGGACGGCAATCTGAATGCCAAGTTTTACCCATGTGAGTTCAGTTATAAACGCTTGGAAAATGTGATTCCCTAACTGAGAAATAGCAGCTGTAGCATTCAAAGGTACTCCAGTAATTACTGGAATGCTCGCTGAAAAACTAGACAGAAGTTAACATCTTACTTACATTAAATACACATTCACCACAAATTAAAAGAGCCACAGAAAAGTAAAAAAAAAAAAGAACAAAAAATAACAAAACCAGAAAACAATCAGGCGAGCAGATGTTTTAAAAAAAGAATGGGGAAAAATGACAAGAGAAGGCCAGATGCTCATTTCTGGTGGTTGTCACAGTGCAATGAAGGTACCCCACACCACCAGCCTGCTCAAGTCACCAGAGCTCAACAGCCAAAGGGAGTCAGATTGTCACCTCTACATCTGTAAGTGGTAATTTCATCCCAGATACTGCAATAACACACTGCCTTAAAATCTCCGAAATGCTGCCTAGTCATCTGAGACAGGAGTAAAACAAGCAGCAACGCCAAGTGGAGCTGTCTGCTACTGCCTGAGGGACTCCTGGGTTTAGCAGCCGGGCTGGCATAAGGATTGTATTATCGAGGAGTGCCCTGCTCTGCTTTATTAAGTGCCAGTGAAGTGTCTATTGCACTCAGTGCCTGGGAAATACGGTGAGAAACGGCAACCACCAACCACCAAACTACAAATTAAGCTACTTGACCAATCTGCGCTCATTATCAGCCGCTGGTCCCTGGGAATAAACCGTTCTGGAAGTGAGGGGCTGGAGACGTTAGCAGAGTCGGGGGAGAGAACCTCTCTGCAGCGAGCAGAAAGCCCCAGGACACACCGGTAGGAGCAGCGAGTCCACAGCCAGGCTTTGGAAGGAGGTATCCGAGGAGAAGTTATCTGCAAAATGTGCATCACACTCTCCTGGCTCTCTTCACACCTCCCCCTTCGCATCCCCACTCCCATGCACCTTCGCGTCTATTCCCACACTTCTCTCGCTACCCACATCCTGAACATATTTATGTTGTAAACATCCATTTGGAAGCACTCGGCAAGCCTGTGGCACACAGGAGGATGCTGCTCTGAGCTTCAGGAGGCAGCCAGATCGCCATGACCCCTCTCTGCCTCTCCCAGCTGCACAGGAGGTGGACGAATTACTTGGCCCTCACACTTATCTTTTATCCACTCAGGATCCAGATTATTGCCTAATAAAACTTCACAGCAAAGCTATCAAAAATTAAAGGGATATCTCCCTTCCTACATAATGATTTGTCACCAGCCAGACCTAAATCAGGATTGATGAGGTTCATGGTGCCTTCCTTTTTTTTTTTTTTTTTAATTTGGCAGAATTTCCTGATTTTTTTTTGCAGCCCTTCTCACTCCTTACTGACACAGAATTTCTCCTTCAGTGCTCCAGACCTTACTTCTTTATCAAGATGAAGTAAGAGGCGAAAGGCAGCTGAGCCAGCAGAAATGTTCCCACTGTCCTTCAGGAAACACAGAAGAGTCCAAGTAGTTGGTATGATTCAGAACTAGTGGTAGAAAAAGGACAAACCAGATTACAGCAACAGAGGACTCCATCCAAAACCTGCATCCAAAGAGACTCCTGCTAACATATGGTGGAAATGTGACTTTTTGCAAATATCCTCCGCAGAAGCCAATTCCTCTCCTCCACCCAAGCCACATCCAATAGCTCTAGTAGAGCGAGCTGTTACTTACACGTATTAGTCAGGATAGGCATCAGCCATGATACCAATTTTAATCCATCTAGCTAATGAGGAATCTGCCATCTAGTTAACATGCTCAGACCCTCCAGAGAAATTAAAATCCACCTATTTAGGCTGCTCTCTCACTGAGCACTGCCCATCCCAGAGCATGGTGGCTGCTTTTCCCATCGTCGTGTCCCACGCTCCCTCTGCAGCACCAGCGCTGCTCAGCTCCACCAATACAAAGGAAAAGCACCTGAAGCAGAATTGCACTGAAAAGACAGAACTTGGAAAGAATGCGTTAGCAACTTCAATCCAAATATAAAATGCATTTAAAGGTCATAATTTGCATAACTACATCTCATGTTTTTTGTTGTGCGGGGTTGTTGGTTTTTTTTTTCTTTTTTAAATTGCTCTATCCTGGAAGGTGCAGAGCACCACTGCTTCTCATTTAAAGTTTTGACAACTCTTAGAGCTGCTCAGTGCATGGCAGGAGCAGCTCTGCAAGGCATCCTAGGACCACACTAACAGGTACACAGCATTAATAGAAAAAACCTTTTCAAAACACAGACTAATGGAAGGAGACACACTGCACCATTATCACATGAGGACATGGCAGGGCTGACACAAGAGTTTCACTTTCTTGTGATGCAGTCTTGGTAGTAGATTCAGAAAAGCAACAAGATGCAACCAGTCGTAACAGGAAAAGCTCAAAGGGCCAGAAAATGCCCCAACAATTGTAATAGGTTTTTTTAATCCTTTTGTTCACTTGGATCAACAGCTGCTCCAATCTGCATCCAACAAGGATGCTACACTGATCCCCTAAACCTTCATCCCCAAACCCAGACCCACTCCCATGAGAAAGTGTCATATTTTCCTTGAAAGGATTGTAACTGGCAGAGTAGCAGGTATGAGGAATGCCCTCTTCAACCGCAATGAAAATCGGAGATGCTGGAACATTCAGCTCCTGCTTCCTGCACAAAATTAATTACAACGGCCAATCTGTGCTGCTGCTTAGTCTGCAGGAGAAAAGATGAAATAGCTAAATTGATATCATGGCAAAGGAAGGGCTCATCACAGCAATGTCTGAGGCTGAAGTGGAATTCTGCCTTTGCCTGAGCTACAGAAGGGAACTCTAGAGATGGCTGAAAACTGTGGCTACAAGCCTGCAGCTCCCCCAGCTTGTATAAATGTGCTTGCAGAGATCAATGTGCTCAGAGTTGGGTTCAGAGGCTGAATGCAGCTCTATCACCATTAGCACCTGACTGACGATTGACAAAAACCACACACCACCTACAAAGGCATTGCACAGACCCAAGTATGTGGGAAATGCAGGCTTCCCCAAAACCCTCTGTAACATCTCAGACGTTTTCCCACATTTAAAAAAAAAACTCAAAAAACAAAACAAGATCAAGGTTGCAGTATCTGTGTTAAATGCATTTCCACGGCATCTGCTTGCATTCCTTTTGAAAGTTAAGAAACATTCTGTTTATTCTGGATTGGGCACAAGATCTTTCTCCCAAAAGCGAGTTCCTCCCAGTGTGGGACCCAGAGTCCAACTATTAACCCAGCTTTGCCACGTTTGCCACTAAACCATGTCTCTAAGCACTACATCCACACATTTTCTGAACACTTCCATGGATGTTGACTCTACCACCTCTCCTGGCAGACCGTCCAGTGCCTGACCTTCCTTTCAGGGAAGAAACTTTTCATAATAACCAAATTACACTTCCCCAGCACAACCTGATGCCATTTGCTCTTTTCCTGATGCACTTTTCTAATAACCTTCAACCCTACAACACACACCTGGTAAGAACTGCTGCCTTTCCAGCACTGACCCCTGCAGCCTCCCCATCCTACTGGCTCCAAGGGAAGGAGGATGAAGCTCCCCACTCCTGGTCCCACTTACCAGGGTTCTTTGCACGCCCCAGGATGAGAAGTGGCTCCATCCAGTGAAGCAGCATTGAGAATCAGAGCAGGGACAGTCCAAACTCTCCAGGGTGTTCTGGCAGGAGCAGATCCACTCACAGCCTCAGGCGTAGCGAGGAAAACCCACAGGTTCCCTTCGCTGCAAGGCGTGCTTTGCTGTGCGTTCTTGTTTGTTTGTTTTGAAATATTCTGGCAGTGGAAACAGAGTCACTGTTTTGTTTTTCTCCCCCACATATGCTATATAATTTTGTCTCTAGCACTCACTTCTTGCTTATTACTCAGTTGCCTATAGTCTGCCTCTCTCAGAGGAACGCTAGCTGTGTTTGTCCCCAAACTGTATCCTGATCCAACTGCTTTGTGTCATCCCACCAGCTCAGGGAGCAACAATCAAAATATTTGTACTAGGATGCAATGCAGAGAGATGGGCATATAAGTTACTTCAGAGCAAAGCTGACCCACAATGCTGAAGGGTGTGCAGAAGTGTTTTGGCTACTGAACTCAGGAAACACGACATGAAAAGAGGGAGTAGTGCTACAAACAATACCAAGGCTTTGTATGTGCCAGATACACTGCTAAGAAAATACCACATTTCAGCTACACAACACAGCCAGTCCCCCTGCAAATGACTGCACATCATGACCACGCTTCCAGCAACATTTAAATATGGCAATAAATTAATACAGGACATCCCAACTGGCCATGGGTCACAGTCATCAACAAGTAGGTCAAACTAATTCTGGAAGGCTATGAGAGGGACATAAAATAGTGTGTGGCAGCAGTCCGAGGCAGGGATGAAGCAATCCCCACTTCAGCTGATCCAAAAGCACTGACACAAGCCCAGGTGCCAAAGGGATCCAGGACCAAGCCATTCCCAGTCTACGCAACTCGCCTGCCATCTCAGCAAGTTACAATTAACTTCCCAGACAAAACGCAAATACATTAAAAAAATACCCAAGCCAATTAAGACACAAGTGTTTAAAGACATGAGTAGTAATTACAAATGCATTATTCATACCTAATTTACAAGATGAACTTCTTTCAGTAAAATATTAAACTGTTTACATGCATTCAGGAAGACAATTTCCCAGCCCTGCGCGTCCTGCTCTGGAGCGGTGACTATTGCTATGCAACAACTCCACGGACTTACAGTGTACACTATGGAGTAATCAGAAAATGTTTGACCTCAGATATCTACTTGACCCCACAGAAATGCAGACTCGCTCGCTATAAAATCCTAAACAATGGGGCAGACAAGGTCAGAGGGTCAAAGCAAGTATTAACAGGTCATTGTGCAACCCACTTGGGAGCAATTACTTCTGGTCACGGCTAAGTGGACACTTGATTGAATACCACTAAGACAGCTCACATCCCACAGATAACAATCCTCACAGCGATTAAGAATTAAAGCCCCCATGATTCAGCCTTTATTACTCAAATGAACCTAACTATTCCATAAAAAACTCTTGGTATATGCATGATGCAAGGTCTAAATTGAAATGCCACCTCATTAAACAATAATATCTAATTTTATCTAAATGAATTTTCATGAAAGTACGCCACACAGCTCAGGAATTTTTAAAATGAATTATCACAAGTGATACATAATTTCACCAAAACTGCTGCAGGAAAAAAAAAAATTAGCTTCAGGGATGAAAGGGAAACATCTATGCTGAATGAAAATTGCACTTCTTTCTGCAAGCAGAAAGGGTAAAAGGGGGCTTCAGGGCTTCTGCCAGACAATAGAGGCAGATTTTAATCAAATCAACACCTTTCTGCTATGTCAGGTATGCTCACCCTACCCCAGTTAACAGCAGCACCGAAAACACGTGTTGAGAATCACTGCACACACAGGCCACCTTCAGAAATGGGGATGTCACCTCCACACAGCCCCTAAAATTGGGGTTTATTATCATAAACTGTTAAAAGAGCCACCCTTGACTGACCATTAACTGGCCTCTATTTCCTCAGCTGAAAACAGTTTGTACATCCCCTCCTGAGGGTGAAAACCCTGGTCTGACACCTGCAAGCCGTTTAGGAGCTCCTAATTATTTTACAAAAATGAGCCGCACAGATAAGACGACTGCTCTAAAAGGGTTTCCATCAGGAATCACTGAAAGAAAAAGGAAAAAAGGTAAGTGGATTTCATTTTTAGCCTATTTATTTATGGATTCCATAAGCAGAGGTGGCAGGACCCACTGCCATATTGGTAAAAAGCAAAAAACCAATGCCATCACCCTAAGGTGCTCACAGCCTCGTTTCTAAAGCTTCATACGTGACTTTTTCCAAAGTCTCTCCAGACCTCCCTTATCCAGCTAGTTCTTGGAATATACTCAGAATATACTCATAAAGCCCCTGTCTTCTTGCTATGGCAATGCCTTTCATAGGAGAAGAGGACCAAAAACCCCAAAAGACAAAAAACAGATACATTTTCCAAGCTAAGAAGCCCAGCATAAACCTGTGGAGAGGAACAGGTTGCACAGATGCTGGTGCACGACCAGAGCACGTGGAAGGCTGGGTAAGGCCATCAGGGAAGTGATGCTAACACAAATTTGGGCCCTTCTGGGGATGAGCTCCTTTGCCCCTTCCCTGCTCCGCCCCAGCAGCAAAGCCAGTGCCTCGGGATATTTAAGAGCACTGCATATGCAGACACTGGGATGTGCAAAATTATGCATGCATGTTTGGAGGCCATTTTAGAGCCCGGCTCATGAGTCATACAGAAAGTAGATCAGGAGAAAAAGAAAAGTTTTAAGATGCGTCTTTTTGTATTCTTGCCACTGCAGCATGGCTTTGCTCTTTTCCCCCCCTTTTCTTTAATATTGAAACTCTCGTTCTGCAGCTGTTGGAAAATTCCGAGTTAAACCAGGAGTCTTTTACATTAGTGCTAATACCGTGACAGTCAGCTGATAACATTTCAGATATGCAAAATCCAAGCCTGTCAGGCTGGTGTTCACCACCGTTGATTATTGCACAGGAGCACACGAGGAATGAAAAGCTGCGTGGTTGCTTCTCCCTTGTCCTGCTGCCAGCGAGGTGTAATAATGCTATTATGAAAAGCAAACAGGGATGAACTCTGCTCAAACGGTGGAGCCTGAGTTGAGAAATCAATTCCTGCATCAGTCATGCCCCCACAACAAGAGTAATGCTGTCACAAAGTTCATCAAGCCCTCAAGATCCTCACCCTGGTTTACCATATTTTACATATTTCATTGGCACTGAATATTCATATTGTGGCAGTTTCTGGAGACCAACTAAAGCTGTCTCTGTGGAGAAAAAACAGCCCTGGAGTCCAGCCACCAGCTGGAGCTCCCATCAGGAGGTCCATGCTTGGTTTTCCTCTTTTCCATGGACTTTCTGCCCAGCTGCACATCCCCTGTACCTCTGCTTGCCCAGCTCTAGGACAAGGATCTCATATTCTCCTACCTCATGGGGGACAACATGTGACAGATCCCAGTGCCCTGTTTCATTGGCAGACAGTGCTGCTGGGTGCTATAAAAGCACATTGCAGATGAGAGTCCAAAAATAAGATGAATTCCCTAAGACAGGCCCCTTCATACCCAATAGGGCTGTAAATGGGAAACAGAAGTGCTGCCAACAGACAGGGACTAGTTGAGCTTTGCGGCACTGATGCACTGAAGAGGTACTGATGACTCTGGGATACAGGAAGGTGGTTAAAATGGGGTAAAACTGAGGAGAGCTGGGAAAAACTTTGTCTCTGCAAGAGAGAACAAAGCCATCAAAGGATGCAAAAGCAGTCTGAAGTCAGAGTGGTGCTTTGCCACCAGAAACCCAGTGGTTCTCATGATAGAGAAAGCTTGGAAAATAACGATACACATTAAAAAAAATAAAAAGATGAGGCAAGAAAATACAAGAGAACTCACTGTGAGCACCAGTTGAGTCAGAGAAGGGCAGGATTCTGAGACATCAGGAAGGCAACACCACCTGGTCTCACCACCTTGGAGTTATGGGGAAATTACTCACCAGGGATCCCTTGACCATGCTGTGCAGTGTGTAGTCCCTTCCTATTTCCTAATGCTCTCCAAACCACTTAAGCATACCATACATAAAACACAAAGCTGAGTTATTACAGTCAGCCAGACCAAAATCTGTGGGGTGGTTCAATGACTCTCTGACGTGCTTCTGATGAGGAAGGTGAATGAATGGGAGAAGTCACACCCAAGTGAGCAAGGACAGCAGTGCCTCAGAGCACCAGACCATTGCAAAGGGGATGCTACCTGGTATGAATCTGGGCACAAAGATGATTTTCATGGCTCTGTTTGTTTTTCGCTTTTTTTTCTATTTGCTGTTGTTTCGTTTGTATGTCCAGGAATTTCTTCTTGAATTATTAAATGCTGGATTATTCCCTGATCTTTTTCTGCATGCTGCACTGTAGACTGCCTCCTGTCCATCCCATGCTCTCCCCTGCACTGTCTCTTCGCCAGGAATTCAGCACCTAGTAAAAATGAAACAATCAGCAGAACTACCCTGATTAAAGTTTGGAAACCCACTCCCTGCCTGGAGTTTCTCCTGGGGCAGGGGAGAACATCCCCTGCCTGCATGCTTCAGCTGCACCACCCAACAAAGATCATTGAAACTGCTCTGAACAGTCACATCCACACACCCTGTGCTGAGGACTGCACCCAAGCTGGACTCTAAGCACAGCCCTGCTGTCAGGTAACTCACATGTGAGTTTTTCAGAGAAAAGCTGACACTTTTGTAGAAGGACTCACACGATTTTAACCTCCCCAGCAGCAAATCAACACCTGCAAACCACGACATTCATCTGCCCGTGCAGATTTGGAACTCAGGCAAGTGGGCACATAGGGGTGACATATGGGTGATGTCCAAATTCAGCAGGGGTGAGCAATGACACATTTGTTTCCGTCCCCTCGTTTAGCAACTGGAAAAATCATTGCAAAGGAGGCCACGTCCTGGAGCCATGGCTGGAGGTGAAGGATCAGCACAGGATTGCTGCAGAGGAAGGAAATCAAGAAGGAAATGGCTGGGCCAGATAAAATCCCAGTTCTCACTCTTGTCAAACAGGAGGTTTCTGCTTCAGGAACAGATGGGAAGAGAATCCACTCCATGGCTAAGCCAGAGGAGGTAGAGGAGCCTGAAATAAAGTCCCTTTGACTTCAGCTCTGTGTCTGACAGCCTGACTCAGTCATGGACCCAGCAGATAACAGGGGACCATTCATCAGCTCAGCCAACACACAAAGGCAAGAATTTCCCTTCTTAAAGAGATTTAATGATAGAGCTTTAGAAACTGGTTAAAGTAGAGAGACTCAGAGTGAACACACTAGGGATGAGACCCAGTGGGCTGCTATTAATATTTCCCTGAAGCAGACACTCCGGTTTGCAGTATTGGAAGGACACAATTCCAAGAGCTAGGCACGTTCTTCAAGCAAAACACTGCACAGCTGCAGAATTAGAGCTGAGTTCAGAGAAAAGTTTTTCACCCAATCTAGTCAAATGGACTACTAACTTTTTTTTAAAAATCCCAAACAGAAAAAACTGACCATGAATGCTTGTCTTCCTTGGTATACTAAAAAAAAAAAAAAAAAAAAAAANTATACACAATATATACAACTAACCAGCTGGCTGGGGATGTCAGCCAATTCTCTGTCCAGGAAAGATTTTTTTTTCACATCTTCTTTTGAAAATTGAAAATTAAACCTCACTCCATAAGGACAGGCAGTCAAAGAGGAAGCCTGCAAGTGCTACCACACTCATCACCCAGAGCTGCATCCTCTTGTGCCAGTGCATCCTTCCAAAACACACCCCACCTCTGCCATCCTGCCCGCAAAGGGCTGCAGATGCTGTGCCTTTTCTAGGGTGAAGCAGTTGGGAGCAGAGAAAAGCAGCTTTCAGCTCTGCAGCTTTTTTCCTGTTCAGCTCCCTGCAACACTTGCCTTCCTTTTTGGTACAGAATACTTCAGTTGCCTGGAGCTATTCTAGTTTATACTGGGCATTCAGAAGCCCAACATCTCTCTTGCTATTTTTGCTCATGGCTACCTAGGCAAGCAGCTCATGTACTACAGAGAAGCACCTTCTTAATGAAGCAACTATGAGATCAATGTTGTATGACTTCCAAGAGCAAAACAGTTTACAATTAGCTGAAGGTCTGGTATTTGACAGTTTTTTATGGCTCTTTTACAACTGTTTGCAAATCTTTTCTTCCTTTAAATTATTCTGAGAAGTGTTAGGGGAAAGCCAAAAGTTATTTTGTGCAAGCATGTGTCTACTTGCATGAATCCAAAAGTCTTTTTAATTTAAAACCACCATTACAAACGCCTGTATTTACATGATAGTTGTTTATGTAATGCTCTGAAGAAAATCTAAATGAAGCACAGAAGCCAATGCTAATGCAGAAGATGGTGGGAGTTAATGAACATGCTCCTGGGGCAGTCCAGGAGATGGCAAGACTTAAAGCCTGTGCCATAAAGATTCAACAAAAAGACTACATCTCTCAAATTCTGATACAACCTCCACGTGTGCATAACCTGTGATTTTTAGCCTCCTCATCTGGATTCCTGTGATGTTCAGGACCTCTGTTCACATATTAGTCCAGCATCAAAAAAAAAGTCAGATTTATAAGGATACCACCCCCAAAATTCAGTCTTCCTCTTGAGATTCGGAGCATTTCAATAAATGAAAGCAAACACAGAAATTAAACTCAGAAGTCTCTCTTCAAGCAGGCCTTTTCTGACTCCACGCCTCTCTTCCTTTCATTCATGGCATGTGAACCTTTCAGTACTCCTGAATCCAAGTCACAAGTCTGGAACAATCTGACTTCCAAAGCGGGGCAGCAGCCCAGGTCTTGGCTCCCAACAGCAGAGCACAGCCCCCCACCTTCACCTCAAAGCATCACCTACTGCAAGTGAAAGCACAAGAGAAAGCATTCACAGATAAAAAGCATGTTCTAGCCTGAGGCCTGTCAGCATGGCACATGCCTAAAGAGAAAAATGAATCTGCATGATAGAGACTTGAAATGCAGGTGCCTGGATGGCAAGAGGATTTCCAAAAGGAGGCTCATGTATGGTAAAAGAAAAGAAAAAAGGGATCTCATTTGCAAGAGAAGGCAGGACAAAAACCAAAGCTACACCTGTAAGAAACAAGTTTCTTTGCCAGATGCAGTAAGAAGGTTGTACCTTCATTTGAGACTCCAGCCAAAAAGATTAAAGCCATTTCCACCCTCACCCAAATCACCAAGGAGACCAAACCTTCTTGAGCTTTTAACTGCACTGAAGTCAGAATTGAGGGAGGACTGAAGAGAATCCTCTCTCTCCCAAGCCCCAGATCACTATCACAGTTCCACTGTGTCCTCCCTGCTGCTCCCTGCCCCCTTCCCCTGTCCCAAGGGATGGAGCAGCTCCCAGCCAGCACACCACACACAGCTGGGGCAGCATCTTGGTGGACAAGACACCCTGATCCATGCCAATGTTCCCTTGTAATCATGCCCATGGTTTGGCAACACCATGCCCACAACCCAGACTGATGGCATGCAAGATCCTACATCTTCCAGGGGAAGCTGAGCTCCAGCTCACAAAGTGCCTCCAGCAATGGGGAACTCTACCAAGTTATGTACTCTGATGCAAGTTTGGGGTTTTTTAAACACCTGAAGAAAAAAGAGAGAGAAATCAATCCAGTAATCCTTGTTGATTATACTCACAGTAATTATACTTGTGTTATGCCAACACTATCTTCAGTCTTCAGATTGGAGATAGCTCAACTGCCTCATGGATGAAACAAACCATAGGTTTTAAGCCACTAGAAAAAGGACAGTAGGTGTGGAAGGTGTTTTGGGGATGCAGGACAGGCAGAGCAGCTGGACGCTGGTGCTATCTGTAAAACCACTCTGCTCCTACTTGGGGCAGAAAAGATAGCCCAAACTCTCCTCAAACAATGCCTTCCATGAAAGCAGAGCAGCCAAGGTGCAAGGACACAGCAGAGCAGAGCAGGGGCCACAAGTCCAAGGCAAGATGAATATGGCAGTGTGCCAGGATGATCTGATGAGGCTCTCACTGAGCAAAACAAGGCATTTTATGCAGCTTCAACACCTTTGCTGTGGGGACCTGCTGTGTCCCCCAGGGCAGCCAGTCCCTGGGAGCCCAGGCAGGTGCCAGCTGGGACCTGTCTGTGCCTGGCATCACATGTGCCACCAGTGGGGGATAGACACAGCCCTGTGCCACCCAGCCCCTCTGCTCCTGCTTCTTCCAAGCTGAGCAAAAAGGTAAGAACAACAAAACCCTCATCCCGACTTACCTCTCTGTGCAGCCAGGTGTTGGTAGGGTTACTAAACTTGTAAAATCTATATTTTTCCTCCTAGATGAAGACTTTACATTCACATCAGCAAAGAAATGCCCGAAGTTTAGAGGGCTTGATCCAAGAGCTACCATCTTCCAGCCCTTACAGGAAGAACATCCAACTTCCTAAATATTTGAATATATATTTTACAATGTAAGCACATTGTGTGGGATGAGAGAGAACAGTCACCACATCACAGTTTGCTCAGCTGGATCCTGCCCAGCTGTGGGATCACCAGTGAGCAACAGATAAATTTCAGTCCTGTTCTGACATTGGTTCCTCCTGTTGCTTTTGGCGTGTTGCTTAACACCCAGCATGTCCAAGTTTCATCACTTTATATATACATACATAGATCTATGTATACATACATACTGCAGGAATCATATTTATTCAACCTCCTACAATGTTCAAGAAAGCACTGAATTATGCTAAAGCAGTTGAAAGTGAGGAGCTCTATCAGAGACCAAGATCAGGAGCCTCGAGAGAACAAGCAGTGATTTCACATCAGCCCGCAGAGCTCTGGAGTGAGCAGCCATTGCCAGCCTTTGAAAATCAGGACCCTTCTGAGAGAGCTTAAAGACGGGTGAAAAACACTCAAGATCTTTGGAGGAAAAAAATATATAAATATATATGATCAGAAGACACCACAGCCAACCCAAAGCACTTATGGGCAAACCACTGATTTGCAATTCCAAACCACTTTTCCGCCCAAATCCTCCGCTCACTATCTTATCTGATCTTCTCTGAGGGAATCCCCCAAACCATCTCTGCTTCAGAAAGGACCTCTCAAGCTGTGCTCTGTGCACTTCTTAGCACTGAAGGTTTGTGCAAAATGCTGACAAACTAACAGCACTTTTGTGCACTGTTGCCTTTTTTTGTAGGGCTTTTTTTTGTTCTGGCAAGATTATCCTTATTGGGCAACCAGGCTCTGCTCTCTTAAAGGCTGCCATACCCCACACAGGCACACACCTTTACTGGCCACATGTTAATATTAGCATAAAATAAATTTTAAGGTGGACGTGATCTGTATGAACACTGTAACAAAAAAAAGCTGCTTTACTGACCTTCAATAAATGTTTTAAAGCCAGCAACCATGGGCAATTCTGCTTAGTGGCTCAAAACCAGGCATGTTCTGCTACAATGGTAAAAAAAACTGCTAAGAAACACCTCAGACCCACTGCAGCACACCAACAGAGGCGTCATGTTGAAGCAGACTGAAGACATTGATTCTTCTCATTAGCAAAACGTCCTACATTAGATGACCTCAGCATTTCACAAACATTACATTTAAATCCTCCAGCGGTCTCTTAACATGGCAACCTTTTCCCATTCCCACTTTGTAGACAGAAGCACAAAGAGGTGGAGGACATGGTGTAGCAACAGTTATGAAATAACAAAGTCTCAAATTTCTGACAGCAAATTTAAATTTGCAGGCTTCACATTAATGCCTTTCATCCAAAAATATTTTCTCTGAAATCAGTAGGAAAGTAAGAAGGCTCCCTCCCTCACCCCTTGTTATCCTGCCTTCTTGGAAGGGAAAAAAAATAAGAAAATACCTTCAATTTGCAATCAAAATCCTATCAGCAAACAATTTTTGAGGAACACTACATGGAAACACACCTGTTTTAACTGGGGATGTCAAAAGCCCAAAAAAAAGTGTCACAGAATAATGATGCTTTTTTTGAACAATCAGTATCAGTCTGTTCCTGGCATTAATTTTGGAAATGGTATAGCTAATATGACAGCTATGATTTGGAGCCTTCAAAAGGCATAAGCTATTGGCATTTTAAATACATTACACACAAACACGCACGCACCCCTACACCCACACTAACTCTGCAGATTTGTTCTGCTCCTGTCTGCTGGCTCTTCTGCGTCTACTCCACAACAGATTGTTTCCTTCCCTCATCCCAGTTTTTTCCTAAGGGGGCTTTACATCAGGCACCCAAATAAAAAGGGTTCAAAGAGACCTGCATTACCACAGCACACAGCACAAGGGATCCTCTGCGACTCAATGGACACAATCAAGGCTTCCAATTAAACTATTACCCAAAAAGGTGTGGGTGGCTTATTACCAAAGACAGCATTTATTTTAAAAAATGGAGAGTACCATTAGAAACACCTAATATAACTCTTATTAACTTATTTGAATCTAGTTGTGAGCACATTGGGTTTCTAAGTGTCTGCTAACATAGCATTCTGTTTGCCTAATTAAGTTTTCAGTAGGTAAAGCTATAGCTCTCACATTAATATAGGGAACTGAAAAAAATCACATATAAACCAATGCTGAGCTTGATTTACCTTTATTGTGTAAGGATTTGCTACGGGCTTTTCAACAACTGCTAACTAATTTTCCATCAAAAAGCACAACTGCTGTACAAATTCCCATTCCAGCCCAAGTGATGGGGATGATGGACTCGCCCCAAATTATAAACCCTCCAGGCAATCCCTACAGCACTCCCAGGCCCTCTGGTTTCCCTCATCACTTTTTCCCTTTGCCAGTCCACGTTCTGAACCTTGAGCTTATTCCCTCAGCCGTGCTGCTAAGCAGTAATGCTCTAGCTGGGGAGCATCAAGCAGAGGAAAATTACCATTAGCCAAAAAAAATTAATCTTAAGAGGCTTAAAAGAAATCTCAGGGAATCAACTCCGATCTCCATGACAAATAATTAGCAAAATAAAGATAAAATACTGAAGCATCTCAGCTTTCCGCTACATTCCAAAGTGGCTTATTTTCTCCCTAAATTTTACTCCTGCTGCATTTAAAATGCTCACTTGCAACTCCCAAAAAAAAAGAAGAGGGGGGGAAAAAAACCCAAAAAGCAAACAAAGACAGAGTGTTTTGCCCAAAAAGACAAGATTTCTGCCTGGCCAGTCCCTGTACCCAGCCCTGCTCCAAGCAGGGCCCCCAACCCATGCCCCACGAGACCTGCTCATGGGGCGAGCACTCCTGGAACAGGCCCATATTACAGCATTAATATAATTTACAAAATGGTTAAAAATCAGAATGTTTTTGCTTCGTGAAAAATAACACACTTAATGCTTTTCATCTGGCACATAAAATTTACAATACCTCCAGGAACATTTTCTTTGGTTAAATCAACACTATTGGTACTTTTTTAGCCTATAAGCATATTACAGCCCTAGCTTTTTATGGGTTTTTTTGGTTGTTGTTTTCACCCATTGTAATAAACTTTTCAGAAACAGAAATTATCAACAATAAAATGCATTCCCATGTCAAACAATTTTAACTACTGCTCTTAAAACAATAATAAAAAAGGCGGGGTTGGGGAGGGGAGGAGGATTGGCTTCAAACCTGACTGGTACAGAAACTATCTATGCAATTAATATAAAGTAATCGTCAGCGCGGCCAAACTCGAGCGCTCAGCGCAGAATTGTTTCCATGCGGCTTGCAGCAGGCAGCCGCAGCAGATGTTGGCTGTTAAAGGGCGCAGACGACACAGTTCATGACTCCTGGGAGGCGGCTGCGGCACATCTGCAGCGCACGGAGAAGGCGAGCGCAGGAGCGCGGCACACACAGCGAGGAGCGGCGGGGCCAAGCAAGCCGAGCCGAGCCAAGCCGAGCCGAGCCAAGCCGAGCCGAGCCAGCCTCCTTCCGTGCCGAGGCTAAAAATAGAGGAGGTGTTTGTTTGCTCCGGCGCTGGAGCGGAGCATCCCGGGCGCGCCGGGTTCGCGGCGAGCGGCAGGCGCTGCCTCCGAGCGCCGCTCCGCACGCCCGCTCCTCATTAACTGGGCGGCGATCCAAGTTCATCTGGGCCCCGGAGAAAGGCAATGCTTGTGTTTAGACCGCACAATACTGACATAACATTAACAGATTTACATATGCAAAACTGTGAAGCAACAGGCATTCCCCCTCAATTGACCCACAGCTTGTAGTGGCTGCCGAGTTATTCCCTGCTTAGGCTCCGTAACCAAGTGGGCGTCATGCGACTACCATCTGGGTACCACTTATTTAAAGCTGGCAGTCTCTCTGTAATAGGCAAGCTGGCAATAAGCAGGAAGGGAATAAATTGCATCATTTAGTTAACATCCACTTGCTTTGCGGCTGTTAAAAACCCATGACTGAATAATAATTTGGTTATTTCTTTTGCCAGACAATGCTGTCAGCCAAAAACGTACTACGCATGCTGCAAAACGTCAGCTTGCAAAATTTCCACTTTAAAAATAAATTAAAGAAATTTGCAGTATATTAGGAGCTAAGAAGTTTTTCTAATGCTAGCAACTCAAAAGCAATCGAGCTCTGAAAATAAACATGCACTACTGTAGTCACCAGATTCTGCTTTTCCCTAAAATCTTCTTTGTTTTTATCAGCCACCCACCCCAATCCAATAAATTCACCAAACATCACCAACCTGGCCTGTTACAAACATAGGAACTGGGATTTGCTTGCAGGAATGCTTGCTAGATCCCAACACGTCTCCATTTCATGCTACCCACTGCCCTTCTCATCTTTGCCTTAATTCGTAGATTTTATCATTTCCTTCTGTCTGACAACTGCTTTCACACAAATCAGTATCAAAGAAAGTGGCTGAAACCAGAGACCACTGAAATACAGCTAGAACGTAGCCTTTGTTAAAAAAACAAAAAAGGAGGAAACAAAGAGCTTTTGAAGTGGGTTTCTCTTTGGGGCTCTTTAGTTTGCAGAAAATTAAGTTACCAATAGTAATCAATTTTTTTTTGTCCCAATTTGCTCAAAATACAGCCTATGCACACATATCTCAACATCCATCTCTCCTCAGGACTAAAGGGAAAGCCCATGCTGAGTGCACTTTTATACTGCAGGGATAACAAGGCTTTGCATTATACAATGGGAAAAGTCAGAAGAAACGTTTCCAGTGGGATTAATGGTGAGGATGAGCCCAGAGCACAGTCCACAGGTAACAGTGTTCTCAGCATCTCCGCCTCCCACAAAACCAGGCTCGCTCCTCCCTCGTTACATTTTGAAGGGGCATCAGGGACTCTGAAGTGCAGAAACAAGACAACCAACAGTTAGTGGAAAGCTGAGTTCATTAGGAACTCACTTCCCGTGATGGAGAAGAGCACAGCAGAGCAGAGCCAGGCTGCCACACACCTCTCACATCCCTGCAGCAATCCCTCCAGCACCCACTGGGAATGGCACAGAAACACCACACAGCTGGGCATGGACACTCCAAAGGGAGATGGGACACAGCAGTCCTCCCCTGCCCATCACTGCCATGTCCCCAAGCAGGGCTGAGGCACTAGAGCAGAGTCTAACAGGCAGAGGTGCCAAAGTCCACACCGTGCCATGCTGCTGATGGCAGGTACCTCCAAGAGCACGTGTGGATTCAACACAGGTGACCCCTTTCACAACCCAGCAGCCATACAGCACAGCCCTGGTGCAATAGGACCTTCAGCACCCATCTCAAAATCCTTCCTGAGCTAACACACACAACAATTGTTCACTAAAAAAAAAAGAATCATTTGGAAAAGGAGCTTTCAACAGACTTCCACAGCACTGCACAGCTCTTGCTGCTCCATCTAAGATGCTCAGCCAGCCCAAGGCAGGCAAGGAAATACAGGACCCATGGCCACACACAGCACTCCACAAGGTGGGACCACCACTCTGGAATACAGCAGACCTAAAGGCCAGTGTAACAGCTTGCAGGCTTTACAAACAGGAATGAAAGTAAGATGGAAGAAAAGGATTTCAGTTGACACCAACCTGACAAGACAGTGGCCAACGAAGGGTGAGAGTAAAAAAGAGAACAGAAACCGAGGGCAGAGAGAATCTGTCAGAGGAAGTGTGATGCCAGAAACTGTTCCAGGACCCTATGGCTGGATGCCAACTCAAAGCCTCAAAAAAAAAAAAAACACAAACAAAAAAAAACAACCAACCAAACAAAAACAAACAAACAAAAAAAAAAACCACACACACAAAAAAAATAAAAAAGAAAAAAATCAATAAACCAAAACACCAACAAAACGCTACAGAGCCCCTAAAACCTTCCTGATTAAAAGATCTGTGCAGGCTGAGGTATGTCAAGTCATACTTGTGCTTGCTGTGCCTGCTCCACCACTCTCACCCAGAGGTCTCAGCTTGGTATACTTCTCTGGAGAGGAGACCCAAGGCATCCAGTAACTTTGGCAAGAAGAGATGTGCATCCCCTAAAGCATTTGTGTAACTCAGAGTGTTTGAAAAGCTCTGCAGTGCTAAGCCTTAGCACTGTTAATTGTATACACCATACCCAAGATCATCAACCCAGTAACGTTGTCACCCATGTGGTACGTTACTATATGGGCAATCTCCCTAATTATTCTTGAGTTATTTTTTCCAGTAGATCTACAAAATTATCAGCATAAATCTCAAAACATTTACCAGTCAACAAACTCAGCACAACAGACATAAGCTTGGCCCTGACAAATAAAAAGACTAAGGAGAATATATTTATTTGTAGCAAATGTCCTTTCCTATAACCATCAAACAGATTACAACTGCATTTCTTTCCTCGCACTGCACCCTGGGATCCAGGCATTTAACTAGCACACACTACAGTGCTGGATTAATCATAAATAGAATATATTTTTAAGTGCATTAATTATGTAACAGATGCTTCCAGGATTCCAATGGAGGCAATTTTTAAAATCCCAGTGTACCGTTTTATGAATCTGTGCTGTTTCAAGGTTGTTTTTAATTTGCACTCAATACTACACTTATTTAAAACCAAGAGGTAGTCAACCACTGCCTAATTTTTATTTTTTCCAGTTCAGGCTGGAAGACATATCCTACACTGCTGCTGTTGGACACCCCAATTGGTGACAGAGGTTCCTCCCATTTCTTTGCCATGGTGATGGGTCTGAATAACGAGCTGTGTGAATGCAAGAATTCTCCATTTGCCTTCTATTAATTTCTCCTGCTCAGACTCATTTCTGCCATTCAGAAGTCTCGGTCTCCTCCTGCACATTCCCACTCACGTAGCAGATGTGATTCAGTGAACACAGCACACATGGAGGCCCTAACAGGGATAGTGGGGCACAGACAGGATGATCAGGGTCTCCAAACAACCCTTTGCTTATTGATGGGGTACCATGAACAGTTGGACTCAATGATCTTAGAGGTCTTTCCAAGCTTTAATGATCATAATTTTATGAAATAACTCTCATTGCTTTGAAAAATCGAATTAAATTGAGATCACTTAGAAACAGAGTTCTGCCATACTAGAGAAAAATGGGGTTTACCTGACTTACCTTGATAATAACAAAAATGGCATATCCAGCTCCTGGCTATGGCACTTTGGTGACAGGGACATGGGTGGGACAACAGAGATCTCAGCAGCCTTTGGATGGCTGCACTGGAACACCCCAGGGCACAACCACCACAGCCTCCATGTGCTGATGAGAAGTTTGCTTTCCTTTCCATCTTTGCACATCTCACAACTCTTGGATGAAGTCACACATCTCCTCACAGAGCTTCATCTCTGCATCTGTCTGCAACGCTTAATTTGTCATGACTTGGAGGGGCATCTTTCCAGGCACTCGCTGCATGTGCAGCCTGGGAAGTGGCAGAGCCTACACCCTGATAACACTGGCTTGGACTCCCCCTGCCACAAACCCTCCCTCTGGTCCAGGAGGGGAGGGGAAAATACAGGAGAACACAGAGCAAATAAGGTTCCAATCAGATGTGGTGTTGACACGTAAGAATGAACAGTGAATAACCCTAATGCAAGGTGAGGGTTATTTAGGAGCAAACAGTAATTGTAAGTGCAACCTCAGCATGTGGTGAAGAGAGGGAGAGGGTGAGGACAGGAGGGGTTTAGGACCACAGCTCTGCTTACCTGCACATCAGCTGCCCCCAGGGATATCCATACCTCAGGTCAGGCACAAACCAAGCAGGAACAAAAGGTGGGTAACAAGAATTTTATTCCTACTAAATATTTTATTCTGGCTGCTACTCCTTTCCAAAAATAAAGGTAATAATTAAAAGTGAGGGTTAACACTTTGCTGCCTTGCTTCACAGAGTGCACATTCCAATTCCTCAACAAGACAATGCAAAAACAGGCAGTGAACAGGCTGAAGTCAGCTGGAGCAGGCAGATGACTTTGTGCAACACCCTGGGGCAGGCAGCTGTGTTCTGGGTTGGGTCTCACTTCCCTGGCACACCACAGCCAGTCTCCACCAGTGCCCAAGGACTCCTTTTCTTTCACTGACAGTGAAAGCCCCGTGGGTACAGCCCTGGCCAGGGGGTACCCAGCCTCTCCTTGCTCCGGCCTCCCCCAAAATTATCCATGGGCTCTGATGGGGCATGGAATGCTCACCTCACCTCACCACCAGACACTGGTTACACAGCAAGCCTTGGGGGCAGCCAGGGACACCCTGCAATGCTGCTCTGCGGTGTCAACTCCTCCCAAAACACTCTGCTGATCCACCTGCATCAGAGCACAGGGACAGCAAAGGAAGAGAAGCTCTCAGGGGCAAGAAGGTGTCTCCACGTGGGGAGGGAGGCCAACCCTGAGCACACAGCAGGGTAGAGGGATCAGGTCCCTGCCAAACTGCAGCAAACCCTCACTCCCATAATCCCTGTGACATGGGAATGCCAGGACCATACCAGGTTATCCTAAGACAAGACTCGTGGGCTGTACCTGCTTGGCATGGCTCAAGCAAGGCTCCTTCGGGGCTCCTCTGCTTTCACTTCCTATTAATGTGCACCTGCACCCATATCAAAAGCAGTAAAAGCATAAACTGTATTCAAAGCTTTACTCAAAGCCCCACTGGAAGCCTGAGCTGACGCTGGTGCATGCCAACACCTGGGCCCAGCAGCAGGCCCGGTGACACTGCCTGTGGCTGTCCCTGCACCAGAGCCACCTTGGCCACCTGTGCTCCCCAGACACCCCCAGGCCACACACACCCAGCACACCCATCCTGCACAGGGTATGGGACAGACTCTTTTTGGGGTGAACCTGTTCCTGAGCTCTGACCACCTCCTTCCATATCAGCTCAGCTCTCTAACTCCGCAGGCGGATGGCAGGCTGGGCAAAGCTTTATCTGAGTTTTATGTGCAGCTGCATGTGCTTATCACACAGATAATTTATTATAAAAACAAGAGGAAACAACAGCAGCCAGTAACTTGGGCATGTCAGTGCCCTCATCACAAATTCCCAGCCTCTGGACCAGCTCATTATGCACAGTTCACAGGGAAGAAGGAAACCCAAATACACGGTGCCAGGACACGCACAGTAACAACTTCAGTACCTGGCAATAACGGAGCATCATCAAATTAACAATTAAAGGAAACCCCACACTTGGCAACTTTGGCAGGGTGGTCCCACCAGCAGGCACTGCTGGAAGCATGCCCTAGGGCAGCTAGGCAAGGAAGGATCCTCTGCCCAGACTGAGAAGAGCACATCTAGACACAAAGCAGAGGTCTCACGTTACAGCAAATGCAATCAAGTGGCCAAGGGGGTGGCCCTGACCCCTTCAGACCCTCCTCTGATCTCCAGAATCCAATGAGGATGTTCAACTGGCAGAAAACATGTTTTTCCTGCTTAAGCTAGTTTTCTGCTGGTCCAGCTTCCTGTGCAGTCTCTGGTCGGCTGAAGCACAGGGGATGCAATGGGAAGCACACCCAGGGACAAGCTGAGATATCTGAATCTACTTAACTGCAAAGTGAACCAAGCCCTCATTCTGTACAGCACCAAGCGCACTGTCAAAGAGTCAAACAGAAAGTAGCTTTCATCTGAGAAAAAAACAAAGGAGGCAAAGGCTTTCCAAGGAAACAATTCTCCTTTGATGCATGTCATGAAGTTGTGAGCACACTTGAGTCACGGCACACGTGTGGACCATTGTGATGCTCTCACAGAGAGATGTGTCCTCCTCCTCAATCTGCTCAGAGCATCCACCAGGCAGAGGTTGAAACATGCGGAGGTGATTCAACGCCGAGGAACAGAAACACTAAGATATGCTGTTCTTAACACAGGGGCTGTACCTGACACTACTTTTATTTACTCAGAAAAGTTTTCTGCCCTGTATGACCTTCCCCTGCCAATTTACCCATGTTTTGAGCAGAATCTCCATCCTACCCTGGATGGCTCACTACAATCTGACAAGTAGATAGTACTTCCAGTACAGGCACAGGTTTTTTTCCTTCAGACTTATGAGAAATACAAGTTGGAAACTTGAATATTACTTGTTACCTGACAAAGCATTATACTTTCTTTGGGCTTATGGCATCAAGCACAAAAAAAAAAAAATAGAAGGGGGAAAAGTCTTCCTACCAGAATGTAAATACTTGTGCATAGCAAGAACAGAGTATTTCCATAAAGCTTTCAATAAAGATAACTGCAGGCCAAATTTTACCCATAGATACAGGCATGTAACTCCAGCTAAAGTTACTCAGAGCTGCCGAAGTTTCTGAGAGGCCAACTCAAGCAAACAGTGTTCATGTCCAGAAGGACTGTGAGCTCAGGAGCTGAGGCCACATTCCCAGCTCTTTTGAGAGAGGCAGACAAGATCTGCTTCAAATCAGTGAAGAACTTCAGAGATGAGTCAAACCTGCAGGATTTGCTGCAATACTCGCTGCAAAAGAGGATGTGAGAACTGGCAAGTACGCTGTGTTTACTCACTGTGCCATCTAATTCTGGAAACTCGAGCTGAGATTCAGCGTTCGAGCACGACTCCAAGGGGTGGTGGGAAGATCCTGGCCCCGTTGCAAAGCCACTCGTTGGGCTAAACCGGTGGTACCTGCTCAAACAGGGCCATGGGCTGACCCAGACAGAGGTTCTGCAGCTGGCAAGAGAAGCCTCCTCAAGGCAGAAGCTTCACCACATCTGCCTCCAGCCCAGGGACGAGCCTCCGCAGGCACCGGCGCACACGAGGAACAGAGATGCTCTAAAAATCATGCACTGCTTCAGTTAATGACACAGATTTACTCTGGGTGTTAGCCTGTTTTGCTAAAAAAAGCCAACCAGATTTTTTTTTCCTGGTGCAAACTGTCCTTTATAGAGACTATTAATATCCCTCTTCCTTCAGTTTAAGCTCTACTTCTCTTCCTTGTTCTCCCACTGACTTAAAAGATAAGTTGCAAAACGAGATCTTATTTATCTCTATCTTTTGTCCTCGTCCCTTCCCTCCTGTCACTGCCTGGACAGGCAGATTGTTCTGTAGGGAATCACTGCATGGAGCACAGAGTTTATATTTGCTGCAAGACTCACATTTTTAAGCAGAAAATGAAAGATTTTACCTAGTTTATACTGAACAGAACCCCTTTGGTTCTGGCCTCATGTAATTAATTCTGCACAAAGTAATAACTTAGATAAAACACCTTGCTGTAAGCAGCCACCTCAAGCAGTTGCAAATATTCCTCACTATCAGACGCCAGTGTAGACAACAGCAGTGGATGGTGGCTGCCAGGAGGTTGTGCTGAAACAAATGCATTTTTATTTTTCCCTTTAAATTACAAAAGATTATAATTTTACTCAGCAATGCCCCTTACTAAATTGAAACTCTCCACATCAGAATTAAATACATCCTATCTACTCAAAATGAAGTGTATTATTTATCAGTAATATTTAATGACAAAAACCTGATAACTTTCTCCGATTATACCACTGATTTCCTCCAGTCATGCATCATTGGCTCTGCTGGTCATTAGCATTATCACAGTGCATAAACTCTGGCTTAGGCAGCAAGTTTGATAACAGAGCCAGACACCTACAGCTGCCATTTTTCAGTTTGTTCAGATTTACTAGTTTACGTCTCTATAAGCGTGCCTCTATCTAATGGCATCGATTAAAATCCCTAAAAATCCTAGACAGTAAATTTCCATTTCCATGCAGCACGCTTCTGCACACTCAGAATTCCTCAGTAAATATAAAGCACTTGCTGAAAAATCAGATTTCCCCTTCAACTGGCTGAGGACCCTTTTCCTGAAAGACTATACTCCAGCCAATCTGAAAAATAAATAGGAAATATTTAGCCTTCTTGACTGTTTAATGCCAGGAATACATTGGACAGGCTTAAGATATTTTAGTTTACTTCACAGGCAATGCTCCATTTTAACTTATATGAAATAGTATTTTTGAATGCTGCAGATACCACTTTTATAGAAGTGAAGAAAAAAAAATCAGAACAGATATACACAGTACAAAATGAGCTGAAATATACCAAGATTTCAGCTGAAATATACCAATGGGTTTCTCCCATTCTCAGTTAAATCCTGTAAATAAAATGACGGATTAGAAAGGTTTTCTGAGCAAGACCATCATTCCTCACACTACTGGCCTTGAGAAAACTCTGATGGGTTAAGCCAGAGAAAAACTTTAAAATACTTGTACAAACAATAATTTTGCTGCATACTTCTGACATTCCTCTTTCAAAGCCTTTTATGTATCAAGTAATTTATCACCGAAAAATATGTTTTCTCTTTTCCAAACCTACAACTCAGGAGCTTTACAAACCTTAATATATATTATCTAACACACATGCACAGGCATATCATTAAAAACTAACAAAACCAATTTATTACGAGCTATTTCAGAGACACCTTCTCCCAGTACTCATTTAATTCAATGACAGCAGGATAGGGCCCCTGACAACTCTCTGATTAAAATTAATTACTAAAGCTGTTGAGACATTATTACTATTGCAAAACTTACTGAGAAAAATCTCTTCTAAATCTGCTAATGCAGGTACAGGCCATGATGTTCTGCACAATCATCCAGAGAGATTCTTGTATGTTACACACATGAATACTCTAAGGCTTTATTATGTAGCCAAACTAATTTTCTTTTAATTTCACTTTTTTTAACTCAGTCCATCCAACAAAGCTCCCATGATTTCAACAGGGGTATTTAGGGCTGAGGCCACATAACTGAAGCTGAATCTGCCTGTCTTATGGAAATACAAGTATTTATGAAATTCACCTGAGGGGGAGGAACAATTTACAGTACACTGATCAACAGAGTTTGCACGGTACTGTCTGCAGGAGCCCTGTTTGGGAAGGAGAGCTGTTATGAAAGCAGAAAGTATCAATACTAACACAATTGGTGCCACTGGGTTATGTTATTTGCTGGGCAGAATCCATCTCTCGCACAGAAAATTTCAGTTTGGGTGTAGTTTCAGTATCACTAACTGCAGTATTAGAAGTTGGGACCATTATGCAAGAAACAGCAGCGATTTGATGAGGTTAATGCCAAATTCTGTGATTTGCCGAGGCAAAAAACGGATGGAGCCCTGGCAGTGAGCTTGGGAGCACGGGATGCAGAAACACTAACACAGCCCCCTGCTCCTCTCATCAGGGCCTTCAATCTGATCCTTCAAAAATGAAACAGTGAAAAATACTGTCATTGTTCTCCTCTTCCTGCCTGCTGCTCTACCTGCATGTGCACCGTCCCCAAAACACACTTTTGACCTGACTGAGCACCAGCCAACGTCAAAACCCTGGCCAGGCACATCATTCCCTGGACTGCCAGCCCTTCCCAGCCAAACCCAGCCCCAATGTGCTCCAAATCCAATCTTTGGAGCCACTCCACGATGCTCCACAGCCCCCTGCACTGCACTGCTTTTAAGGGGATTTCTGCCACAGGAGGAAAAGGAGGATTTACAAGACTGACTTTAATGGAATTTTTCTTTCCAGCGCAAGTATAAAACGTGGGAACTGGGCTGGACGAGCGGCTAACAGAGATTTGTCATGAGGTTCATGGAAGACAGAGTTCATGACTCACTGTCAGTGAGCTCACTATTACAACATAAAAACTATTATTAAAAATAAAAATGCAAGCACCGAAAGGAACACTTCAAGAAGGTTTTAACTTCTTAACTCCAAACAGAAGACCCATGAAATGAGGTTTGCAGCAGGCCCACCAGACAAAACCCATAAAACACAACCTTGTTATCAAAAATCTATTGGAACAGCACATTTTAGTCGAAAACCCCCCCTCCCTATTTTTGCTCCCTTGGTATTCCTAGAAGTGTTTTAGAAAGAGGTGTCTCACTCACGCTCATCTCCCAGCTTTCCAGCAACAGAAAAACATACACTTCACATTCACTGTGCGACACCAGGAAGATGCTTTTTAAAACTGACATGGGTTCCTAAAGAAATATCAGTTAATTACTTAATCCTCCTTAATGGAATGATCAACATCCTTTCAGCAAACAAGGCTGTGATGATTTAACGTTTTATTGCACTGGAAGAATTAACCCCACTCCTCTCCCGTCTGCTGCGACCGCTCGTTTCTTTAGAATCAGTTCCATTTTTCACTTCTGCAGAGCAGCCCCCACACCCAGACAAGAAAAAACACCAACAGACAAAAACCTGCCTCAGTGCTATTCTGCCAAGGCCTGACCTCCAGACTGAGAGAAAGGCAGGTGGCCCGGGCACCCAGGGAATCAAGGTACAAGGCAGCACAGAGCAACAAGCCCCAGCGTGAGCCTGGAACAACTTCATCAGCATCTCAGGAACACCACTTCAAAAGGAACCGGGGAGGGATGTTTGAATCCCAGCTCAGACAGCTCCTGAATCCCTGAGAACCCCCAGCCCTCGCTCTGGCAAGAACAAAAGTCCTTTCAGGGCTCCACTGCTTGCTGCAACCAGACCTAGGCTCAGACAGAATTCTGCAGGCAAGTGTTGTGCAGGAAAGGGAATTCAGCATCGATTTTTGTGATCAGATGTTTAGTGGCTGCTCTGAACACTCCAGCAATCCCCCCTCACCATTTTATCTTCCTTTATCACAAGCTTTTTAATAGAGACATGACATTCTGCTCACTGCTGGGCTCTCTCTATTTATCTCTCTCTTAACAACACTTTGGCATCATCGGCTTCGCTATCTACATCAGCAATAGTGCATGTCCGGTCACATAAAAGCGGAGAGGGCTTCCCGAGATGCCTTGGGAACTCTGACTACTCCGGTTTACTGATGTGTTAATATGCCCCATCCACTAATTAATGAACAAACAGCTTAGCCAGGGAGCTGGGGGAGGGACACCAACACGAAGACTGCGGAGAGCCCAAGGAAAGACACTTGACCCTAATTGTTAGCAACAAGATGACAAGACTGATCGGGAAGTACAGCTAAAACTCAGATCCAACATGAAAGGAAATGTCTGGCGAAGAGGGGAAAACTAACGATGCCATTGGAGGCTGCAGCCAACCTGCCACACTGTGCCACCTTCTGTCGGGCTGTCAGTGCTCAGTGCCCAGCACCTGGCCTGGGCTCCTCAGCACCATGCTCCCATCACATCCCTCTCTCCATGCCCAAATCCTCATCTTCCTCCTGCAACCCTGCAGCTCCAGGGTGTACGCTCCAGCCAGGAAAAACTAGGAGTTTGCTCCAACCCATGAGAGGGTGATGAGAAAGCGTGGCTCACGCTGCGCCTTCCCAGCAAAACCACCTGCAGAATTCCAGCCAGTGGGTTTCAGGAAGGGCCAAATTTTGGCTGAAGTTTCAGACAGACGCAGTTTTACCTGGGGAAAAACATTCTTTGTCTTAAAATCAACCTGGACCACGTACCACAACAGATATTCCTGCAGGTGCACCAGCAAGACAGTGCTGTGCCCCATGTGCACTTTGGGAAACACTTCCATATAGAATTCAAACCCTTGGAAAAAAGATTGCAAGCTCTTTCTACCTGAAAAATCAATTCAACTGAGAGTCACAGCAGTGCAGGAGATGCAGCACCATGCTCTAGGACACACACCCAGGAGAAAGTTGACTCACAGGTGGCACATCCAGTGCAGACACACCACGAACACTGCAGAGCCCCAGTTTTCAGCTCCAGTTTTTTAATTTCAGTGCCCAATTTTTTAATTCAGTGTCTCTGAATTAAACTAACTTAGTGAGGAAATAGGTCCTCCTAATAAAAACACACCAGTGACAAGCATTGTACAGACAGCACCATTAGCAGTAAACAATACACGGGAGAATCACCCAAACAAAACATTCTGGGTATTTATTTGTGTTGCTTCCCGAGACCATTGCAGCTAAACGGGAAACTAGAAGGGAAAAAAGCCCACAATTAGTTTCAGAATAGCACTCCCAGAAACACTGTAGCCTATCAGATCTATGTAAATATTTTACGATATGGGTTCCATTTCAGTAGATCTGTCAAGATATTTACAGGGCTTGACAGTATTTCTGCCTTTAATTAAATTTTCACACACATACTTTAATGTAATTTAAATAGATTATTAGTTGTCAGAATATAGTATAAATTTTGTTTACGATTTAGTTACTTTAAGTACTCACATTGAGGAAACTCATTTAACCCCCTGACTGAGGAGCATTAAGTGTTGAGATGAGACTTCTAAAGAGCTTCTACTGCCCTTTGCACTCTTGCAATAATCTTAAATTACTACAACTTAATTGCAATTTCAAGGCACTAAAATGGAGATGCTTTAAAAACAGCACCAGGAGGGTCAATGAGAGGAGAAAAATTATTTAGTCCTCCTCAGGTACCAGATGCCTCTTGGGGAGAAAGTGATTTTGCCCATGCTCTTCTCTTTGCCCATTTTCCATAGAATCCCATCTTCATTTGCAGAATGACGCGGAACAAAAAGTCATCAAGATTATTCTGGATACATGCCACATCCAAACAGCCATTAGACATAAGCCTGCTCACTTGCATGCAAGGAAGAGACCCGTGCCAGGAGAACAGAAAGACAAAACCCTAGAGTGCATTTGCAGAGAAGGCTGCACACAAACAGAGCCAGCAGCTTCTTTGACTTGGGAGCTCCAGTGCTGGAGTAAGGAAAAAGAGCACGTGTTAAACCCCTCCAGAAATCCCAACCAGCAAATATCTGATCTCCGTAAAACCATACAACTGATTCCTCTACAGCACAAAATAGATCTTTTCAAAATAAAAGACTACAGAGATCCCACAATTAAGTTTCTCCTCAGCATGATTTACTCCATGCTGGGTTGTTTTCCCCCCCTCTCTCTACACTGGCATCACCTTGTTACCTGCAGGAGCTGCAATTCCCAGCGCAGCGAGCTGCGGGAATTGAACCGCGCTGTGAGCAGGCTGCGAGCAGCGCTTCTGCCAGCACAAAACCAACCACTTCTAGCAAGCACAAGATCTTCTCTGCTTCTTCTTGCAACAAGGCATTTCACAAGGATCTGGCCAACAGAAAAACAATCAGACTCACGATTTAAACACCGCTGTACCTCAGCACGGCCGGCGCTGACGCACGTCCTCGGTGGCACGACGTTAAGGGCTCCCAGCCTGGCCATACCTTTCGAAGCACTTCAATAAAGTTTTGCTTGCCAGGACCTCTAAGAATGGTCTCAAAGACACTGCTGATCTCTAGTGCACAGCGTCTCTAAATTCCACCTAGCAAATGCTTTCTGGCTTCTCCTGCATAGCACATCTCTGCTGAAGCGCTCGCCGGGTGTGAAAACATGCTACTATACGTGGAGGGAAGGGGAGAAAAAGTTTCAGTGATACGAGTTAGTGGCACAGACGAAAAGCCAAAGGGAACAACATCAGCAGAAGCCCCAGTTGATGCCAGCACACCCTGGATCAGGCCCAGGGCAGGCGGCTGCACCCTGAGCTCACCCTTGGGGACACGGGGACCACGCCATGCCCACGGGCCATGTTCAGAGCAGGGTGCCACCGTGTCCCCACGCTGCTGACCACCCCTTGGGCTTCCTCTCCAGCCACCAGCCCCTTCCCACCTGCTTCCCCAGCAGAGGCTCGCAGGGAAAAGCTCTGGGAAGCAACCTGACAGCAAAGCTCATCTGAGGAGTGATGAAAATGCGCTATTTAATTCAGCTTAAATACGGACAGCAAACAAAACCCTCGTGCACCCGAGCCCTGCAGGGCCTGATCCCGCTCCTCCCGCAGTGGGAACCCCCAGAAAAACTCCCTTCAGGCGCCCTGTCCCTGCACACACGATGCTGGATGTGCTGGGAAGGGCAGGAGAGGCCTGAACAAACGCTGCACCTCCAAAAGACACCCAGCTACCTGCAAAAACCCCACCGAGCCTTCTTCAGCCCTGGCTCAGCTGTGTAAAAATATTTCAGCTCAGTGCCTTGAAGTTGCAATTAAATTGTAGTAATTTAAGATTATCACAAGAGCAAAGGGCAGCAGCAGCTCTTCAGCAGACTCCTCTCACCACTTAATGCTCCTCAGTCTTGGGGTTAAATGAGCTTCTTTAGTGTAAGTACCTTAAAGCAAGTGAATCGTAAACAAAATTTATACTATTTTCTGACAGCATATAATCTATTTAAATTTATTAAAGCTTCTCGGAGAAAATTTAAGATGACAGAAGTATCATTATGCCCCATAAATAACCGGACAGCCTTGCAGAAATAACTGTATTTTACATACATATTCTACATATGTGTGCGCATATGTTATTTCATTTGATACACAAATACATGCTCAACGGATATTTCACAAAAGGAATTGTGTTATCCTGTTCAATCTCTCAATATAAATGACCACAAGAGGTACGAATACTAAATGCTAGATACATTCCATATATTTGCCTTTTTACTACCAGCCTTTTTCCAAATTTTTACAGTGCTGTGAAACAGGAGTAATTCAGGAGCTACAAATGTTTACAGTACATCACATCAGGGATGATAATGCAGATTTTTACCTCTGAAAAAAGGTGATCCGCTCCATGAGAAATGCATACTGCAGCGTATGCTGCACACTAATGTCCGATGCACAATTCCCTGCTCAACTTCCCTGCTCCTTCTCCTACCAGGGCAAAACCCAGCTGTGTTACGGTTACTGGTGGAACTGATTTAAGCAGAAAATGTTTATAGATGTTAAAAAACATTACCCATTACGCAAAATGGCTTAATAGCATACATGTGCATGTTTAATGCACATACTTTTTATTGTCTAATTAAAATATATACCATAAAAATCTACAGGCTTTAGAATAAGTTATGCAGGACAGTTATGAAACCTTACCTTACAAAAAGTATGAAGTACTTATTGTGAGATCTGCACTGCTAATTAAAAAAATGCTATGCAAAAAGATTTGGGATTTCTTAATTCTTCAGCAGATGTGCACTTGGTCTGACTCCTGGTTAACATACATTAGGATAACAGCCTCTTGGATTTTTTTTAAATAGGTATTTCCATTGTTTAAGAATACTTAAAAGAAATGAAAGGGACACATTTCTAAAGTTTGCCAGCGAGTGTTTGAATACAAACATGAAACTGTCACGCAACAAAACTAACCTCACTCCCCTGGTTCAGTTCAATTAGTACCTAAATCCTAACTGTTTACTGAAGTAAAATCAAGTGTCTATTCATACTCTTTACTGGTATTTCCACTAAAAAACTACACAGTAACAGTCTTTCTAATACAGCCATGAAGACACACTGCACAGAGTCTTGTAAAAATCCCGGCAAGGTCCATCCTGACTGCTTGGCAACACGTTTGAAAGAAGGATATTACAAGTTTTCCGAACTCTAGGAATGCAGTCATCCAACATACAGCGCTTAATCACAACCAAACTCCTCTATTTTACACCAACACAGAACTTACACACAGAGAGAAAAAAAAACAAATCCGCATTTCCTTACAATTCAGTGATCCAGAAATAAAAGCTGAATTCCACAGAACTTCTACATTTTCTGCATTGCACTACTATAAAGCCTTCTTCTCTGCAGATCTAGACAGCATAAATAAAACCAAATCCTAAGTCCCTCTGAAAGTGTAAAAATGCACTTCAAACCATGATCACTTAAAAAAAAAAGAAACAAACCCCAAACCCCAACCCATGCACATAAAACTAACTTTGCAATCAAAATCGTAAGCAACAGAAAGCCTTGTTTGAAATAGTAGTTATTTTTCTCAGAATTATCCTTTGGTTTCACAACAAAGATCAGCATTTGTAATGGTCCATTTCTGCATAAGTGAACATATAGCCTTGCTGCCTGATCGAATAGTCCAGAGCTTTCAATGAGGCAGCTCCTGACAACAGCCCAGCAGCAGCTTTGTTTGATCTCTCCTGCCTTCCTTAATCTGGGTTGTCAAGGTTCACTTGTTGGAGGCTGTTTACTTTACTTTTTCCAGAAAAAAAAAAAAGTGATTTTTTTTTTTCCTGTCTCTCATACAATGACTAATCCAAAGACTAAGGGGGAAGAATGCTGCCAATGCAAGATGTTAAAGCTACAATACCTTTTTGCAATGAGATTTTAGCCGACACCTTTTGAATGGTAACTAGTGGAGAGCTTCCTCCCCCAGTGCCCTGGTCCATTCAATATGGTTGGGAGATAGTTCAAATAAAATGTGCAGAGGAAAAGCTTCAGAGGAAAAAAGTTGAAAGGAGTAGCCCCGATTTCCCTGTCTTCCCCCAAATCTAGTTGCCGAGACACACGGTACCTCCTTGCCCACACTCGCTTCTCTGGGAACTTGAGTTATTTCAGGCTCTCTCAAACTTACAAAATGTAAAAGCTTCTCAGCGGTAACAGAAACTGTAAAAATAATATTAAACCAAGCAAAATGCCTGTTTTCCAAAATACTAAAGCAAGCCATGGATTAACAGCACAGGCAAAAAAGTTTCTTAGATGACATGTTTGCAACTTTGTGTAATTAAGCAGCTGTCACTAGTGACATAAACGTTTGGTTAAATCAGGTAAAATCCAAGTTTAGAAAAACTGTATGGAAAGGAAACACAGTTTAGACAACTGTTTTAATACTTAGAACCATCCAGCACCCCAAAAATCAGGAGCCTATACGGTGTAGACGACACACTACGAGCAGTACACATCCATTACTCACTCCGAGAACAGTTACTAAAAATGAAACCTTAAACTTCTGAGCATAGAAGTTGGGCTCCAGCTTCTCTACAGAAGCGGCTGGGAGAGCGCTCGCAGGCGGCAGATGCCTCGGGTACGGACGGGAGCGCTGCGCACCGCCGCCGCTGCCAGGCTCGGGGTGAACCGGGGGGGAAAAGGACGGAGGAAAAAAAGAAAAACAAAACAAAAAAAAAAGTAATCTCGCTCGGCTTGGTTCATTCAAAGCAAAAACACGCAATTAAAATCATTACAGCGAAGTGGCAGCAGAAGACTCGCTAGCAGCGCGGCGCTCCGCCGGGCGATGCTCTCCGCGCCGGGGCCGCTCGGTCATTAAGAGTTACCGGGCGGAGCGGAGGGGGCTGCGCTGCGCCCCGCGGAGCCCTGCCCGCGCAGCTGCCCGCGCCTCGCTCGCTGGCTTGGTTTGGGCTTTTGTTGTTTGGGTTTTTGTTTTGTTTTGTTTGGTATTTTTTCCAGGAAAGAAAGAAACCCACAAGCCGGCGAGGCGGGGGTGGGGAGAAGGGAGGCGCGGACATG